>CM053036.1:126030962-126488462 GCA_028564925.1 Lithobates sylvaticus | reverse complement strand
CAATGAGCTTCCAGGTTTTATTACCAAAGCTTAATTGAACAATCTGGGGTTAGAAGCTCATTGGTTTCTATGCAGAAGTGAGCCTGATTTTGCACTTTCCAGCTTTAGTAAATAAACCCCATTGTGTACTTAAAAGTGGGGTAGGCCTGTATATCATGTGTGTGTTTGTATATCATATATATATATATATATATATATATATATATATATATATATATATATATATATATATATATGTGTGTGTGTGTATATATATACTATATATCTATCATGTGTGTATGTATATATATATATATATATATATATATATATATATATATATATATATATATATATATATATCATGTGTGTGTTTGTATATTATATATGTGTGTGTGTATATATATATATATATATATATATATATATATATATATATATATATATATGTGTGTGTGTTTTTTCTACTATCTATCTATATGAGTGTGTGTGTATATATATATATATATATATATATCATGTGTATGTGTGTTTTTTTTAACTACACGCATACACCTACACAATGTGTGTGACATGTGAGAGTATCTACACACACACATACATATATATATATATATATATATATATATATATATATATATATATATATATATATATAACATACAGGTATATACACAGAAATATATATTATAATTTGTGTGTGGATACTCTCAGGGATCACACACTTTTAAATCTGACATTATTAAAATCTGAAACATTGAATGCCATTGTGATTTTTTTCTTTATTTTTGTTGTCATGTGGGCCCCCTATGTGGCAGCTGTATATGGATACCTCTGGGTGCAGACACGACCACTTATACACACATGTAGACAGGCATATATATTTAAAACAAATATTGGCTATTTCATTAACATCGGCGTTTGCTCTCATCTGAAGGGGTATCGGTTCCAGCAGAAGAGTCACCTGCTGCAGAGAAGTCTCTATTTTCCCATCAGCTAGTCGTTTTCTAATGAAACATTATTACATGTCCAGCTCTTTTTAGACAGAGTACTTATTAGTCATTTGAAGGCTCATACAGAGCCATTGGTGCATGTTGCTTGTCCACACTAAACTCTTCTGTGGGCAGTCACCCTGAACATGCAGGCTCCCCTCTCTGCAGGCTGGCCTGTGGATAGTAGGAACAGGCAAATCTGATATGTTTTTTCCTCCTCCTTTTTATATACTGTATATCATTTCTGGCCTTGTTCACTCTCCAGTAAATAGATTTAAGTGGCTAGCAAGTGGTTTAAATGCCAGCTTGAGTTAAGAAGAGTGTGACCAACCTGCGCTGTCTTATCTGATGTTTTATCAAGATTAGCTGTAGATGGCGCTCTCAGGTCTGGTTATAAAACAGACATTGCTCTCTGGAGGGAGGAAAAAAAGTTTCTGAGCACTTTTTTTTCTTTTTCTTATGACCCAGTCCAGCAGCTCACTACTAGAATAATGAGACCCCAGTGCCAGCAACTCAGCACAGAGGTCCAAGGTGCAGAATCTAAGGATATTATTATTTCATTTTTATTATGATTTTTTTTTTTTTTATTGTAGCCAAGGTAAGATGATTTCTTACAAGAATATTTTAAGACCTATTTCGTTCAACACCAACAGTTGTATTTCAATGCAGATTACAGTTCTCTCAACAATACAAAGTAATGTGTGAGTAATTGTGTCAGATAAGTATTGAGAGATATGATGATATTCATGGTAAGTACATTTATTTTTGTTATACAAACGCTCAGTCCACATACATTACAAGAGCTTCTACTTGTGCTTTCCTCTATTGATTTAAGTCCAGCATTTTTAAGGAACCATGCTGGGCCCTAATAGGCTTTAAAACTTTATAACTAGTGATGGTATGTGAAAAGAAAACACATCATTGAGAATTAAAGTCCATTGTTTAAGGCTAAATGTGGCATTTTTCACACAAGTAGAACTGTCAGATCTCTCAGGGATCCCAATTTACTTCTAGGGAGAGTAGATCCATTGACCCCCCCCCCCCCCCCTACTGTTAGTAACTAAGCGCTAGCTCCTACACCTAGCCTAAAAGGAATACGAGTCGTGTATTGGCAAGTGTCATAACTTTTGTCCAAACACTACAGAGGGATTTCTGGACTACATTGCTGTGACTTTTACTTGCTATACAAAGTGTAGGTTGTTGCCACAAATCCAGTTGCCTTTTTTTTTTTTACATGGATAAGCTTGATTGGTTTTCTTAGGTCTAGCATCAGATTTTAAATTAACCTTTCTTTCCCTGGCTTTCTACAGAGAACTTTTCAGTCCAAAACATTTACACTTCAAAAAGGCTTCCCAGCCTCAGTGCGGAAATTTAGTGGCAAAAAATCAACTTTTCTCAGAATATAGTAGATACTAATCTGAGGAGCTGCTTCATTAGTTTTCTCTCTAACATCACTCCAATGCATTAAAATCTGCTGATGGCTGCTCATGGCTACCAGGCTGTCCTGTTTTGCAACAGAGTTTGAAGAAAATTCTGTCATTGTACATTTCTGCTAGTTGTGTTTCGGAAGTGAGAATCAGTGTTTGAAGTTATCTTTACAACGATTATCTTATCTGGACTGTCAGTGATTCCATCCAGAGCCTCTGGATATAGGCAGCGCTAGATGCAGGGGAAATGCTGGATTATCTGCTCTTATTACACCTAAATCTCCCCTTTCCTGGGGAAAAGGTACAGCTAACAAGCCTGGCAGTGCATGGGATTGTGGGTGTACTTTCACTTTCTGGTAGGATTATTAAATAAATCTCTCTTCTCATCCAACTAAATAAACAACCTTAAATAAAGTGCAGTGTGGAAATATGAATATCCATGTAGAGAAAGTTCCACCTGCTTCAATCATATATCTGTATGTATGTAACACACACACACACCCTGTATTATTACTATTATATTTTTATTATTTTTTGTTATTATTATTTTTATATTATTTTTCTATTTATTATTATTATTATTATTATTATTATATATGAATACACACACATACTACTGAAATTCTCTCTCTCTCTATATATATATATATATATATATATATATATATATATATATATATATATATATATATATATATATATATATATATATATATATACACACACACACAGATATATATATCTATATATATATATATATATAATAAATATATATATATATGTATATATATATATATATATATGTGAATACATATATATATATATATATTTGTGTATATATATATCTATATATATACACATATATAATATATATATATAATATATATATATATATATAGAGAGAGAGAGAGAGAGTTTCAGTATATGTGTGTGGATTATATATATATATATATATATATATATATATATATATATATATATATATATATATATATATATATATATATATATATATATATATATATATATATATATATATTCCCTAAGTGGGACACATATGTAATACTGGAGCTATAAAAAAAAAAAAAGAATTGGCCCCTATTGGCTAAAACCTGGCTAAAATACCATACCCACACTGAAGAAGCTAAGTAGAAAACAAAAAAGCTCAATCTACTGTATAATACATAACATGATTTAAATCAATAAACAGAATAGGCTCAGTTCACATATCAGTATAAAGGACACTTATTTAAAAAAAAAAATGGCAGATAAGGACACTTTAAAAAAAAAAAAGTGTCAGATAAGGACACTTATTAAAAAGAAAAGTGTCAGATAAGGACACTTATTAAAAAGAAAAGTGTCAGATAAGGACACTTTAAAAAAAAAAAAGTGGCAGTTATTTTTAGCTGAGTCCAATGATATTTTAAAAATGACCGTTACATGGCTAATATTAAGGTCTGTATCACTGCATTAAACTTCGTCAACAGAGCCCATTATATAAGTAGGATGTTACCACTTTTGCTTGCAAAATAATAAAAAAATAAAAAAACACCAAACAAAAGAAAATAAAGTTTTCATCGTAGTAATAGAATATTGAATACGTTTTCTACAAATCATGAGGTCAGCATAAACATGACATTTCATGTAGAATGTTGAAGGTTTACTATTATTGTCTGGTTTGAATATAAGCTGGGAAAATTTTTCCTATTCAATGATTTGTTCTATGGTGGGATCTCAGCAGCAATCTTCTGCTTAGCAAGAGACGCACACATATACCTGAGGTATAAAGAGATATATATTTAATTTTTATTTGTGTCGCCCATTCATTTTCTGAACACACACTCGTGGCCAAAATGGAGAGGCTGGTGGAAGAGTCTCTGGAAGGATGAGTTTTGTTGAGCTTCTGGTACAATACGGAACACCACAGGCTGCAATTTCACACTCCACAGCACAATTACCCTAAAGCTATCCCTTCTCTCTTTCATCCAAGACCCCCTATTTCCTCTCCTTTTGCCTGCTTTTAATACCACTGCATATTTGATCCGAGTGTTTCCTCCAGCACTGAGGACTGGAAGACAGGGCAGGTATAGCTGGATTATATATATTAAAAAAAAAAAATATATATATATAAAAAATATATATATAAAAATAAATATATATATATATATATATATATATATATATATATATATATTAGGCCTGGCTGTTAGAGGAGAGGAAAACTGTGTATTTACTGTCCTGAATAGCATATGGGCCACGTGTGCTGTTCTTTATGTAGAACCCGACACTTTAACCTCTAGCCTTTACTACAGGCATTTCCACAAATACAGACAAGAAGGGGAGTCCTTTACAGGGCACAGGACTTCCCCAGACCAACAAAGACTGAGCACATACACAATTACATAACATTTTACAGATAATAGAAACATACATTGCAATAGAAAGCAACAAACTAAAAAAAAAAAAAAAAAGAGGTAGTTTTAAAGCTTAATAAGAGAAAGCTTAAAAAACAAAACAACAAACAAAAAAACCCCCATACACACAAGCTTTATCATCTAAAATAGTCCAATACACATAAAAGAGCATGTAAAATACACACATAACGCACAGTACTAACAAAAGAAGAAAAATAAAAATAAAACAAGAGTATACAAGAAAACAGAAAGCTAGATGGCACAGTGTTACTCACATAAACAAGGTTTTAAATAAAGTATAAAAAAAACCCTAAGAGGCAAGGGAATTACAACACACATAAAATGACCAAAACACACAAACCATGAAGAAAAATACCCATTAAATAGACACAATCACAGTACCGCATTTTAATACAAATACACACATACACACACACACACACACATATATATATATATATATATATATATATATATATATATATATATATATATATATAGCAAACCGATAGTGAGCTTAACATATAACTAAAGACAGAACTTTTTTTTAATTTTATTTACACAGAATGGTGGGGGTTAGCACCACTAGCTCACTGACAACTGAAAGGGTTATCTTCAAATTGGAAAGCAAACTTCTCACTTCCTGATGAACTTACAGAACAGGAAGTGCAGGAAAATCTCTCTAATGGGAAACGGTCTGACAGCGGTTTTAACCCTGCTCTATCCAAAATGAAAAAAGAAGGTTAGGTTTTAGATATACTGTAATATTTCTGCACTTTTTATGTCCTGTTCAGCCACGCCATTGACCAGCAGGCAGATTGCATACACTGTGACTGGTCAGGCCATGGGAAAAGGACCAGAGCACAGGGATAAACACAGCAGGTCCATATTTACAGCTAGGCGGTGCTTGTTTGTTGAATTATCCAGTGTTTGTGAGGAAGGTAGAATTATTCACCTATAATTTCACTGTGATTTTTGCCTCGAATCCCAGGCGCTAGGAAGAAGCGGTGTTTATAGCACTATACATTTCCTCTATAAAAGTGCAAATGAGCGAATTATCTTCTTTATTAAAAGCCCCTTTTAATCAGCAGTAATGAAGCACCCTCCTCCTGTCTCTCCTCTCTGCCCTTCCAAGGTTACATCGCCGCAGGCCCTGCCACAAATGTTCATTCACACTCACTAAAATAACATTTATATAACCTCAGTGACAAGAAGGGGGCCAGGAGCCTGAGAAATAGAGCCAGGAAAATAGCAATGCACGCCGACACAGAGAGTGAAGACAGTGAGGAAGTGAAAACGAAAGAAAGAAAAGAAGGCATGAAAAAAAGAAAGAAAAAAAATTATAAAAGAAAAAATCGAAACAATAAAATAAAAAAAAAATGTATAATATTATTGCATTTTTAAATATTTATGTATGTATTTTTTTTTTTATTATTTATTTGTGTTACAAATCATATGCATTTCTGTATATTTGGAATTATTTTATTTTTATAATTATTGTATTTCTATAAAATTTAGATTACTTTTATTTTTATTTTTTTTCTGAGCCAGGATTTTCTCTTTTTCCATCTGCTGACATAGTTTATCCTAGTGAGAGTTTAAGTGCTGTTTAGATTTTTTTTTAATATAATGATTAACCCCCTTTGAAAGTGAAAAAGACTTTAGTTTGACGTGTAATTAAAAGGGGTTTGTTAGAATGGCAGGGAGCCATTCATCTCCAGCATTAGCTATTAATGGCCTCTGGGTTTTAGTGAAAGAGAGGGTGATGAAGAGAGAGCAGGGGGTATATAGAGGGAGAGTAGTGGGTATACAGAGGGAGAGCAGTGGGTAGAGGGAGAGGGCAGGGGGTCGGGGGGTTTTGGGTGGCTGTGGAGGCCAGGTAGATGTGGATTGTATGGAGTTGTCGGGTATGTTGTAGAGGTTTCTCAGTGAGGGGACAGTGAATTGGAGTGGATGAAGGATGAGAGGGAGAGGAGGGGAGGGAGTATGTGTTCAAGTGATCAGCCATCATATCCTCCCAGCACGCTGAGCCTGATGGAGATTCTGCTACAAGCAGGTGGACACAACATCCACACCGGGAGGGAGATCTGTGACCTGATCTGATAAGGTTTGATTCACATATGTAAAATTTCCCATACAATCGCTGACTCTTTCCCTAGCTCTGTGTCCCGTACAGGTCTTCCTGTCACCTGTCCTATAAAAAGTGTCCCCTGCTGACCGGCACTTGTGTAAGTTCACTTTGCCATTCTCTGCCTGGTGCTGGGTGTATATGGGAGGCAGATCCTGTGTCCTAATACTATTCTCTATCTTCTTCTGCCTATTAGCCTGCATCAGATCGATTCGTTGTCGCATCTTTGGGTCTTCCAATAATAAAGCAGCAATGGCTGTCCCGAAGAGACGATCATTTGGGGGTATTGTTTGTTTATCAGTGAATAAGTTGGATTTGATGGCCTTAGTATTTAGAAAACTTAAAATAACAATTGTATTTGTAACTTTTGTACTATTTGTGCTAAGGACGGTTGTGGATTGGTTTAAATGCCTTATTAAATTATTATATTTAATTTTTTGGTGTCGTGTTTTTTTTTTATTTTTTTGCCATATATTATTTGAGTAACAGATCCTACAAAACTGGTAGTATTTACTGTTGTAGGAACATATATAACAGAAGCGGTAGTCATCCTCTTTTCAGTACATCAATTAATACATCCAATTGGTGTGGAGGCTTGTGGCCCCAGGCTGCCTGGATGGGCGGTGGGAGGAGAGGGGTCAGTCGGATCATTTGCTAATTCTTTATCCTAAAATCCTGACAACAAGCCACTTACAGAATAAAAGGCATATTGAATGTCTGATGTCGGATTTAAACAGCGCTCATTTAGGAGTTACAAGAAGCCTACCAACGGGGAGTATAGAGGGACAGGTAAATGGGATTACAGGAAAATACACTTTATAATATCTATCTATCTATCTATCTATCTATCTATCTATCTATCTATCTATCTATCTATCTATCTATCTATCTATCTATCATAATGCATAATTTATCAATCTATCTATCTATCTATCTATCTATCTATCTATCTATCTATCTATCTATCTATCTATCTATCTATCTATCTATCTATCTATCTATCTATCTATCTATCTATCTATCTATCTATCTATCTATCTATCTATCTATCATAATGCATAATCTATCTATCTATCTATCTATCTATCTATCTATCTATCTATCTATCTATCTATCTATCTATCTATCTATCTATCTATCTATCTATCTATCGATCTATCATAATGCATAGTCTATCTATCTATCTATCTATCTATCTATCTATCTATCTATCTATCTATCTATCTATCTATCTATCTATCTATCTATCTATCATAATGCATAATCTATCTATCTATCTATCTATCTATCTATCTATCTATCTATCTATCTATCTATCTATCTATCTATCTATCTATCTATCTATCTATCTATCTATCTATCTATCTATCTATCTATCTATCTATCTATCTATCTATCTATCTATCTATCTATCTATCTATCTATCTATCTATCTATCTATCTATCTATCTATCGATCCATCTATCTATCATGATGCATAATATATCTATCTACGTTTACCCTTCTATAAACTATCTATCATCTTTTTTATCAATCTTTTTTATGTTTCTACCAATTATTGGACAAGGGTTTTAATCATTCCCTACTATATCTAAAGGAAAACAAAAGTTTTGGATTAGTTATATTTTAATGAACCGAATTAATATAAATATTTATGTAGTTTCAAGCTATTGGGAGAGGTGTTGATTTCTTCCTTTCAAATCTATCTATCTATCTATCTATCTATCTATCTATCTATCTATCTATCTATCTATCTATCTATCTATCTCTCCTTGTTTTGTTGACACTTCCTAATAAAAATGCATGTTTCTTTTTGTGTCTGTGTTATTTTCACTATATATTTCTTTTTTCCATTCCCTTCCAGACCAAGTGCGGGTCCTGATACACATGTATGTCGCACTTCAGTACCTGTTCACTTCCAGGCAATGATCAGGGTAGGGTAGGTACCCCTCTGGCAGTGAACGGGTTAAAAGCCCCCCCAGCATGGAAGTTTGACTATTGGGAAAGAGTTTGGGTCGCGTTTGTGTCTAGATCTCATCTCCTCCACAGCATGTCACTAGAGCCAAGAGAAAGAGAGGCAGCTCACATAAAAATCAAAACAAACAGAGAGGAGGGAATGAAGCCGACAAGACGGTGCAGGGCAGTCAGCTCAGGGTTAATAGAGTAGGGATCTGAAGGGGTCATTGCATGGGGATGGATCATAGCTGGCCAGGATCTACTAGTGAGCAGGGTGACAGGCTGTACAGGGCACCGACCCTGATCAGAAAGAAAAATCCATGTGGTGTATCCATTTCTATGAATTTCTATGGATAGCGCACAGGATGGGGTTAAAGGACTTGAGGAAAGGAGAGGCAAACAAAGAAGAGAGCAGGCAGCAGGCTGAAGATGGGACGGGGAGGAGAAGAGGATCAGGGGGAGCTGTGTGCAGTCCCAGCCAGGCTGATCCCATTAGCTCTGTCCTTGGGTTGCATATTTATACGGTCTGCGGGGTGAACAGATGGACTATCAATTTAATTTCATCTTCAACACCATCAGAGATTGATTTTCTACTCGCTTTTAATTTTGCCATAATTAATTGTATCATTACAACTGTTTTCTATTGATCTCCCTATTTAAAGCTGAAATGCAGAAGGGATTTCACAGATCCTCAGTACACACTGAAGGATGGGAAAGGGGGGGGGGGGGGGTGTACCAAGTTTACCTGGACCGAGCCTGGAGAAAACAATTAGTATGGCTTCCAATATTTTCTTTACCCCTCTTGGGTTTGTTAGTTGTTACCTCCTAATACCCGGCACTCTGTTATTATACCGGGTGAGAGGTACCCAGACATATATAGACAGACTGACAGCTGTCACCTGGACACACGACACAAGGCACCACACTCTCTGGGGGTGCAGCGTTCAGAAAACTTTCCCAATTTACAGTATCAAAACAAATATAATGTAATAAAATCTCAGGAAGAGTTCTTCATTCTAAGCAGCAGAACCAAACTGAAACCAAATGTGATGGCAAAAAAGTTATGATGGACTAAGTTATCAGGACTTAGAACAGAACAACTAATAAAAGGGACAGAGCAATTGATGCTTTTATGAACAATGTTTTATTTATTGTGTAAAATCTAAAAAAAAAAAATGGTTAGTGAAGATCAAATAAAACAGAGAAAAACGATCGCTAAAAAGTTACAAAAGAGTAGAGAAGTAACATAAAAACGAGGCGGCTTTCAGCGCATTATTTGGAAAAAGTTGAGGATGATAGTAAATAAATAGAAAAGCATAAATAGAAAAGCATACATATAAATAGAATAGCACTCATATAAATAGAAAAGCACACATATACATATAAGAGCACACATATAAATAGAAAAGCACACATATACATATAAGAGCACACATATACATATAAGAGCACACATATAAATAGAAAAGCACACATATACATATAAGAGCACACATATAAATAGAAAAGCACACATAGTAGATAAACACATTCAAATGTAGATTAAAAATGAAAAATCCGCACTTTCATTTTTACAGATCACAACATACAACAATAAGTTGGACACACCAAGGCGACCTTGTCACCGTTCTAGAAGGATGACTTGGTGAAATGTCTTGCCCTTGGAAAAGTCTCACAGCAGACTTCACCCAGAAAGAGATGGCATTGCCTGGCATCCTGAGAACTCCATAGCTGGGCACTGAGTGCTGTGAGCTGTGTCCACCCTGATTAATGGCCCTTCTATCACACAGCACCACACCAGGAGGTACGCTCGGCCTCTCAGCTGGGTGCCATGCTATCGGACCAGCCATCCACAGCTAAACGGTTTGGATCTCTAGAAAAGTCCCAGGAACATATAAGCTTCCATTGGAGTGGGACTGAGAAAGGGAAAAGTAAATAAGCTAAAAATAAACTCCCGAAAGCACCCCGATAACTTTTAAGGGGCCAAACAACGTGTTGGTTATGTTTTGGTAACTTTAGGGTCCTGGAGAAGACTTCTTGGTTGACACAGAAGCGTCAAAGCCTTGCGCTCACCTACCGCACAACAGTACAAGAGCAGGCAACCCACCCCTTCCCGACCTTACCCCAGGAAAGAAGACAAATCACCAGACACCCACCCGGGACAATCTGCTTCTTTTACCACCTTAAAGATTTTCTCTCTCCTATTGATTTAACGGCGTAGAGTCTCTGTCAGGTTCACAGATGGATTCGTAAGAAAAATGAACTATTTGCACATTGATTCTTCATTAAAATTGCATTTATGCGTTTGCTAAATTGGTTTAAAAAGCCCATTTGCGCTTTTACTTTATTGTCAGTGGTGCAGCTTGTGGGCAAACATTGCTTACAGGTTGGGAACGTACTTGTCTACACATCAGGGTCCAGGATACTAAATGATTCACTTTATTTTATATCTAGATGCAAGAAAACACTGCTTCTACAACCAGATGGACATTATTATTATTATTTTTTTTCTAATTAAGAAGATTTTTATTTATAGCTACCAGTTACCTACTGCTAACTAAAATAGAATAGAATAGAACTAAACTAAAATGTTCTGTAATTATTATTGAAAAAATACACTCACATTCAATTAATATCTAAATATTTTTAAGGAAATAAAAACAAATATTTTTTTTTATGGTATTGGAATCATTGGTTGCCCCCTTTACATTATTTATTGAAGTATTAAATAATAATGAATATATTATTCTGTACCGAGTCCTATTTAAGATTGTCATTTTTGCACACACAACCCAGTAAATTACAATATTACATCATTAATATTAAATGAGAAAATGCCTATAAAGATGTCATTAAAATTTAACAGCAATCTCTTTACAGGTATAAAGATGCATCTTGAGCAGCCAAATAGAGAAATTTAAGTGTTAACAAGTACATTGCCTGGGAAAAAAAAAATAGATTTAATCTAATTTAACCATATTTCTGATAGTAGACAGGGAGCTGAAATGTCTTGCTGATGTGTTTATCCTCTAATCAGTTCATTAGTTATAAACAACATGACATTAGAAGTTGATATTAATTTTTATTTAACCAGTTGATGTTTAATCGGTCATGGGAGAATGGATAACAGGGAGGAAGATCCCTCTGGTGCAGACCAGTTACAAGTTTATACACTCTCATCCTCAATGATCAGGAGACAGGGCAAATAAACAGAGGGCGAGGGCAGGAGACAGGAAAGGGCACCAGGACTGCATCTGAACTTGTAGGAGATGTCATTGTTCCTCTGGGAAAAAAAGGCCCCATCCACAGAAAAGACAGGTTACCTTTCAGGTGAATTGATCAGGAAATGTGTTCCAATTAGCAGACAGGAGTGGTGGCATTTTATGGCTATAACAATGCAAAGGCATTGCACTCAATCTACCTATTCTAGACTTTTTAAATGATTGTCATAAAGAGGAAAAGACAATTCAGGTAGCAGACTCCCTAACCTAAAACTTTCTATCCTTTTCATCTGCTACAATAGAAGGATGTGTGAAATTATTTTAATCATTTTAAAGTTTAATTATATTTGTTCTGCTCATTTTATGCACCCTGTCAGCTCAGCTCGGAGCACAATTAACAGGTAAATACTATAGAGAGTAAAAAATGCTATAAAAACTAAAAAAAGAAGGAAGACATAAAAAAGTATTTGCCCTGAGGAGCTTACATGCTAATGAGGTCTATGAGGAGACAGACAAAGTATTTCACAGTGCCTTTACTGGCTCTGATATAAAAAAAAGGATATAAATGGATAAATGTTTGCTGTACCCAAAACTGGTATTTTACTTTTCCAATGAAATCTTAGGACACTCTATTAGGCGGAATCACTGATTTATTTCCTTCTTAAAGTGTTGAGATATCCCAGGCAGAAATTCTGGATCCACACTCCACCACAGAGTTTTCCTTCTTCTGCTACAACAAGGAGAGTCTCACTATCCTTTCCACACTCTTCACAATGTAACACAAACATCAACAGAGAGCATTACACTTAGTGCAAACATGATAGCAGGTAGGGAGATAGGTGAAGAGATCATACTGCAGAATATGTAAGAACCCAGCATAACCTGCAAATATCCATGGGATGGCTGGATATTATTATTATTATAATACATGATTTATATAGCGCCAACAGTTTACACAGTGCTTTACAATGTATAGGGGGACAACACAATTACAGTACAGTTCAATGCAAAAGGTACAGGAGGGCCCTGCTCATAGAGCTTACATTCTAAAGGGACAGGGTGGTTGTACAAAAGGTAATAGCTGCAGAGAATGATTTGATGGGGATAGATTGGTGATGGGTTAGAATCCCTGCAAGCTTTGAATGAATTTGGAGAAATGTATTTTCTCTTTTTGTCCCAGAGATCACTGTGACCAGAACAGAAAATGAGGGAATATCCTAAATTTTGAATTGCCATAAAACTATAGAGGGGATATTTTCCAATGGGGACAATTTTTCCAACGACAACTGTCTAAAAATGATTTTTTTTTTTACTTTGGAGAGATTTGCTCTTACTTCCTGTATAGCTACCTATACCTTCTTTCTTTCTTTCTTTCTTTCTTTCTTTCTTTCTTTCTTTCTTTCTTTCTTTCTTTCTTTCCTTTCCTTTCCTTTCCTTTCCTTTCCTTTCCTTTCCTTTCTTCCCCTTCCTTCCTTCCTTCCTTCCTTCCTTCCTTCCTTCCTTCCTTCCTTCCTTCCTTCCTTCCTTCCTTCCTTTCCTTTCTTCTTTTCCTTCCTTCCTTCCTTCCTTCCTTCCTTCCTTCCTTCCTTCCTTCCTTCCTTCCTTCCTTCCTTCCTTCCTTTTCTTCCTTCCTTCCTTTCCTTTCCATTCCTTCCTTCCTTCCTTCCTTCCTTTCCATTCCTTCCTTCCTTCCTTCCTTCCTTCCTTCCTTCCTTCCTTCCTTCCTTCCTTCCTTCCTTTCCATTCCTTCCTTCCTTCCTTCCTTCCTTCCTTCCTTCCTTCCTTCCTTCCTTCCTTCCTTCCTTTCCATTCCTTCCTTCCTTCTTTCCTTCCTCAGAGATTTTTCAGCATGCCTGAAGATTCTTTGCCTACCGAGGTGTAAATCACAGTGTAGTAGATTGTAATATAAAAAAGTAAAGGGAACACAAATAGTAATCAGATAGTGCCCAATCTTGAGATGTGGTGGCATAGCAACAAAGGTTTCAGTCTGCACTTGCCTTCCCTGTCCTCAAAGAAAATACATTAAATAAGAGCAACTAAAAGCCATTGGGCCCTAGTGTAAAATATAATTTGTGATCGCCTATAGCTCATATAAAAGGCTTTGGCATTCCCATTTAGCCTAAAGGTATGATTGTGGGTATACCTGTTTCAAATATTTTAGGTCCGTTAGAGGCTTACACAGCTAATAAAGAATAAGCTACTTTAAAATGGGAAGACACTTGTTTAGGCAAGGCATCAAATGGTATTATCAATACCAGATTTCCTATGGAAGTGGTTTTGTGATAGTACATTATACTACTGTATTACTGAGAATCGTGCCTAATCTATTCTGTATTTTGTAACTTGTAGCAGCTAATCACATTTGGTACATAGGTTACAGAGAGCCGTGGTAGTTGCAAACAACTGTGGCATTTTGTGGCTGTACAGCTAACAATGTAGTAAGTCACCTTGGATACTATTTATTACTACATCAACAGATCAATTGCAGAGGGGAATAAGTGAATCGTTTGCAGAAAGTAGCCTAATTTCTGAGACTCCCCAATGGCAGAGGTCCAAATACAACTTAATGATTATACAGAATTATTCTCTGACAACACTGCTGGTTTTTCATGGAGTTAGACTGCTTAAATTCACCTGTGAATGACCAGACCTTAGGTAGGTAGTCTTTTAGTAGGCATCAGCAAAAGAAAAGCAAGTAACAGAACAATTATTAGAATAAAATACATTATAGTATTACATTATAGTAAAGTAAGAGGCAACGAGACATAGAAACCTGAAAAATGCTCAGATTCCTAGCATTGCTTGGAAAAAAACATACAAAGCATATCAATCTATAGCTGACCACACATACTTCAATCTAATTGTACAACTTTTGTGAGATCTCATTTAGATTTACGGTACCAAAGCCAAGTATTGTGAGATTTTTCACAAAAAAAAAAATTGTTGGTATTTAAGGAGATTGTACAATTAAATTGGTTATACTATATAGTATATATAGTTATACTGCGGCAACATGGCTCGGCTGCGCGACTCGCCGTCATGTTACGTCGGCTCCCTTTTTGTCCAATAGGGGCATGCACCCCTGCTCACCCACGGAGCCAATGCGAGTGCCCGGTGGTGATCGGGGCACACGGAGAACCAGTATCTGTGTGTGTAAACACACAGTTTCCGGTTCTCTGAGGGGAGAAGTGACAGATCGTCTGTTCATACAGAGTATGAACAGCGATCTATGTCTTCCCCTACACAGTCCACTCCCCCTTTCAGTTAGACCACACTAGGGAACACATTAACCCCTTGATCGCCCCCTAGTGTTAACCCCTTCCCTGCCAGTGACAATTTTACAGTAATCAATGCATTTTTATAGCACTGGTCGCTGTATAAATGGAAATAGTCACAAAAATGTGTCAAAATTGTCCGACGTGTCTGCCATAATGTTGCAGTCCTGATAAAAATCGCAGATCACCGCCATTACTAGTAAAAAAAAAAATTAATAATAAAAATGCTATAAAAATGTATCCCCTATTTTGTAGATGCTATAGCTTTTGCGCAAACCAATCATATTGATTGGTTTGCGCAAAAGCTATAGCATCTACAAAATAGGGGATAGTTTTATGGCATTTTTATTACATGCATATATTACATGCGTATATTACGCTAATTGCGATTTTTGTTTTACCAAAAATATGTAGAAAATATATATTGGCCTAAACTGAGGAAAAAAATATTTTTTAATATATTTTTGGGGCATATTTAATATAGCAAAAAGTAAAAAATAATGCGATTTTTTTTCAAAATTTACGCTTTTTTTGTTTATAGCGAAAAAAAAAAAAAAACGTAGAGGTGATCAAATACCACCAAAAGAAAGCTCTATTTGTGGGAAAAAAAGGACGTCAATTTTTTTTGGGTGCAACGGTGCAGGAACGCAGAATTGTCAGTTAAATCAACGCCGTGCCGAATCGCAAAAAATGCGCTGGTCAGGAAGGGGGTAAAATCTTCCGGGGCAGAAGCGGTTAACTTTAAATATGTTCCATGTATTGTGGACCATTATAAAAAAATAGTGACTATTTGATTTTTGGAATTAGTAGTGACCATTACCGGCATTGATTTACTAAATCAATGGAAGCTCTCTATCTAGCAAAGTGTATATTTACTTAGGAAAGTGAAAGTTAGTGAATAAGGTAAAGCTGTGTTTAGTTTAAAAAAAAACGTGTGTGAGGGGAAATAAAAAAAAAAAAAAAGAAAGATTTTTGTTAGCACATAATTAGGTATTCAAATTAAACATAGATTCATTGTATTACCTAACATGTAGTTTCCAAAGTGAACATTCACTTTGCCAGGGGGGCAGGTTTTATTCTTTTTGTAAATCAACCCCATATTCTACAGTCTATACAGTATGCGGCCCATTTTATTTTTCAGTTATTAGTAACCACTGCATACCCTAATCTGAAATTGTGCTGAATAATTCTATATTTTTAAGTATCAGCTTTTTACAGCCTTCTCTAAACAAGTTGGTCAGTTGTGCAGCTGTAAATTTTACTTGCCCCAGTTTTGCACTAAAGACACTTTATAAAGTAAGACTGATAGCCTCTGAAATGTTATGCATGTTTCAATTTCATTTAAATATGTCCTGGCCTGAGCTGGTCTATTAAATGCGACCGATCAATCTATCTCCAGCTATAAGATCATCCATCTATCAGTCTCTCTTCTTCTATGGCCCTCCACATTCAGTCACTGTACACAGGGAAATTGCCTAAATTCCCAAGAAAATTGACTGCCTGCCACAAGTTAATAGTTAACTTTACAAAGCAAACTTCCCCAGAGAATACAGGGGGAGAAAAAGTGCTGGCATTTATTTGCTGTTCCATTTATTCCTGTTTTTATGTTTTGATTTAAGCGGCCTTAGTACACAGTTAAACTACATGGTATAATGTGTATAATTAGCATCATAAAAATGCTACAGAGGAGAAATACTACTTTAGTCCCCAATACAGATCATTTGTCAGACACTTCACAACATCAATCAGGACTGCGCAGAAGTTATTGAGAAGAGATTAATGCAAGTTTTTTTTTTTTTTTAAAACATGCGAGGCAAGTGTCACGTATTGCAAAATTCCTTAAAGGAGACAACCACTCAGAAAAGATTGTTGAAGGAATGTGAATTGAGCCTAATATATGAATAAACAACTGTTTTTAAGATTAAGTTTCAATCAAAGCACCTCTAGGACCTGCCATGCTGCATGTAAAGGTGACTATGAATAGACAGATATTGCTTATAGTGGTAAGAGAATTGCCTGTTTTTATATTTTCTTGAATTTAGGAGATCACAGAACGTGTGGGGCTTCTTTCCTGCTCTTCATATCCAGTCTGTTGCACAGAAATTGTTGATTTAATAAATGAATGTGCTAATAAATGCCTCCTATACTTACGTATCTTGCATGGCCTAGTTCTAGAAAGCAATGAGGAAATGGGCACCTGACCTCTAACTGGGGTTCATTTACATTTGTGCATGTTCTTTAACACACATTGGGGTTCATTTTATAAAGGCAAATAGGTGGTCCACTTTGGAAGGACAGTTCATTTTTCCCAGAGCTCAGTGAATGTGGTGAAGCTTCTCTCTGTAAAGAATACCCAATCAGGTGCAAGGAAAATTAAAATAAAAGCATTTTTGATTGCACGTGATTGGATGATGGAAATCAACAGAGCTTCATCACATTCACTAAGTTCTGGGGGAAAAATAATGCAAGTGCACAGTCTATATGCCTTTAGTAAACTAACCTCAACATGTCACGTGCAACCTGCGTTGCATTAAGGCAGATCATTGAAATCAATAGGCTGTCGATGCACCAAAACATCCCACAAATTGGACATGAAGTGAAGGTAGGTATAGTTCCGCTTTAAATATGTCCGCCATCCAGGTCCCTTGCTAGGACAGTTACTGGGTAGCGGGGATCAGTAATACCATGATTCAGATGACCCTGCACTGGCTGGTCCCTGTTGGTTTCCTATCTGCTGATGCCATAGCTGTGGATTGCTTATCTAGGTTCTGAGAGGAAGCCAAAAGAAAGTATTGGACTAAGCAGAGCTCAAGTCCTGCGGGAATGCATGGGAACGGAGTTCCTGTACTTTTTCCACAACAGGAACTCAGCTCCCGTTAGCAGCCGTGTCCTGCAAGACTTTGAAGTATGCGAGCTGTGTGGCAGGTGCTACACCAGCAGCTGCTGACACAGCTTGCAATAGTAAGTGCCGCACACCTGACCATTCAGGCATTGCCAGTAGGGGTCCCCATGACAGCTTCCGCTTCAATCTACCTGTCAATCACAGCTAGCTGACAGGTAGATCAGGTCCCTGCTTCTAAGAGATTGTATTTAGTCAGACCTATCGTGATGCGCTCCTCCCCGCCGGCCCCTCCTGATTTTCTGTCTCCTCATCTCCCCCCCCAGTCTCCTGCATACTTGCTCTGTGTTTCCCGCTGAATCCCCCCCTCCTCTATCTTCAGTGCCATATGATGAGAGAACCCAGAGGAGGAGCACAGCTATTCTGCTCACAGGACATGCAGGGAGAGAGGTGAGCTGAGGGAGGAACATCAGTTTGGGGTGGTAAGCTGAGCACAATACCTGGCAAAGTTTAATGCCAGGAGGGAAGTTTATGTGAAAATATGTGAAGGGTTGGAATAGCAGCGAGTGTGTGTTGGAGCCCTGCAGAGTTTGCAGCCCCCCAAGCTAACATACATCTCCTAAGCAGGAACACATCACTTTCTCCCCAGGCATTCTGTCCAGATAATGTGCAGTTAGTTTATGACCTTTCCGTTTAACCCTGTGTTATCCAAACTCTGTTCAATGAAAAGTGTAAACTCACCACATAAACACTCTATATACAAAATAAAATTCCCCAACAAAGATCAGAACACGATGTTCACATTTGCATGGAAGCACAATTGAATGAATGCTGATTATTCAGAGAATTACCGTATTTATGTTTATTGAGGATTGTTTTTTTTTAATGTACTAACAGTTAAGCTTCATACACACAATACAAAAATTGGATTAAAAATATACTTTATGAGCGTATCATTTTTTTTTTTTTTTTTGGTGGGAGAGTGGACCTTGGGTGGGAGTTCCCACACTTTTTTCCCCAGGACTTGAACCCTGGGACTAAGGACTTCACCTCCTGTACACAGAAGAAGATGCGACTTAGGGCTGGAATGTCACAGGACCTGGATTTAGGTGAGTAAAAGGGGCATTTTAATATTTTTTCTATTTTTTTATTTCTTATTGATTAGTTAGAGGGGGTGTGGGGAGAGGTGTATGTGTCTGCACCTGGTTAGGAGCTTTAATTCAGGCGGAGGGGGGGAGGCATAACGTGTCTCATATCGTTTTTTTAGATGCACAGCTATTTAAGGACATCTGCACTTTCTTAACTAGGGAGAGCTTAGAATTTAAATCCCTACAATGGATGAGAAAAGGAGTGGAAAGACCCCATGCAGTTTGACATAACTAGGCTTCAGGGTTTATGTTATTAGACAGCTATCATTGACCTTCCTCTCGTCAAGTGGTGTGGGCTTCAATGAATGATTATTTTTGCATTTACCAACCAAAGATAACTTTTCAAAATATATGGTTTAGGCTTGGAAAGAGTTTATCTTTATGTTTAGGTAGAGCTAAATTATGAACAGAAAGTAAAACCCAGTTATAACAGACTAACCTCTAACTTTCCTACAAATCATTAACTAAGAAGTTGCATTCATTTGCAATTTAAACTTTCAGCTAGACTAGTAGAATTTTATTAATCATGGATGTAAGCACTAAGTCACAAAGGAAAGAACTGGCCTCTTATGGTCAGGATATTTGAATTCCAAGAGAAATATGCAAATACTTAATTGGGCACTCATCAGTTCAAAGTCAATGTCCTGAACTGCCCTAGGTGCAGGGCTGGACTTACCATTGGGCTTGACTGGGCTCAAGCCCATGGGCCCCGCCCAATAGGGGGCCCCGCCCGTTTACTTTTTAAATATCTTCCTATTCGTTACAATTTAATTATCATTTTATCCATTTTTATTGCTTTTATTAATCTCCTGGTTCGTTTTTAATTATTACATTGTTTACTGTGTATATGGTTGTTTATGCACATCCGGCCACTTCCCTTAAGAATGTGTGTATATATATATGACCTTGTGAATGGTCAGCTAGATTGGATGAAACAGCGGATGCTGTGAAACGCATCATCTCATTGGCCACGACGTCACTTCCGGTCCGCGGTGTTTGCGTTCCACCTTGGAACGCACTTCCAGCCTCTGTCTTCCGGTTCACGGACGCCATCGATACAGCACGGCGTGCACTGCCCTGGGGACCTACACAGCACGGAGAAGAGTTACCACCACCACCGCTTCTCATCATTCTCCTGCGGTGCCTCTGAGAATGGTCGCTTACATCGTGGACCCAGGACGAATACCAGTACAGTATCCCCCACTTATATGCTTATATATTATCTACCTTTGTGAGTAGCCATTTGGCTGTTTTGTCTTGTCCAACTAAACAGAAGTTCTTTAATACTGCACTGAGTCTGGCGCACCTTGTCCTTGTTATTTTGTTCTATTTAAAGTAATGTATAGAAGGTGGGGCCCAAAAGTGACTCAAGCCCAGGGGCCCCCACCACCCTAAGTCCTGCCCTGCCTAGGTGTACACAGTAACCAAGCTCCAACTTCTATTTTAAAAGGTGATTGCATTATTGAGACTTGTATCATTATAAAACAATGCAGCTGTGCATAGTAACCAATCAGCTTCTAATGTCAGCTTGTTCAATTAACCACTTGCCGACCGGGCCATAGTCAAAAGACGGCTACATCGTGGTCGGCTTATTCTGGGTGGACGTCCGTGGGACGTCCTCGCAGAATCTTGCTCTCGCGCGTCCCCCTGGGGCATGCACCCGGGAACATCCGCATCCATATCACATCCGCATCATGAATCACGGTAAATGGCAGCTGATAGTGGCTGTTTACCACATGATCGCTCCGTCAAATGACGGAGCTATCACTTGTAAACAAACCGGCGTCATGTCATGACGCTGGTTCCTCCCTCCCCTCTCTGTACCGATCGGTACAGTACAAGGGGAGAGGGGGAGAGATTGCAGCAGCGCTGTGGGCTGGATGTGTAGTGCCTACAGCGCTGCTCAGTGACAATACTCTGCCCATACTCTGCAACACTGTGCAATACTCTGCCAATACTCTGCAACACTGTGCAATACTCTGCCAATACTCTGCAACACTGTGCAATACTCTGAAACACTCCGATACTCTGCCAATACTCTGCCAATACTCGCAAATACTCTGTCAATACTCGCCAATACTCGCCAATACAATACAATTTTAACAGAAACAAAGAATTTTTATAAATTTTTTTACCAAATTTTCAGTCTTTTTTTATTTATAGCGCAAAAAATTAAAAACCCAGCAGTGATTAAATACCCCCAAAAGAAAGCTCTATTTGTGTGAAAAAAAGGACAAAAATGTCATATGGGTACAGTGTTGCATGACTGAGTAATTGTCATTCAAAGTGTGAGAGCACCGAAAGCTGAAAATTGGTCTGGTTAGGAAGGGGGTTTAAGTGCCCAGTAGTCAAGTGGTTAAAGTAGAACTATAGGCAAACGTTTTTTTTTTTTCATCTTTGTTATAACCCCTGTAAGGTTTATTTATGCTCCTTTTGTCCTATTGGGGAGATTTACCTTCACTTCCTGTCCCCTAGCCAAAAGAGGAAGTGAGAGGAAATCACTGCACATTAAGGGAGTCTCTTGGGGACCCCAGGTCATCAGAACTAGTGTCCCCTTTGAAATATTTCCCCTCTACTATTTTTCTGAGGACAACCCAAGATTTGGGATTTTTTTTTTTACTTTCACATTCAATGATCATAGTACACAGTACAAAAAAAAGGGGGGAGAATATCCCTAACGGGAGCACAGACAGCAATGAAAACTGACAGGTGTTCTAATCCACCTCTACTCTATCCAAAACTAAAAAAAAGTTTTGCCTTTAGTTATACTTTAACCACTTCAGCCCTGGAAGGATTTACCCGCTTAATGACTAGGCCATTTTTTGCAATACGACATTACGTTGCTTTAACTGACAATTGCGTGGCCGTGCGACCTTGTACCCAAACAAAATTTATGTCCCTTTTCCCCCACAAATAGAGCTTTCTTTGGTGGTATTTAATCATCTCTGTGGTTTTTATTTTTTGCACTATAAATAAAAAAAGACTGATAATTTTGAAAAAAAAACTACCGTATATTTTTTACTTTCTGCTATAATGCATATCCAAAAAACAAAACAAAAACATATAAAAAAACAAATGTATTCATCAGTATAGGCCAATATGTATTCTGCTACATATTTTTGGTAAAAATAGGGGAAATATTTAGGGACTTTTAATTTTTTTAATTGTTTTTACTAGTAATGGTGGGGATCAGCGATTTTTAGTGGGACTCTGACCCTAAGTGACACTTTTTGGTGACCAGTGACACTAATACAGTGATCAGTGCTATAAAAATGCACTAATCACTGTATTAATAACACTGGCAGGAAAGGGGTTAACACTAGGGGGTGATCAAGGGGTTAAGTGTGTCCTAGGGAGGTGTTTCTAACTGTGAGGGGGGGAGTGGACTGACTGGGAGTACAGAGAGATCGCTGTTCCTGATCACTAGGAACAGCTGATTTCTCTCTCCTCCCCTGTCAGAACAGGGACCTGTCTTGCTTACATAGGCAGATCCCCGTTCTGCCTCTCTTTACCGAGATTGCAGATGACCGGCGGACATCGAGTCTGCCGGACCCGCGGGCAAGCTCCTGTGGTGTGCGAAAGGGCACCCCCAGTACCACATGCACAAACCGACGTACATGTGCGTCGGTTTCTGCAGCTGAGCTGCCTTGCCACAGTATATATGCGGAAGGCAGTCGGCAAGTGGTTAAGCTTCGAAAAAAAAAAAAGGAAGCTGATTGATTTCTATGAAGAGCTCCACCAGATTTTGCACTCTACAGTTTTGGTAAATTAGTCCCATTGCCTTATAGAATCACAGTGGCCACAGACCCTGGACATTAGAGAACATTCTGCCTGCTGACAGGTAATTGGCTGAAAATAGCAACTTGTTGGGCCACCATGGTGCTGGTGGTGTCTACCTTTGTATATTGTAAAGATGATATGTAAATATGAACATAATGTTGTTCAGTTCTGGATGGATTGTCATTTTGGCTGGATCAGATGACAGTCTGATGTGTATACCAGTATGCCAGATAGACACCCCCACCAATCAACACCTCTTGGAAGGAACAAAAGTGGACAGGTGTCTGAACTGTGCATATTTGTAATGCAGTTCCACATATCTGAAAAAACAAAAAGTGTTCCTGCGCTGAAGTGTAATAAAGAAAAACAAGAGCTTCAACTATAAGTCACCCGAATATCTAAAGTGATATAAACATATACATATACACAAAGAATAGTGCTCATCTTATGATAAACTCAATATGATTATCAGTGCTATATGTGTACACATTAAACAGACAACCATTGAAAAAAAAATCATAAATGTGATTGGTTCAATAAACTCTATATAAAAACAAAAACAAATATGATATAAAATCTTGTGAAAATTAAGATAGTTCTTCTTACAGGAATTCCACCAAGTAATGAGCCATGTGAGGACCTTGTGTCCAACTCTTTTAAAAGCAGCGTTTTTAATGCCCCGTGTATATGAGGCTTTAAAATGCAATGAGTGCTAACTTAGTTGTTTGCTACATACCTCATGTATTTGTAAAGGAAAAACTCTAGTTTTATTGTTTTAAGTGATATACTGTATACTGTAAATACAGTAAATATTCCATTTTGTACCATTGAGCTTTCCATTTCAATATACAACCAGTCCTTACTTTCTATAAGTGCCAAAAACAGACCGGATTTCCAGTCCAGCTCCTATAAGTGGCTCACTGCCTCTCCTATGAAAAAGGGGGGTTTTACCTAATCTAAATGACTAAACGGCCTGTGTGTCCCATCCCGAAACAGATTATAGAAAAAGATTCCTCAAAAAATGGGACTTTAAATGGACGTCAAGCAGTAATATGTAGAAAAATTACAAAATTTATTGTGCAATACATAAATTACAACATGAAAACACATATAACCAATGATAAAAACATATGTACGGGAAATAAGTAAGGAAACCAGCTGGAGGAAGAAAAGAGGCTCGCAAATGAATGTCCGATGCGTTTCAGTTGCACATATTGTACAGATCTTCCTCAGGGACCATGCGGCCTTCAACACTCCAAATGCTGTGATTCCCAAAATATAAAACTTTTCAAAAACAAGTTGGACACTACCTTTTGTAGTTATTCCCCTCAATGACTATGAGCAACTTTGGGAGCACAGACTGATCCATGATATTTAGGGTGGTGCTCCCAGTCTGGCCCGGATGGATGCGGAGTTTTGAAGGCCGCATGGTCCCTGAGGAAGATCTATACTACATGTGCATCTGAAACGCGTCGGTATTCATATGCAAACCTCCTTCCTCCCTCCAGCTGGTTTCCTTACTTATTTCCCTTACATATGTTTTTATCATTGGTTATATGTGTTTTCATGTTGTAATTTATGTATTGCACAATAACAGCCAACTGTAAAAAATGCCCATTGCATGGTATGATACAGTATGTTTCCTGACTCCTGTTTTTAGGGAAGTTCATAAATCAGTGTATAGTATGGCAAAATCTAATGCATGACATTTACTAATTTGTATGGATATGGGTAGGAGGTATGTGGGAGCGATATTCCAATAAACAGTAGGTGTAACATTTTTATAAAATAATGAAAACCTGCACCTATGTAATACAGGATTGTGTTATGATAATGGTATTGGTTTGTTGATGCGGATGTGTGCGAGCATCAACAAACTAATACCAAGTTGGCAGGACTTATCAAATATGTCTGTATTACAATAGGTGTAGTTAGCCCAAAATCATGTTATTTTCTTATACAGTGCAATGCAAACAATGCAGAGCATTAGAAAACTGGAAGTGCAGACAGACAGCTAAATGCAAAGGTGAACTACAAGTATGTGATCTCTCTTACCTTCCAAAAAATGCTGTACTCAGTTCTCTCAGCTCCTGAACTCTGGAGGGCAGGCAGGTGGTATAGCAGTGCTGCTTCCTGGGCCGCTGGGTGGCTTAATGAGCAGCTGATTTATAATTTGTCCTGGCTGGATCCATAGCCATACTGCATGAATAGCTATGCATTTTATAGAGCCCTTCTAAGTCTTGTAGGCTGCCTTTTGCTGACACACACTACTCTGTGACTTCGCAGTCTCGTCACTATACACCCCAAATATACCTCACACCCTCCACTGCACACCTCAGATTTACCTCTACCCTATGTAAACACTCCAGATTTACTTTCCTATCTCTGTACATTTCAGATTCACCCATCCCTAACTTTGCACACCCCTAATTCACCTCACCTCACCCCTTTCATTGCACACCTCAAATTTATCATTCTCCTCTCATAGTAATTCACAGACCTAGCTCACCTTTCTCACGGCACGCTTCATATTTACTTCACACCTCTCACTGCACACCCAAAACCTAACTCACACTTATCACTGCACAACCCATATTTATCTCATACCCCTTATCCAGGATTTACCTTACATACTGTATGTTACTGTACACCCCAAATTTACTTCTCACTGCACTCCCCAAGTTTATCTAACAACTCTCACTGCACACCCCAAATTCTCTTCACTCCTTTCAAATTCATCTCTCTCATTAAAGATCTCAAATTTACCTCACACCTTTCACTGTGCACCTATAGTTACCTCATACTGCATAGCCCAAATTTACCATCCATCTTTTACTGCATATTCCAAATTTTCCTCTTGTCACACACCACAAACTTACATCACAATGTACACCCCAAATTTACCTGACATTTCTCACCGCACACCTCAAATTTACTACAAACTTCTCACCACACAACCCATATTTACCTCATACCTCAAATTTACCTTGCATATGTCACTACACACCCCAAATTTACCTCTTACTGCACAGACTTAACCCACCTCTCTCATTACACTCTTCAAATTTACCTCAAACTACTCACTGCACACCCCAAATTTACTTTATACCCCTCTTACTTTACACCCCAGATTTACCTTGCATCTCCCACTGTACACCCATAATTTACTTTATACCCCTCTCATGTTACCCCCCAGATTTACCTCACATCTCCCACTGTACACCCAAAATTTACTTTATACCCCTCTCATGTTAACCCGCAGATTTACCTCACATTTCCCACTGTACACCCAAAAATTACTTTATACCCCTCTCATGTTACCCCCCAGATTTACCTCACATCTCCCACTGTACACCCAAAATTTACTTTATACCCCTCTCATGTTACCCCCCAAATTTACCTCATATCTCCCACTGCACGAACAAAATTTTTCTTTATAACCCTCTTACTTTACACCCCAGATTTACCTTGCATCTCCCACTGTACACCCATAATTTACTTTATACCCCTCTCATGTTACCCCCCAGATTTACCTCACATCTCCCACTGTACACCCAAAAATTACTTTATACCCCTCTCATGTTAACCCGCAGATTTACCTCACATTTCCCACTGTACACCCAAAAATTACTTTATACCCCTCTCATGTTACCCCCCAGATTTACCTCACATCTCCCACTGTACACCCAAAATTTACTTTATACCCCTCTCATGTTACCCCCCAAATTTACCTCATATCTCCCACTGCACGAACAAAATTTTTCTTTATAACCCTCTTACTTTACACCCCAGATTTACCTTGCATCTCCCACTGTACACCCATAATTTACTTTATACCCCTCTCATGTTACCCCCCAGATTTACCTCACATCTCCCACTGTACACCCAAAATTTACTTTATACCCCTCTCATGTTAACCCGCAGATTTACCTCACATCTCCCACTGTACACCCAAAATTTACTTTATACCCCTCTCATGTTACCCCCCAGATTTACCTCACATCTCCCACTGTACACCCAAAATTTACTTTATACCCCTCTCATGTTACCCCCCAAATTTACCTCATATCTCCCACTGCACAAACAAAATTTACTTTATACCCCTTTCATGTTACACCCCAGATTTACCATATATATCCCACTGCACAGCCAAAATTTATTTTATACCCCTCTCATGTTACACCCCAGATTTACCTCATATCTCCCACTGCACAGCCAAAATTTACTGTAATACCCCTCTCATGTTACCCCCCAGAATATACCTCATATCTCCCACTGCACGGTCAAAATTTACTTTATACCCCTCTCATGTTACCCCCCAGATTTACCTCATATCTCCCACTGCACGGTCAAAATTTACTTTAATACCCCTCTCATGTTACCCCCCAGATTTACCTCATATCTCCCACTGCACGGTCAAAATTTACTTTAATACCCCTCTCATGTTACCCCCCAGATTTACCTCATATCTCCCACTGCACGGTCAAAATTTACTTTAATACCCCTCTCATGTTACCCCCCAGATTTACCTCATATCTCCCACTGCACGGTCAAAATTTACTTTATACCCCTCTCATGTTACCCCCCCCAGATTTACTTCATATCTCCCACGGCACAGCCAAAATTTACTTTACACCCCCCTCATGTTACACCCCAGATTTACCACACATCTCCCACTGTATACCCCAAATCTACATTATACCCCTTTACACCCCAGAATTTGCTCAAATCTCCCACTGCACACCCAAAATTAACCTCATACATTTCACTGTAAAATCTATCTTTATCTCATACTGCAATACCCAAATTTACTTCCTATCTTTCACTGCACAACCCTAAACTTACCTCTCCCCACTCACCCCAAAATTTACCTCACACTTCTCACCATACACCACAGATATACCTCTCACAGTAACATACAGACTTAAAGCAGAACTAAAGTTCTGCCATTGTTTGAAGACATGCAATGTCTCTTCTGCAATAAACTACACTTACCTGCCTGTTTGCAGCATCACTCTGCATGTAAACTGAGCTGCACATGTGCAGCTCAGTTTATAGTGACTGGCCCAATCCCTGTGTGTTGGAATGACAGCCTCTTGCGCATGCACAAGAGTAATTTCATGCTGCATTGGCCAATAATTTGGCTGAAGTCTAGTACACAGAAGAAGATGCTGGCACTGGAGAGGGATAGGATCGTTGGTAACATTTAAAACAGATTCTTCTCACTGATGTGGGTCCCCATTTGCCGCCACCTTAGATTTGGTTGCTGGCTGTAGCTTCCTGACTGAGGAATCACAGCTGTCTCTTTACTATGCATGTACAAGATCCTGCAATGCATTGAGACTGGTCCTGCAGCCTCCTGGGATATATGACTTGTCCCAGAAAGCTTCAGGTGGGGGGGGGGAGGAGTCTTGTCTAGATGAGAATTGAAGAAGTGGGAGCAGGTGCCTGTCAAAAAAGGTATCCACTTCCATCAAAAAAATGAAAAAACTCAATTGTGTTAAGGCAGGGAAGGGTTGTCCGGTTCTTTCACATTTGAGTGAAGGTCTGTTTTAAGTGACCTCTGTGATTGCACACCTCATATTTACTTTACATCTCTCCTTGCACAACTCAAATATATCTAATAACCTCTTACTGCACAGCCCAAATTTACCTCAATCCTCTCATTGCTCACCCCAGATTTACCTCACACTTCTTATGGCCTTTTGAATTTACCTCACCCCTTTTGCCACACACCCCCCATATTTACCCCTCTATGCACATTTCATATTTACCCCATTACTGTGCATTTTAGATTCATCCCCTCTAACTGCACATCCCAAATGTATTCTTACCTTATCACTGCACCTCAGGTTTTAATTGCTCCCCCATACCCCCATGGGATGGTTTAGATCTTACACTGGATACTGCACCCCTAGATTCCCCTCACCTTCCCCCACAGCCACAATTTACCTCACCCCTGTCACTGCACATCCCATATTTAAGTAACCCTCTCCCTTTCCTAATGCTCACCTCCAATTTACCTAGCATCTCTCACTACATACCCCAGAATACCTTACCCCTTCCCACAGCACACTCCAAATTTATCTCCCTGCACACCTAAAATCTACCCCATCACCACACATCCTAGATCCAGCCCCTCTTATTGCACACCTCAAAGTTCCCTCACCCTACTGCCCTCATTGCACACCCAAAATCTACCTAACCCAAGGGGCCTTAACACTGTACCCCAGATTTACTGTACTACCCTAGCCTGTGCTCATAATCAGGTTTGTGACCTCAAACTGTGTGGAGAGAAGGGAGATGTCATATTGCACATAGTGCTACCCTAATTTCTTCAAAATTCACAAGGTTTTAACAAAAACAATCAGATTTAAATGTGATGTCTGTGCTAAAGAGAAAAGACAGCTGACAGAAGAAAGCAACCATATTAGGACACTATTGACTCAAAAGTAGACAATGTTAGATGGAATGCATGGTGTCATAAAAGTCTGCAGGGGGCTTCTAATGGCCCTGTCATCAATAGTCGTAAACCAGTCTAGATTTTATTAGGTTTTTTTTCCCTTAAAGCGGGACGGTACCTGAAAATAAATAAATAAAAGCCAGCAGCTACAAATACTGCAGCTGCTGACTTTTAATAAATGGACACTTACCTGTCACAGGTTCCAGCGATGTGGGCAGCAGAGGCCGATCAATCAATCGGCTCTCTGCTGCTGCCGGCGCCATTCTAAGTGAGGGAATCAGGAAGTGGCTTCACTTCCCGGTTCCCTACTGTGCATGCGCGAGTCGCGCAGCGCAATGAGAATCGTCAGCGATGTCTGCCGGGACACGTGTGTGTCCCGGTAGACAGCGCACCGGGACAGGAAGTTGCGTAAACTCCCGTGGGAGTTTATGCCCGTAAGTGGGTGCAGATACCTGTCTTAGACAGGTATCTGCACCCCCTCCCCACTGAAAGGTGCCAAATGTGACACCTGAGGGGGGGAGGGGGGGAGGGTTCCGAAAAGCGGAAGTTCCACTTTAGGGTGGAATCCCGCTTTAACTGCCAAAGCCCAACTCATTCATGATTCATATTCCATAATTCCAGTTGTAATGGAGATAAACCTGATGGTGACTGAACCACATCTACAATGGGACACAGCTTTCCTTGAACAGTATATTAAGGAACAAATGGTCCCAAGACGTCTTCCCTGGGATGTACATCCGCAGCAGGGAGGCCAAGACTTGGAACCATGGTTCAGATACTTCAATGAAGTAGGGATTAAGCTTCTCAGCTTCCTGGTTGATAAAAAGCAATTTAAACTATCCATTACAGATAAAGAGATCGAAGATCTCAGGGATAGATTAACTACATAAATAAACTACGTCCAAATATATTTCTCTTTCAAGAATAACCTGGATAAAGAAGAAAGAGATCAGAGAAGTCAGAAATAAAAGAAATACCATCGAGACATAAACGACCACGACCTTCAGTGGGTCGTGGTACTACACAAGGCCCTAGGGGTGGATCTTCCAGTTCTCAGGGCCCTAAAAATAAACCTCCTTACCCCCATACCCAAAATTATCCCCATTCAGGGAGGCATCCCTCTATATAATAATATAATAGCGGTAGAGGACAACATCGTGGACATCCAGTCAGCTCTTACTACGATGACGGTTTTGGGGGATCTCCATGAGGTTGGTGCAATAACCAAGGTGATTACAATCAAGGGAATGATTACACCGTAAGAACACCCATCCATACACACAATCGTTTTTTACCCCTCCAATGAGATGCCTACCATGACTCATATTCATTTGATAACAGAGAGGAAGATCTATGTACTAGGTCTCCTTATAACTACAATCAGGGCTATTTCGGTCCTTACTACTACTCCTACTACTACTACTAGTAGGGGGGGGGGGGGGTGTGTGGCAGATCCAAGGCAAAAAGAAAAAAGACTTAACGGGTACAGGTATTTTCAATTTGAGTTCAGTAGCCTTGACAGATGTAGAGAAATCAGTACTAGATTAGGGACTGAAGTATGTTTCTCCTAAACAATTTAACACATTTTCCACGTTTATAGACGCCCAGAAGTTCACTTGTATCCAAAGATATTTCCTCACACAACCTCCCAAATCACCCCCACTTTTAGCTTGAGATGACCATGTTCATTCGGGCTTATCTAACCCTTCCTTGTTCAACCCTCCCGGGACTATGGCACCTTCAATTTATGTTTTTCATAACCTAGTTCTAGAGAAATTACCTAACAAAAAAGTTCACATCAATCCAGCCATTAAGGCAAGATTGAAACAACTCTGTGAACAAAAAAACCTGATCATCTGACCTGCAGATAAAGGTGGGATCGTCATACTTGATAAAAACGACTATGTGAAAGAGATGAATAAGATCCTTGGAGATCATAGTACATATAGTCGCATCCCTTTGGACCCTACATCCAACTACAAAAATGCCCTTGTTGATCTCAGAAATGAGGGTTCTTCGTTGGGCATTCTGGATAAGAAAGGGAAACATCTCCTTGTACCTTTGGCCCCTTCCATCCCTGCAATATATTACCTTCCAAAGGTACATAAAGACCCAGTCAATCCCCCTGAAAGTCCCATAGTCAGTGGGATTGACTCGGTCACATCCAGAATAGGAAGGTATGTAGACTTCCACCTTCAACCAGTAGTCCGATTGATTCCCTCTTACCTTAAGGACACTTGAGACACCATTAGACTCCTGGAATCCATTGAGTATCGGGAAGGCATGATTTTGGTGAAAGCAGATGTTGCTGTCCTATATACATACATCCCTCATGATTTAGGTTTTTCTACCTTGAACACTATCTATCTAAAAACACAACCCTTATTTTGATTCAGCAGAATTTTATTATGGCACTTCTCAGGTTTGCTACCCAACACAATTATTTTTGGTTCCAGAATCAATTCTATTTGCAGAAGAGGGGTGTGGCCATGGGGGCCATGTCCGCCCCAGTGTGGTGAACTTGTTTATTGCCCAGTGGGAGGAGGATGTCGTCTATGCACTTAAGAGACCAGAGCTAGTTCTCTGGGCCAGGTACATTGACAACATCCTCCTCCTATGGAATGGCGATCGGGAATCTCTGGATTCCGTTTTGACTTTACTCAATCATAATGGTAGGGGCATTGTTTTGAGCTACGAGGCTAGTCTTACTACCATTCATTTCCTCGACCTTGAGATATCAGTAATCGACCACCATTTGGAGTTTAAAACTTATTCAAAACCTACCGACTTGAACGAATACATTCTGGTCGATAGTTGTCACCATACACAGTGGCTCAAATCAGTTCCACGCAGCCAGTTCTTACGACTGCAGAGGAACTGTACAAAGACAACTGTTTTTTTCTCTCAGTCCCAAATCCTGAAAAATTTTTTTTTAGAAAAAGGCTACAGATCCACAGTTCTCGATACAGAAACCAATAAGGTTTCCCTGATAGATAGGAACTCTTTGCTGATTGACCGTCCTAAGCCCGTTTTGGATAATAAGTTTAGATGGTCTTTTTTTTATCACTTATTCAGTTCAATCTAGACAGATTAAGGAGATAATCAAGAAACATTGTAGAATCCTTCAGAGTGATAGATACTTGGGTCCGGATATCCCCGAACAGGCTGGTGTTATATTCAGAGGGGCACGATCAATACAGGGACAAATTGCACCCAATGTGATTGACCCCCGCAAAACTATCTCATTCTTTCAGCAATGTAAGGGTTACTATCCATGCCGTAGGTGTAATGTGTGTCTCCACAATGTTTGTGAGAGAAGCAAAATGGACACATTTATTTCATCCACCACGCAACGTACTTACCCAATGAAACATTTTACCACTTGTGCCACGATTTATTGTCTATCTATTGACATTTGGCCAGGATCAAGAAGGGACGAACTAATCATAGTGCCCCTCGCCATTATTTAAAACATCACAATAAATATTCGGTACGAACACAGTTTGAAATCATTGATAAGTTCATCCCACATTAGAGGGGAGAGTTTCACCTCCATGGTGTCTCTGACTTGAAACATACTGGATTCACAAGCTCAAGTCTTATTCACTGTTCGGTATGAAAGACGAATGGGACATAAATTCTATCATTAATCAAGCCTAAATCTATATGCTCTATTTTAATTTAATTCCAACCTATACGACTTCTTGTAATATGTGTTCATTTCACTAATGCATACTAAGTGGTAGTTTATATCACTGTTTATGAAATTATACGTTTCTTATTATGATCTGGGAGTTATTTTGTTTCACTTCTGCTTCTCAAATAAGAATGTAATTTTTACCTTTGGGGCTCGAGGCACGAGTCCGACGTCATGTGACCCATTGGTTGTTGAATGAGGTATCTGATTGGTTCTTTGTATTTATAAATTAGTGCAATGTGGGGGAACCGATATATGCCCCAATTGAAGTCCACTGGGATGAAATGCGTCAGACTTGGCTTTCAGCTCCCCACATTGCTTTTATTTTGTGATCACAGTTTTATTCTTATGGATGTATGTTGTTTTGTTGTTTTTTTTCAATAAAACACACCTTTTTGACCTACACCATATGGAGGAATTTTTTCTTTCTATATCCCCTCAGATGAGAGTTTTTGGCTTTCCAACCTAGCTGCTTAACATCTGAGTTCCAGCCTTACGTTTACCTGCACGATTTCCTGGATCCTGTCCTGGAGTTTGCTGGATTCCCTGGATCGTTTCTGGAAGTCTGCCGATCGGGCTATCCTCACATGATTGACTCATTGTCGCTGACATTCGAGTCTACTACTTCCGGTAAGAGTACATACCCCTCACCTTGGGTGGAAGACACATTATCCCTGATGTTCTACATGCCTGCCAAGGCCGTTGTACTCCACTTCTAAGGAACAACTTTTCTTGTGGTGGACGCTATACATTAGTTTACCTTCGGATTCTTTCCAACTTCAGGACTTCCCACTTGTGTCTCTACCCATTATATACATGTATTTTCACATATTTATTACCTTGGAGATTGTTTCTCATCATTCACTATTTGTATGCAATATTTTCTATACTATTATCGTTTATTGCTTTTCATTCTTAAGTGCTAAATTTTTTACCAATCCCTCATAAAAAATGTATGGGAAGATGAGAGTTGGTTAGACACCAAACACTCCTAAAAGAACATATTAGATTTCCCAATGCTTCCCATTTATATCATATTTGGTCTCTAACAAATTTTAATTTCATTCTATGCAATAATATTTTGGTTCTCCAATTGTAAAGCCTTGTCATCTGGATGCAAAGGGGTTGATTTACTAAAGGCAAATAGACTATGCACTTTGCAAGTGCAGTTGTACTAATTTTTACCCCAGCTTAGTGAGTGGGCTGAGACTTCCCTTTGTAAAGAATACCCAATCAGGTGCAAGGAGCAGGTGCAAATAAAAAAAACTAAATTTTTGCTTGCACATGAATGGGTGATGGAAATCAGCAGAGCTTCACCGCATTCTCTAAGCTCTGAGAAAATAAATGCAACTGCACTTGCAAAATGCACTGTTTATTTGCCTTTAGTAAATCAACGCCATTGAAATAGTTAGAATATTTGGAATTATGGTTTGCTGGAACATAATAGAAACACTTCAACGCAATAATATAACTTCTCTCGACCCTTTGATTGAGTGTGTTATTTCTGTAAACGTCTTCTTCATTGACCAGGAAAGATGGCTGCCTTTGCAGCCAAATTACTTATGAAGTTAAGCTATGAGAGCCAGGGACTGATATTTCAGATAAAAAAATTTCTGCATGAAACAAAAGACCAGGTAATGTTTAACTCCTTCCCACAGGATGTCCAGCAGGATGAGCCGCTCGCACGCCCCCCCTAGGGGTGCACAGCTCGGCGATCAGACACACTGCATCTCTCTCAATTTTTTTTGAATGTCACAAAATAGAGCGGCAAACAATCCTTTCCACACTCAAATTATTTAACAATACAAATATATAGGGAACAAAATGAAGGGGAAGTGAGGGGGGAATGCAATCGAGGCTTCGTGAAGAAGACAGGTCTGCCTTGCTGGCCAACATAGGAGGTTCATTTTCGCATCCCAGGCCTACATAGGTTGAAGTCAAATAGAGCTAAAGGGCAGTCAGTTAAAATGAAAGCCAACTTCTTGGAGCTCAAAGCTCAAGACCCATTTCACACTGGGGCGGTATGGGCATTAGCAGTAAAGCGCAGCTAGCTTTAGTGGTGCTTTACCGCTGTTATAGCGGCGCTTTTCCAGCCGCTAGCAGGACACTTTTCAGCCGCTAGCGGGACACTTTTAGGAAAGGGTTAATAGCACCCATGTTGCGGCGCTGCCCAGTCATTTCAATGGGCAGGGGCGGCAGTGTATACACCGCTCCCGCACTGCCCCAAAGATGCTGCTTGCAGGACATTTTTTCCCGTCCTGCAAGGGTACTGCCCCAGTGTAAAAGCACTTGGGCTTTCACACGGGAGTGGCTTGAGAGGCCCTTTTCAGGTGCTTTACAGGCACTATTATTAGTGCTAAAACGCCTGAAAAGCGCCCCCAGTGTGAAAGGGGTCTAATTGAACAAGCTGAAGTTAGAAGCTGATTGGCTACCATGCACAGCGGCACCAGTGTCCTAATATTTTATACTCTGAAAAAGGTCAGTTGATGCTGAAAAATGCTGGTTAGCTACCAAATAGCTATCTTGAGAATTGAGGTTAAAAGTTAATTTCCTGCACTGCTACTCTTCTCTGGCAACTTTTATCCACAGCACTGGTCCCTAATAATAAACAGATTATGTTAACAACTCTATTGCTGCCTTTCCTTGATTCAGATATACTTTGTGTTATGATCAATTACACTATTGTCCCAGCTGACATTACCGGGTGGTGGGAGCTTCAGATATAAGACTACCCCTTCAGAAGTGGTAAAGTTATTATTATACATTGACCACACTCATTTAAATTATGACCACATTCACTTCACATGAGTGGTTTGAAATCACCCATTTGACAATATTATGAAATGTTTTAGTTTCTGCTGTACAATTGTATAACTTTTTTTGTGCAAAGCAGTGTAACAATACAGGTTTCACTCATTCTCTAATACAACACAGTTTAAAAGAAAATGTGAAAATAACACGTAGAAAGCTTTATTGTATGCAACTTGTTGGACAAAGCCGCTACTCGGAACAGACAAACTTTCACTAACTGTGTGACACACTGCTTACCACAAAGGGTTAAGTCTCAGTTGATATCTCATTACTCAGTTTATTGCTATAAGGAATAAAAATTAGCCACACTGCACACGTTTTGACCAGTTCATAAAATATGCAGATTTCAGAAGAGATGTTCAATGTGCCCTGAAGTCAGTGATTAAAGATAGCTGCCTGGTTATTTTCTGTTTGAGTTGTAGAAGAGAGATGCCCCTGAGCCTAAAGCCACAAAGAATCTGGAATTAAGGGATAGATTTAACCTGGCTATATTGCTAGTTATGAACGGTTTGTGCATTTCATGGCTTATGCACATGGGCATTTTCCCCATGTTTCTTAGTAAAAAAAGAAAAACATAAAAAATGAAAGAGAAATACCAGTGACATGAGACAGGGGACATACATTAAACATTTACTTCTAGCCTAGACTGGAAATATAGAAGATTTGAACATTGCCAGAAAGGCTGAGGAGCAAAGACAAATTAAGAAAACCCTTGTAGGCGCTATCAGTACTCATGCCACGAGTCCCTATTTCATTTGTTATTGAAGCATGTTAAACCTTCCAGTTCCATTGTATAAAGACCATAAACTGAACCTATGTCTTGAAAAAAAAAGTTTTGAGCACCTTTTTTGGACATTGCTCTCAAAATAAGGGCAGCACAGTGGCTAAGTGGTTAGCACTTCTGCATAGCAGTATTAGGGTCATTGGTTTGAATATCAGCCATGGCACTACCTGCACAGAGCTTGCATGCTCTCCCTGTGCCTGCTTGGTTTTCACAGGGTACTCTGGTTTCCTCCCAAACTCCAAAGATATGCTGGTAGGTTGGCTCCTGTCTAAATTGACCCTAATATATGTATAAATGCAAGTTAGGGACCTTAGATGGTAAGCTCCGTGCGGGCAGGGACTGATGTAAATGTACAATATATATATATTGTGGTGGTGTGGTACCCCACCAGCAAAATGATGCAGGGTTCTCAACCAGGCGGGTTGAGGGGCTCCAGGGTGTTTGTTTATTTGGGAGGAAACTGGCTTTTCAGTTTCCTCCATGTTTGTTAAAATCCACTTTGGGACCTGGAGCCCGGGGATTTCTTAGAGATCCGGGTGGGATGAAATCCCCAATCCTGGATCCGGGTTTTGGGATCCCCCAGCACACTGACTGGTCAGGTGTGTGCTGGGCTATTTGTAGACACCTGACCATGATTCTGGGCTCCACCCTCCCGAGGAGTCCAGGCTTGCAAGGGAGGTCCCAGAGAGTGCAGGTGTGCACGGAACTAGCCAGAGACCTAAGTCTGAGGTTGCTGACAGAAGTCAGGAGATGTCAGGGCTCTAGCCGCCCTGGGCACCCTAGCCGGAGGGTGCGCGGGCACCTGGGCAGCCCTGGTCCCTCTGAGCGCCGGCACCCGCCGGACTCGTGCGCGCGCTCCCGTGCGCGATTAGCGGGCGCGCGCGCCCCCGTGCGCGTGCACGTGCGCGATCGGCGCCGCTTTGGCGCCAGTGGCCTTATTTAAAGGGGACAGCTGCCTGCATGCGGCGCTGTCCGTCTCAGCTCCCACCTGTGACCCCAACCTGAACCTGCCTGAGCTTCCTACCTGTGACCCGGCTTGTCTGACTCCGCTGCCTTCTCCGTTCTTTGACCCTGGCTTGTTTGACCCTGCTTTGGACTGAGTTACTGTTGCTGAACCCCTGGCTTGCCTCCTGACCATCCTTCTGCCTGCCGTCCTTACCTGTCTGCCTTACCTGTTGTGACCCGGCTTGCCTGACCATCCCTGCTTCCAGTGTCCCTGCACAGGTCCTCGCTGCTGCCGTCCTCTGCTGATCTACTGCCGTTGCTGTCAGCTACTTCTGCCGTCTGCTGCTGCTCCTGTTGCCGGTCTACCTCCTGCCTCCTGGTCTTCTGCCGAACCCTCACCTGCAGACCTACCTGCCGAGCAAGACCTGCATCTACCCAGCATCGGCCATCTGCATCCACACGGACACTCCTACCCGCTGTGTTCACGGCTACGCTGTCCCCAATCCAGCAGGCCCTGAACCAGAGTTGTAAGAGAGGTCTCCAACCATCAAGTCAGGCTCAGCACTACCAGGTACCTAACAGTACGGACAGCCAATATGACTGAGCCTGCGGATGGAGCCTCAACCATGCGGGAAATGTGCTCCCACCTGGCAGCCCTTACACAAGCAGTGAAATCCCTGCAGGAGGGATATACCAAGCTGGAAGGCCAAGTTCAACAACTTGCCAGCCCCATGGCTGCTGCACCTCCTCCACCATCAGTGCAACCTGCTTCCCAACCAACAGTGGTGATGCTCCCCCCCCGAACCTAGAGTACCTGTCCCAGAAAGGTTCTCAGGCGACCGGTCCAAGTTTCAAGCCTTCCGAGATGCCTGTCAGCTTTACTTTGCCCTGCAACCCCGGACCTTCTCCCTGGAGGTCACCAAAGTGGGGTTCGTGGTGTCCCTTCTACAAGGAGAACCCCAGTCCTGGGCCCACCGTCTTCTGGGAGCCAACAGTGTCATGACCCAGTCCTTAGCCGCCTTCTTCCAGGCAATGGCACAGTTGTACGACGACCCTCAACGCACGGCTACAGCTGAATCTGCCCTATCCGCGCTCCAGCAGGGCCGCAGGACGGCTGAGGACTATATCACGGACTTTAGGCGTTGGAGCGCGGATACTCAATGGAACAATGCAGCCCTCAGACACCAGTTCCGCATGGGCCTCTCGGAGGGGTTGAAAGACGAACTGGCCCGTGTAGGAGTTCCTGAGGATCTTGAGGACCTTGTCACTCTGACAATCCAGTTGGACCGTCGCCTGCGGGAGCGCCGAGCTGAACGCTCTGCTTTACCCAGTCGCCCAGCTTGGATGGTCGCTAGGGCTCCTGTTCCTGCTACCCGCTACCTACCTGCTCCTTCTACACCTCCCGTGGGACCTGCTTCAGATGGCTCCGAACCGATGCAGATCGGTCTTCTACGTGCCCCCTTGACACCCGAGGAACGGGCCCGACGTCGCCAGTTGAATCTGTGTCTGTACTGTGGGGGCTCTGGACATTTCGTGAATGGTTGCCCTGTCAAGACGCGTAAGTGCTTGTCATCCGTTTCTCCTCTCTCTGCACCCTGCCCAGCCAGCACCATTCACCTTACCCTTCCTCTGTCGTTGCAGTGCCAGGGAAGGACAATACTCACCAGCGCCATCATTGACTCCGGGGCGTGCAGCTGTTTTGTGGATGCCACCTTCGCCAACACTCACGCTCTGCCACTCCAGAAGAAGACCCAAGGACTTTCTGTGTTCCTGGCGGATGGGTCCCGTATTAAGTCTGGCCAGGTGACCCAAGAGACTCTGCCTTTACCCGCTACAATTTTCCCTCAACATCAGGAGCTTCTAACCATGGACGTGATCTCCTCTCCCCTGTTCCCAGTCATCCTGGGTATGCCATGGCTCCAGGCTCACAACCCGCTGATCCATTGGTCCACCGGGGAGGTAGAATTTCAATCCCAGTACTGCCAGGAACACTGCCTACCTGCAACGCCCGGAACATCCTCTACCTTGCTTTGCCTAGACGCGGATCAAGACCTGTGCCAGTCTGTACCCCAACCTTATCATGATTTCCTGGACGTTTTCAGCAAGCGGGGGGCAGACTCCCTTCCGCCTCACCGTCCCTATGATTGCCCCATCGAGCTCCTCCCTGGGGCTGAAATCCCCTTCGGTCGCATTTTTCCTCTCTCCGAGAAGGAACAGGAGGCCCTAAAGACCTACATCTCCGAAAACTTAAAGAAGGGGTTCATCCGCCATTCCACCTCTCCTGCTGGCGCAGGCATCTTCTTCGTCACCAAAAAAGATCAGTCCTTGAGGCCCTGTGTGGACTACCGGGAGCTCAATAAGGTTACGGTCAAGAATCGGTACCCCCTGCCCTTAATCCCCGAGCTCTTCCAAAAGCTAAGATCGGCAACAGTTTTCACCAAATTGGACCTCAGGGGTGCATACAATTTGGTCCGCATTCGGGCCGAGGATGAGTGGAAGACGGCCTTCCGGACTCGCTTCGGCCACTACGAGTACTTGGTCATGCCCTTCGGGCTCTGTAATGCCCCGGCCACGTTCCAGCATTTCATCAATGACGTACTCAGAGACTTTTTGGACATTTTTGTGATCGTCTATTTGGACGACATTCTGATTTTCTCCCAAACCCTAGAACAACATCGTGGGCATGTGGGCAAGGTACTCCTTCGACTCCGACGGCACGGCCTGTATGCAAAGGCCGAGAAGTGCGAATTTGAGCAGCTGGAAATCCAGTTTTTGGGACTTGAAATCTCCCCGGCAGGCATTAGAATGGACCCTCAGAAGGTGTCCGCCGTTCTGGACTGGCCAGCACCTATAACTAGGAAAGGAATCCAACGGTTCGTGGGATTTGCAAACTTCTACAGGAAGTTTATTAAGGGGTTCTCTGCTATCATCACCCCCATCACCCAGCTGACCAAGCAGGGCACACGCTTCCACTGGGGCCCGGAGGCTCAAGGGGCCTTTGACCAGCTTAAAAGACTGTTTACCTCCGCCCCCATCCTCAGTCACCCCGACCCTGCCCTCCCTTACATCCTGGAAGTCGACGCATCTGAAGTGGCAGTTGGGGCAGTCGTGTCACAACGACAGGGCAATAAAGACGCCATGCACCCAGTGGGGTTTTTCTCTCGGAAACTTTCTCCAGCCGAGAGGAATTATGATGTCGGGGACCGGGAACTCTTGGCTATCAAGTCGGCACTAGAGGAATGGAGGTACCTCTTGGAGGGAGCTAATCATCCAGTACTTATCTACACAGACCACAAGAACCTTGAGTACTTACGAACTGCCAAGCGACTCAAGCCCCGACAAGCCCGCTGGGCTCTGTTTTTCTCAAGGTTCTGCTTTCATATCACGTATCGTCCCGGTTCCAAGAATGTTAAACCTGACGCCCTTTCTCGGATGTTTGACAGTCCCAAGGACTCCACCACCCCAGACACCATCCTATCTTCCGGAAACTTTCTACTTTTACAGCCAGATCTGCTATCTCAAATCCGGGAGGCATCCGCCAGTTCCCAGGGACCCCATGGGGTCACCCTAACTTCCAGTGATGGACTTCTCTGGAGGGGGAGTCAAGTCTTCGTCCCCGAATCTGTAAGAGTGAAGGTCCTGACCCTTCTACACGACCACCCACTGGCAGGACACTTCGGGAGCTGTAAAACTGTGGAGCTGGTGCAACGCACCTTCTGGTTGCCCAAGCTGAAGGAATTCTGCAAGTCTTATGTTGACTCCTGCCCTGTTTGTAACCGCAGCAAGACGTCTAGGAACCGAGCTTGGGGACTTTTGAAGCCTCTTCCTGCACCTGATCGACCTTGGCGAATGTTGTCTATGGACTTTATAGTCGAGCTCCCGGGCTCAGAGGGGTGCTCTGCTATCTTTGTAGTAGTGGACCGGCTGTCCAAAATGGCCCACTTTTTGCCTTTAAGGGGAACACCATCTGCCACAGAGACTGCCCACCTTTTTATTAAAGAGATAGTCAGGCTACACGGGGTTCCGGCCAATATAGTCTCAGATAGGGGGGTCCAGTTCACGTCCCGTTTCTGGAGGGCCCTTTGCGAGATCCTTAAGATTGAGCTGGCCCTTTCTTCTGCATATCACCCCCAAACTAATGGGCAGACGGAACGCACCAACCAGACTTTGGAGCAATACATAAGGTGCTTCACGTCCTTTGTGCAGGACGATTGGGTGTCCCTATTACCCCTAGCAGAGTTCTCCTATAATAATGCCAGCCATTCTGCCACAGGACAATCCCCATTTTTTGCCAACTACGGTTTTCATTTGTCTTTTCTCCCTGACTTTCTCCCAGAATCTTCAGTCCCGGCAGTCCAGGATACAGCCTCGTTCCTCAGCCGCAACAACAGGATTCTTCAGGAAGCAATCACCAAGGCACAGGAGGACAGCAAGAGGTTCTTTGATCGGAAGAGAAGGGGAGAATTGAACTTGCAGGTGGGCGACCAGGTATGGCTAGCAACAACTAACCTTAGACTTGCTTGTCCCTCTAAGAAGCTTGCTCCCAAGTTCTTAGGACCTTTCCCTGTGAAGAGGAGGATCAATGAGGTTTCCTATGAGCTGTCCCTGCCCGACTCTATGAGAGTCCACCCAGTTTTCCACGTCTCCCTCCTGAAACCCGCTGTGCCCGATCCCTTCCCTGATAGGGGTACAAACCCACCCGGACCTGTCCTGGTCCAAGGTAATGAAGAGTACGAGGTGGAGGCCATCCTTGATTGCAGGAGACGTAGGGGGGAGAGGCAGTTCCTGATTAAGTGGAAGGGGTATGGGGCCGAGAGTAATTCATGGGAACCAGAATGCAATCTTCATGCCAAGAGACTAATCCGCACCTTCCTTTCTTCCCATCCAGAAAGACAACGCCTAATGGGCACCCGGAGGTTGCCCCTTGTGAGGGGGCAATGTCAGGGCTCTAGCCGCCCTGGGCACCCTAGCCGGAGGGTGCGCGGGCACCTGGGCAGCCCTGGTCCCTCTGAGCGCCGGCGCGCGCGTCGGCGCGCGCCGCGGGCGCGTGCACGCTCCCGCCGGACTCGTGCGCGCGCTCCCGTGCGCGATTAGCGGGCGCGCGCGCCCCCGTGCGCGTGCACGTGCGCGATCGGCGCCGCTTTGGCGCCAGTGGCCTTATTTAAAGGGGACAGCTGCCTGCATGCGGCGCTGTCCGTCTCAGCTCCCACCTGTGACCCCAACCTGAACCTGCCTGAGCTTCCTACCTGTGACCCGGCTTGTCTGACTCCGCTGCCTTCTCCGTTCTTTGACCCCGGCTTGTTTGACCCTGCTTTGGACTGAGTTACTGTTGCTGAACCCCTGGCTTGCCTCCTGACCATCCTTCTGCCTGCCGTCCTTACCTGTCTGCCTTACCTGTTGTGACCCGGCTTGCCTGACCATCCCTGCTTCCAGTGTCCCTGCACAGGTCCTCGCTGCTGCCGTCCTCTGCTGATCTACTGCCGTTGCTGTCAGCTACTTCTGCCGTCTGCTGCTGCTCCTGTTGCCGGTCTACCTCCTGCCTCCTGGTCTTCTGCCGAACCCTCACCTGCAGACCTACCTGCCGAGCAAGACCTGCATCTACCCAGCATCGGCCATCTGCATCCACACGGACACTCCTACCCGCTGTGTTCACGGCTACGCTGTCCCCAATCCAGCAGGCCCTGAACCAGAGTTGTAAGAGAGGTCTCCAACCATCAAGTCAGGTTCAGCACTACCAGGTACCTAACAGGAGAGCTCCATGTGGGAGCCTGAGCAGTGGTGCATCCGCTGCTGAAGAGAGCCAGGTGGCTCGGTATTTTGCAATGCTGCATGTTTAAGCCAGGAGGCTGAATATCCTTTTGTTTGTTGCTGGCAGTTCAAACCCCCTGCGAGGGAAACCATCTTTTGTTTTCATTTATGGAACTTTGTTTTTCTTTTTTCCTTTCTTTTAATAAAAATGGGCCAAACAAGCCCTTAAAACGCATGACTGGCGTGGACTCTGCTCACTGGTATGCTCTACACGGACGCTAAAGAACCCCCAAATATCACAAGTGGTGGAGAATGCGGGCATAACTGAAGATCCTCGCATATACCAGTGAGCTATTGCCAGAAACTGCTTTTGCTCTGCAGTGTGTGCAGCAGGTGGTGTACCTGGAAGGGAGAGGCCCCTTAAAGAGACAGTGCTCCTGTTGTTGTTCTGTGCAGTGAAGTAACTGCAAGTATGGAGAGTCCACCAGCATTTGAATCTGCAGTGGATTGGTGCAAGCGGCACCTGGCAGGAATGGACCAAGCTACAGTGAAAGACAAGCCAACCTTTGTTACAAAGAGAGAGCTGCCGGATGTCCATACCTGGGAGAGGGGTGTGGTTTCCCCTGGCAACGCTGCTGTAGTTAAACCAGCAGTTGTTGGGAAAAATGTGAAAGTGACACAGCTTAAGACAGGGTCCAGCGGAGAGAAGCCTTTGTTATGTGCCAGAAGAGAGGCTGACCAAAGGCCAGGACTGAGAGTGGTTGCCCATAGCAACACAGAGGAGGCCAGTCGGGCTGTCTGTGGACCATGGGGTATGCCTGCCAAGGGTCGTGACAAGTGGCTTCTGGAGGAGCCAAAACAGCATGTTCAAAAGATCCAGCAAAGCTCTGCTGGGAGAATGCGATCTCCCATGGCAACGAGAGTGGAAGTTCTGCCTGGAGGGAGGAGCTGCAGGGGAGATTTGGCTCAACGTCCCCACAAAGAGGCCTGTGCGTTTTTGCCATCTGTGAGTCGCCAGGAGAGAAGCACCCTGGGAAAAAGTCGTCCAGTACCATGCCTGGAATGTGGCCAGCTGGGGCATGGTATATTTTCTTGCCCTAGATTATGGAATGCGGCTGGAGATAATATTGCTGAGCAAAAGTTTTCGTTTGCAGGCTCAGATTCCTGTGAAAATATGTCTGCAGTCACCCTTAGCAACAAGAAGGAGTTTCCTTTTGTGTCGGCAGGGGGTGCTAAACAGTGGGAGATACCTGCTGTAGTTTCATCCCGTGGCCACCAGGAGGAGTTGCCCAGTAAAAGTACAGCAGAGGACTTGTTCGTGAGACGCCGTACTCAAGTGAAGATGGTGACCCCTACTACTGCGGTGGGTAAGACTGACTTTAATGGAATGATGACTGGAAATGCTGAGTTTATGTGGAAAAAGACTGGTTATGAGACTGTTCATGATGTGAAAGTGACCCCAGTTAGTGGGGCCACTGAAGGTGTTCTTGGGGGGGACTTTTCCCTGTGCAGCACCCTGTACAGTGGGGAAGCAGGGGTTAAAGTCAAACCTGCATCTGTGTGTACTTCTCAAGAGGGGCATAGTGATATGTCTAATGGTTACCAGTCTCAAGTTGGCCGTGGGCTAGGACAGCCTGCAAGAGGTACAAATACTATTAATGTTGATGATTATGGAAAATGTACTGCTGTTGGGAAAACCCCAGGTTCTTGCAAAGCAAAAGTTGTGGTTAAAGATGGGCCGTTGCCCATAGCAACTGGTGGTAAGACAGCACAGTTGTCCCCAGACATCTCCAGGGAACTTCATGTATTGGAGCCGGAGGTTGCCCTGGACAACGGTGATGTCACTCTGGTGGAGCAGAGTGGAACTGCACCTTATAGTGGTGATGTCTTAGTGCAAGCTGCTAATACTAAATGTGTGCAGGTGAATAGTGGGTTAATGCAACCTGTAGAAAGTGCAAAGGTCGCTGAAGTTTGTGAAGCGCCATCCGAGCATGGTGGTGAATATGATGTATTGCAACCTGCTGTGTTAAAATACGTATTACCACAACCTGACCTGATTTACAATGACTTGTGTAATGAGTCTGCAGCTAAGCCAGTCTGTTCTTATGTGTCTCCTTGGGCAGATGGATCAGTGCTGAGTACCGCTGAAGGGAGCGCACATATAGTAGATTGGACTAGTTGGGGTAAAAATCTAATCTCCCTGATAGATAAGGCTTTTATGCCCAAAAATAAGGTGGACACGGTTTCTCCTGTAGGGACTGCAGAACAGCTTGTACCTGAGGGTGCGGTGGCTGCTGCAGGGGTTAACCCTTGTGGGAAAGATGGACCAAATGAGGGTGAGCGCACAGCAGAAACTTTGCCCATGATCCACAAAAGTGATGTCGGCATGAAGTGTCCAAGTGACATTGTCACTAGTAATAATCTGGAGCAGTTCATTGATGCTGAGCCTGAAAATTTGCATAGGAGTCTAACACCTGGCAGCGCTCTGGGTAAGCACCAGGCTGTGTTTACCTCCAGCTGGGAGGAGGTTCTGTTAACCGTTGCAACTTTTCAAGTCTCAGCAAGTGTGTCTCTCTGCATCCCCAGTGTCATGAAAGTCCCCAGGAAGGACTTAGGTCTGGGAGCAAGGGTCTGGGCTGTAACTAAAGCATTAAAAGAGATGCTTGAACTTTGGGAGGTACAGCCAATCCATACTAGTGTGTCTCCTCCACAGTCTGATGGTCTGGTACTGCGGAGTACCACTAGGGGGAGCACTAAATGGCAGGCTGTACAGAACAAAGAACAGGACAGGAATGGTTTATTCCTGAATTTGCTAGTTTTGTTAAAAGTTGCCACTGCATATGCTTCTGGATTACGTCCGGAAGGTATAATATATGAGAGAGACTTTGGGAAAATGAAAAATGAGCCCAAAATATCTGTGGTTTCACCTCCTAACAGCCAGGTGGAAAGCATTTCTGCTGCTATGGTTCAGGGTGGTGCTGATCAGTTTTTGGTGACGGTGAAGGGCGTGTATACAGCACCAGTGGACAAACCACATGAGATGGAAGGGCCGAGCATGGACCAGAAAACAGCAGAAATCCTGACCGGGACTCAGACAGAGGTGGTTAATGAGACTGGGGTCACCAGTCCAATAATAGATTTATGTGACAAACCTGACAACGTCCCTGAGACAGGAAAATGGGTAAAAAGTACAGTATGGTTGGTATGCGGATCAGACGAGAGCTCGCCTGTTCCGGTTTTGGATAGAAATCCAGGTGGTATTAAAAAGGATCAGGTGGTAGGACAGCTGCCTGCTGAGTGGGTGACACCATGGGAGGTGGCATCTTGTGAGGTTCTCGTGGGTGATTGCCAACCTCCGGTGTGTGTGCCCTCTGCAGACACTGCCCTAACAAATGCTGAGAGAGGTGTTGGGAAACCTGGGAACCTGAAGTGTGGAGGCAGAAGGGTTGGTAGAAAGACCAGGGGTAACCCATTAAAATTTCAGGAGAGGAAGTGCTTATGGAAATGCACTCGGAAGAAAAGTTGGGAAGGTCGCATCAAAGATCATAGCAGAGTGACAGTGAGGATTAGAGGGAGACACCAAAGGAGGCATTGGGTAGAGTTCCCCTTTAGGAGAAGTGAGGTTGGACAGGATTGGACTCCTGTAAATGGTAGCTGGCACAGAGGTGCCAAAATAAACTTGTGTGTTCCGCCCTCTGGGTCGAAACAAGGGGGGGGATATGTGGTGGTGTGGTACCCCACCAGCAAAATGATGCAGGGTTCTCAACCAGGCGGGTTGAGGGGCTCCAGGGTGTTTGTTTATTTGGGAGGAAACTGGCTTTTCAGGTACCTCCATGTTTGTTAAAATCCACTTTGGGACCTGGAGCCCGGGGATTTCTTAGAGATCCGGGTGGGATGGAATCCCCAATCCTGGATCCGGGTTTTGGGATCCCCCAGCACACTGACTGGTCAGGTGTGTGCTGGGCTATTTGTAGACACCTGACCATTAATCTGGGCTCCACCCTCCCGAGGAGTCCAGGCTTGCAAGGGAGGTCCCAGAGAGTGCAGGTGTGCACGGAACTAGCCAGAGACCTAAGTCTGAGGTTGCTGACAGAAGTCAGGAGAGCTCCATGTGGGAGCCTGAGCAGTGGTGCATCCGCTGCTGAAGAGAGCCAGGTGGCTCGGTATTTTGCAATGCTGCATGTTTAAGCCAGGAGGCTGAATATCCTTTTGTTTGTTGCTGGCAGTTCAAACCCCCTGCGAGGGAAACCATCTTTTGTTTTCATTTATGGAACTTTGTTTTTCTTTTTTCCTTTCTTTTAATAAAAATGGGCCAAACAAGCCCTTAAAACGCATGACTGGCGTGGACTCTGCTCACTGGTATGCTCTACACGGACGCTAAAGAACCCCCAAATATCACAATATATATATATATATATATATATATATATATATATAAAATATTTTTTATAGTTTCCCAGTAATGGTATAATAGATGAGTAAGATCCAGAATTTATATGTAACAGGTAAAAGAGGCATTGAGGTCATCTGTAAAAAGTAGGCAAGCCTGGGGTGTTATTTGGAAAAAAAAGTACGAGTATGATGCCTTGGTGAAAAAAGTTTGAAAATAACTGCCTTTAACTATTGTGTGCCTGAAAGTATCTGTGGACCAGTGGGGAATCGTATGGGTTTCTGCGGACTCAAAAAAGCTCTTTTAAATAAAACAGCCATTCTTATCCTAATGTATCCGGTATGTGACATCAAATATCTGCAGCAAAAAATATGTCCGGCAGAAGCAGAAGTCGCTTTTCCCTGTATAGACATTTCTCAGCATCAGTCTAAATACAGTGTTCTTATAAATCACCGATGCAAAAAGAGAATACAGAACAAAAGATAGGAGTGCAGGAGAGGGACTGTGCGGCAGTAGAAGACAGGTTAAATTGGGAGACTCATTGACAAGTGAAAAATATGTAGTAAGAATTGAACTTTTCCACATCTTGGTGGTTTTCAATTTTTTTTACAAATAAATATCTGAAAAGTGTGGCATGCATTTTTATTCAGCTCTCCGAGTCAATCCTTTGTAGATTCCGCAGCAATTACAGATGCAAGTCTTTTTGGGGATGTCTCTACCAGCTTTGCAAATCTAGAGAGTGAAATTTTTGCCCATTCTTCTTTGCAAAATAGCTCAAGCTCAATCAGATTGGGTGAAGAGCGTCCATGAACAACAATTTTCAAGTCTTATCACAGATTCTTAATTGGATTTAGGTTTGGACTTTGACTGGGCCATTATAACACATGATTATGCTTTGAGCTAAACCATTCCATTGTAGATCTGGCTGTATGTTTAGGGTCGTTTAGGGTACTGCTAGAAGGGGAACCTCTGCCCAAGTCTTTTGCAGACTCCAAACAGGCTTTCTTCTAAGATTGCCTGGTATTTGGCTCCATCCATCTTCCCATCAACTCTGAACAGCTTCCCTGTCCCTGCTGAAGAAAAGCATCCCCACAACAACGGCTTTCTATATATATACAGGGCCTGTATTCACACCCCTTGAAATTTTCCACATTTTGTCATGTTACAACCCAAAACTTTGTATTTTATTGGGATTTTATGTGATAGACCAACACAAAGTGGCACATAATTGTGAAGTGGAAGGAAAATGATAAATGGTTTTTAAGAATTTTTTTTTACAAATATCTGAAAAGTGTGGCACGCATTTGTATTCAGCCCAGCTTTACTCTGATACCCCATAACTAAAATCTAGTGGAACCAATTGCTTTCAGAAGTCACCTAATTAGTAAATAGCTAACTTGTGTGTAATTTAATCTCAGTATAAATACAGTTGTTCTGTGAAGCCCTCAGAGATTTGTTAGAGAACCGTAGTGAACAAACAGTATCAGGAAGGCCAAGGAAAACACCAGACAGGTCATGGTTAAAGTTGTGGAGAAGTTTAAAGCAGGGTTAGGTTATAAAAAATAAGCTTTGAAGATCTCACAGAGCACTGTCATCCAATCCATCATCCAAAATGGAATGAGTTTGGCAAAACTGCAAACCTACCAAGACATGGCCATCCACTTAAACTGCCTGGCCAGGCAAGGAGAGCATTAATCACAGAAGCAGCCAAGAGGCCCATGGCCACAGCTCAGGTGGGAGAATCTGTTTACAGGACAACTATTAGTTGTGCACGCCACAAATCTGGCCTTTATGGAAGAGTGGCAAGAAGAAAGCCATTGATGAAAGAAAGCTATAATAAGTCCCGTTTGCAGTTTGTGAGAAGCCATGTGGGGGACAGAACAAACATGTGGAAGAAGGTGCTCTGGTCAGATGAGACCAAAATTTACTTTTTGGCCTAAAAGCAAAATGCTATGTGTGGCGGAAAACTAATACTTAACATCACCCTGAACACACCATCACCACAGTGACACATGGTGGTGGCAGCTGGAATGCGGATGCTTTTCTTCAGCATGGACAGGAAAGCTGGTCAGAATTGATGGGAAGATGGATGGAGCCAAATACCAGGCAATTTTAGAAGAAAACCTGTTATGCCCCGTGCACACGGTCGGAAATTCTGACGGAAACAGTCAGATTGGATTATGTTGTCGGAAAATCCGATTGTGTGTGGGCTCTAGCGGACTTTTTCTGTCAGAATTTCAGCCGGAAAAATTTTGAGAGCAGGACACAAAATTATCCGACAACAAAATCCGATCTGACTTTTTCCAATCGTGTGTAGAGAATTCTGACACACAAAGTGCCACGCATGCTCAAAATAAATTTGGGGACGAAAGCTATTGGCTACTGGCCTCTTCATAGTCCTGTCGTACGTTTTGTACGTCACCTTGTTCGGAATGATCGGATTTTCAACTTTGTGCGACCGTGTGTATGCAAGACAAGTTTCAGCCAAAATCCGTCTGAAAAAATCTGACGGATTTTGTGGTCGGAATGTCCGACCGTGTGTATGGGGCATTAGAGTCTACACTCTACAAAAGACTTGAGACTGGGGCAGAGGTTCACCTTCCAGCAGGACAACGACCCTAAACATACAGCCAGAGCTACTAAGGAATGGTTTAGATCAAAGCATATTCATTTAATAGAATGGCCCAATCAAAGTCCAGGCCTAAATCCAATTGAGAATCTGTGACGAGACTTGAAAATGCTGTTCACAGATGCTCTTCATCCAATCTGACAGAGCTTGAGCTATTTTACGAAGAAGAATGGGCAAAAATGTTACTCTCTAGATGTGCAAAGCTGGTAGAGACATCCCCAAAAAGACTTGCAGCTGTAATTGCAGTGAAAGGTGGTTCTACAAAGTATTGACTCAGGGGGGCTGTATACAGATGCATGCCAACCTTTTCACAATTTTGAAAACCATTTATAATTTTCTTCCACTTCACAATTATGTGCCACTTTGTGTTGGTCTATCACATAAAATCCCAATAAAATACATTTAAGTTTTTTGGTTGTAACATGGCAAAATGTGGAAAATTTCAAGGGGTATGAATACTTTTTCAAGGCAAAAGTAACTGTATATATATATATATATATATATATATATATATATATATTATTCTGAATCAAAAAGGTGTCCGGTGAGCAAGAAAATTATGTAAAACAGGTGATCCCAACAAAGGCTGCCCTTTAGTGATGGAAAGCCAGCATGGATCCTATGGTTTTCTCTAGGTCAACATACTGTATAAGTATTATTGCTCCTTGAGGTAAACAGAAAATACACAACTTACTCATTATTTCCTGTCTTTCTATAGCGAAATTAAGAAATGTATTAATTACTCTAACTTGATCAGATGTGTAAGGTACACTTCAGTCTGTTTTGGAAGTAAAGTTTACATTCTGAGTTTTTTTATAAAGTGCCACTTCTGTCTTCTCACTCTATTTCATTACCTTGTCCTCCCTCAATCACTCTTCCTTCCTCAAAGCTTTTGAAAGACATAATGCTAACAGAATCCAATAAATGCGTGAAATCTTAATTCTCAGTCTCCACATCAATAATCATTACAAAAGTACTCTGATCGTACATTAACATCTTCATTGCTAAACATCAATATAACAATACCGTAGGAAATGTCAGATTTTAGCTGACAATTGCAAGATGATTTGTAGGCCATTCACAGTAAAACTAGTATTATCTCAACCACAAATCTTTTATCTATCCATTGGCCCCCGATCTCTAATACTTCTTCTTCAAACTATCTTGCCATCTCTAGAGTGTAAAAATTATTGTTTTAGCATTTAATGCAAAGAGTCCAAACATCAACCACAATAAAATAAAAAAAATGAACAATGTGGCACTAAAAAAGTGTATGGAAGAGAGCTAACTGAAAAACAGAAAGGGCGGATTGGAAGCTTTGACCACATTTTTATTGTTCTGCATTGTGATTGCACATACAGGCTGACACTATAGTTAATGTCCTGAGGAAATTTGTTTCACTTATACTAAATTGGTGTATAAGCATAATGGGTTAAAAAAGGATTATGGATCAATTTACCAATATTTGACACTTGCCGACAGCAATACGTATATACAGGCCTGGACTGGGACAAATAATAGGCCTGGGCATTTTAGATTGAGCAGGCCATACCAGGCACAGACTGACAACTCATGGGGCCCCGGGGCAATAGGAGATCACGGGGCCCCCTGTGTCCCCGACCACACTCAAGCCACAGCTACACAAACTCCACCTACATATTGCAGCTAAGCTGCATAGAGCGCACATTTAAATATTAACTGCAGCATAGCCTGCTGGAAGTTCCCGGCGTTTTTCCATAGAAGCTGTTAGGCACTTCCAGGTTTAACCGATTGACTTACCCCAATTCATGACCAGGCTATTTTTGGCGATATGGCACTGCATTATTTTATCTGATTGTGTGGTAATGCAATGCTGTACCCAAATAAAATGTATGTTCTTTTTTTCCCCACAAATAGAGCTTTCTTTTGTTGGTATTTGATCACCTCTGCATTCCTTATATTTTTGGGCTATAAACAAAGACTGACAATTTAAAAATAAATATATATATTTTTTACTTTCTGCTATAAAACATACGTAAAAAAACAAAAGTATGTGTTCTGCTACATGTTTTTAGTAAAAAAAATCCCAATAAGTGTATATTGATCGGTTTGCGTAAAAGTTATAGTGTCTACAAACTATGGGCTATATAATGAAATTTGTATTTATTTACTTTTACTAGTAATGATGACGATCAGCGACTGTGATATTGCGGCACACATTTGGACACTAGCTGACGCTTTGTGGGAACCAGTTATACTAATACATTGATCAGTGCTAAAAATATGCACTGTCACTGTTCTAATGACATTGGGTGGGAAGAGGTTAAACATCAGGGGCGATCAAAGGGATAAATGTGTGCCTAACTAGTGTTTGTGTGTGTACTGTGATTGGTGCTTTTACTAAGGGAAGTCATGGATTTTATTCCCTAAAGAAAATCTATTACTTCCCCGCTGACAGGACAGAGCTCTGCCTTGTTTACACAGGCAGGGCTCTGTACTGTGTAAATTTATGACGATCAGTGTGTGCACCTGCACCCGGTGATCGACATCTGCTATGTTTACTTACAGCATGGCGCGCGGTGTGCACTCCCTACACGGAAGTGTCAGATCACGTACTAGGCACGTGATCTGGAGCAGCTGGGCCACCTTTCTGCCGTATATCTATGTCTAGGAGTAAAGTAGGAGAGAGATGGAGGAAGGGAAAGAGGGGGGTAAGAGAGAGGGTGTAAGAGAGAAGGGGAGTTAGAGGAGGGGGAGGGGAGAGAGAGATGGAGGAAGTGGAGAGAGAGGGGAAAGAGGGGGGTGAGAGAGATAGAGGGAGGATGAGAGAGAGGGGGAGGGAGAAGGGGGGTGAGAGAGAGGGGTGCGAGAGATGGGGATTTAGATAGGGGAGGGAGAGAGGGGATAGGGAGAGAGGAGGGAGGGGGGGGAGGAGAGGGGTGTAGGAAGAGAGGGGGATTGAGAGAAAGAAGATGGGTTGCTCAGTATGTCTGCTATGTCCCACTATTATACTGTATGAAGTACAGTACATCCCCCACCCACATACACAGGTCTCCTCTCAGAGCTGTCTCTTCCCTGTCCGTGTAGAAGGCTCCGGTTCTCAGCTGCTCGCCGGTCCCTCTCCCTCCCCTTCCCCCACCTTCACAGCCAGTAACACTTACCCAGTCCAGGAAGTGTCCTCCTCTGTTCCTCTCCCTTCTCTCAGGACCAGGAGCCCGTTGACACTATCCATCCCTCAGCTAAATCCATCCTGCCCTGTCCACCCAGGAGACTCTCATAGGTCCCCTTACTGGCCCCGGCCCTCAGGTACTCCGCCCGAGAGCCTGAATGGTCAGTCCGCCCCTTGCAGCTGTCACAGAGCAACCATGGCTGGGGCTGAATGGTGCTCGCTCGGCATTGCCTCGCCCCCCAAGGATTGGAAGAAGATGACAGAAGGGAAAGGAGTGGAGGTATGGTTTCAGCATCGAATCAAATTAAAACATGTGGCCCGAGATACAATCCGATGGTGCGGCCGGCTGTTCAGTGAGGCGATAAAAGAATAGATCGGCTTTGATCACCTCTATGGCCTTGGAGGACCAGAGCGACATCATGAAGTCACTTCCGGTCCAGGGTGGAAGTAAACAATTTTTTTTTTTAAAGCAAAAGATCAAAATGTTTTTTTTTTGCTTTTAACGGTAGAGGGGAGATTTGGGGTCTTTCTGACCCCAGATCTCTACATAAAGAGGACCTGTCATCCTTACTTATATTACAAGGGAGGTTTACATTCCTTGTTATAGGAATAAAAGTGATTTTTTTTTTTTAAATGAGTAAAGCGCCCCATCCCTCCGTGCTCATGCGCAGAAGCGAACACATACGTAAGTAGCGCACGCATATGTAAACGGTGATCGCACCACACATGTGAGGTACCACTGCAAATGTTAATGCAAGAGCAATAATTCTAGCACTAGATCCCCTCTGTAACTCTAAACAGGTAACTTGTAGAGGCGTTTAAATCGTCACCTATGGAGATTTTTTAAGTACGGTAGTTTGTCGCCATTCCACGAGCGTGTGCAATTTTAAAGTGTGACATATTAGGTATCTATTTACTCTGTGTAACATCATCTTTCATAATATATAAAAAAATTGGGGTATATATATTGTGTTTTCTTTTTAATTCATTAAAATATATTTTTTTCTGAACAATTGCGTTTAAAAAACCATTGCGCAAATACCATGTGACATAAAAAATTGCAATGATTGCCATTTTAGTTCCTAGGGTCTCTGCTAAAAAATATATATAATGTTTGGAGGGTTATAAGTAATTTTCTAGCAAAAAATACAGATTTAAACTTGTAAACAAAAAGTGATAGGAAAAGGCTTGGTCTTCAAGTCCAAAAAAAAGATTATTAATTTGCAAAGTGCACAGGAGTAGCCAGCATGCTTTGGGGGCCCTCTTCATTAAGACTTGATACTTTAAGCTGGAGAGAAGCTGCAAAAAGGGAAAAAAATCTTTAGGAAATATTAATAACAAAAGTCTCTGAACTTATTTTTTTGTTTCTTCAGTATTTCTCCTGCTTTAGGTATCCAACCCTGATTCCTGATGAAGGAGGTTGGTTTGTATCCATGGAAGTGCATTGGAGACCCAGAGCCCTTTGCAAACTAATAAACAGTTTCTGGACTTGTGATGCTCTCATTCTTTTTTACTTGAACCCGCCCCATATAGAATATTTTATTTCACTGCAGAGGAAAGTGTGACCACCATGATCCATCGTGGGCATTTTTTCATGAGTTTTGTGCCACATATAGACACACTTGTATGTAACCTAAATAATGGCCAAAAAAGAAGGATGTAAGTTTAACTCTGTGTTATTACATTTGAGATACTTTTTGCCTGAAAAAGAAGTGCAGAGAAAACCTCTTCAATAATGTAGAATTTCTTGCAATTTCTTTATTATAAACTCAGGAAATAATAATAAAAAAAAAAAACACAAGCTTAATAATTTTATGGTTAAATTATTAGTTAAAATAACCTTATAAAATAAGTAGCTCTATAATTACTATAATGCGGTATAATATTTAAACATTTTTTTTTATTAAAAGAGGTTAATGTTGCCACACTTTAGAGATGAGCGAAGGGGAAGTGAAGCGAGATACTGTTTTTTAAACTGACACCTTCTTGTTTTATTAGAAGACATTATTATTATCAGACATCTGTAGGTAGAGAATTAAAATTAAAATCGCTTTCAACAATTCAATACACTTTTTTATCAGCCATCTATCTGAAAATCATGAACATTCATCATCTGAGCCATTCTCCCTGAAAACAAGAACCCATTCAAATTTTATACAAATTATCATATTTATCATAGTCTGGAACTCCAGAGTAACATCTCTGCAAAGTGTCTACAGAGTCCCCGGGGAGTGGAGGAATTCACTCAGATCTGTTAGTGCCTGAAAATCACTCTTCCTTTCCTCGCTGTCCCTTTCACACTCTCTGCTTCCCGCTGCCCCAGTCTGCTAGAAAAAAGGAAAAGTAAAACAAAAAAAAGACACTGTATCTAGTGCCTGTCTTCCTATGCTGCCTTGTGATAGCGTTTTTCTAAGCTCCTTATTATACTCTAAGGGTCTAAGGGTCAATTATGACCATGAAAAACACAGACTATATGGAAAAATATACTCTTGCTATAAATGTATTCATTTTATAAGTAACCTTTTATAAATGGTGCTTGGTCTTCCCTGACTGGAGGAACTGCTTTAAAACCACAGGGAATCACTGGACTGGACAGCATCTAGTCATTCTCTTTTTTATGCAACCTACATGAAAGCATTTATATTAATGCAGTTCTTTATGACATATTACATCCATAAATGGTTGTTTTTGAACATATAAAACATAGGCTATATGGAACAAAGATGATCTTGTATAAATATGTAACCTTTTGTAAATGTGATTCAGCTTTCTCTGATAAGAAGAAATGTAAGAAGATTGCATGGCACTGGCAGAGTGGAGTAAGCAAGGTCCACCAGTAAATACAAATCTACTAGTGTCGATTTCAAAAACAAATCTACTAGTGTCGATTTCAAAAGAACATATCCTTTGGCACACCGTGCATGTTGCACCATAAGCCCACAATAATAGTCAGCAGGAAATTATAATTTTTATTTTAAAGCAGAAATAAAAAAAAATATTTAAATACATTACTTTATAACAACAATGGATATAAATCCACATTGTGTGCACCAAATGCCTTTGCAAACCAAGATATTACCTTCATCACACATCATTATTGTGCTGCCTGTAACTTCTACAGAGAGCAGATCTGTGATTGGAAACATCTGCATTTAAAGCGGAGTTCCACCCAAAAGTGGAAATTCCACTGTAAGTCTGTGAGTCCTAACCCCCTGACTTGCCATTTTGGGGGGAGGAGCGCGTACCTAGTTTTCACAGGTACCCAGCTCCCACTTCCGCCCACACCACCTATGAGACTACTCTGCTCCCCCTCCCTCCCTGCAATCTTCTGGGACACATCACAAGTCCCAGAAGATTGCTCGGCCATTCAGGACAGCGCAGTGTGACTCGCGTATGTCTAGTGCGCACCCAGCTGTGAAGTAGCAAGCTGTCACAGCCGGATACCCACACTTGCAATGCCGGCGCCGCGGAGAGGAGCGAGGCTTCGACCAGCCACATCATTGGTCCGTGGGACAGGTGAGTGTGTGTTTATTAAAAGTCAGCAGCTACACTTTTTGTAGCTGCTGACTTTTAATAAGCTGAAAAACAAGTGGAACTCCGCTTTAAGGCACACATACAAGCCCACTTCTGAGTTTTGCGTCATGGGCTCAGCCGGTCAGTGAAACTTCCAGTCATGGAAAATCAGTGCAGTGCTCTACTTTCAGCACAATACTTGAACACTCTTGACACACCAAATTAAACTCGGCACAGCTTCCAGCTTGTTGCCTAAACAATGCTTTATAAGCTACGTGCACGCTGAGTCCTTTTCTGGTGAGTTCTTACATTTCCCTTGCCCAAATCCTGTACTTGTGACCTTGCCTTATCTTCTAGCTTTCCATGTCTTCTGCTTACCCTGATCTCTGGCCTCCAGAACAACATATTTAAAAAGGCTCAGGGAACTTTCAAACGTGTATGTGTAGTCACATGAAGGAAAACTTCAAACAAGCTACATAGCTATGGTGATGTGGCTTCTACACCACAGGAAGTCTTCCCTCAATGGGCATCTGACAGTAACTCAAACCATAGAAATACAGAAAGGAGCACCAGACCAAAACCAGATAAAAGAGTCCAAGATAATTGTATCTGTTGGTAAATAAGTTATATAAAAACAGCCAACACAACTCATACTTCCAAAGGGCTCAATGTAGAAGGATAAAACTATTTGAACCAGTATCAAACTCACTTCTTGGAGTAATAATGTGACACCTAGCTTCTGAGCAGCAAGGCAGGTGCCAGAACTATACATAGTGGAAAATGTCATTCCTTTAGTGACATCATGTAGTAGAATCACTTTTTTACATTAGAGAAGTGGTGGAACTACTAGAGTCACAAAGGATGCACCTGAGACTGGGCTCTGGCATTCCGCCACCAATTGGGGTCAATATTACTGCATGTCATTTTTACAAAGCCTTTGGTGTTATTTAGCACACCTTGAGTGCTATTGGTAACATGGTGAATCAGTGCCATGGACTATTAAAGTTGTGAAGCCTATTCATTGTGCTGAGTTCTTAGAGATGTTAGGCAACATTTACAAATAAACTTTTATGAACAATAAAGAACTTCTCTATTTTTTTTTATCTCCCCACTTTCTCTCTCCATCTTCCAGACTCCATCTTCCAGACTTATTTTTTTTATTTTATTTTTAATCCCATCATATATACATTTTTGTGGAATTATGTCATTATGATGTCAGGGCTGATGGGTAAAAGGGTTAACTGATGCTGGACAAGTGGCCATCATTCAGAAGAGGAGTAGCAGTCGGTTACAGAGTGCAGTTTCTGTAGAGGACAGCATTGGAGACAACATAAGTATTTTATTTTAAATGAAGTTTTCCCTAAACAGGTTTAAACTATTGTTAGAAATAGGATTTTCAAAAAATACTTAATGGATTCACAAATTTAACTTAAAAATTATATCTCATCGCCCAAGAAAAATCTAAATAGCCTGCCCCATTTGTTGTCTTTTAAACTGCGTAAATACCTTATAATACATTTTCCAAGTGCTCCTGCATAAAGTGTGTAACAGGTGGTAGATCCTTCTGTAGGCCGTATATTTTGCAAATGAGAATGAGAAAAGTGCATGACTAAATTATAAAGAATAATTAGGAAGCGGAATATGCAAGTACTATAAACAACACTGCTTTGTGTGTATACTGATTTTCCTTAACATGCAATATCCTAAGGTTTTCAGAACTACTTCCAATGCTGCTCCCCCAACTGTGTGGAAAAGTAGTCCCCCCACACAATATTTGTTAACTAGGTTATCCAGGCTGCAGAAGATTTTAATGTTGAATTTTATAGCTCCACCACGCTCTACAGTCCTTGTGAATATTGTAATATTGCATTTTTTACAAGTTACTCTTCTGTTAATGTTCCAGCTAGTAAGTTTTATAATCCTCCTCAATGAAATTTTTTTGTATTCTTCCGCACCGTTAACCTCAATGGCGGCACCTCAGCCCCTGGCAGGAGGCAGAGATGAAATGAATTCCTCTTTAATCAGAAATAATAATAATAAAAACACACACAAGGATCTCTGTGCGTTTTATTTCATCTTATTTTATCTGTACAGATTGCTTGGAAACCTCATTTACTCTAAACTCTAAAGTTTTGTAGTCATGGAGGACACTCTTGCCTGTGGTTAGAGGTTAAATGGCTATAATCTGAATGGGTAACAAAACTTCAAACTATGCTTTGCTTCATTGTATGCACTCTGTATGAATAATGTTGTTTGTTAAAAAAAAAAAATATGGATTTTTTCAATTGGAAAGCTGAAAATAACGCTTACTTCATATAGCACAAATACTGTAGCAACCTTTTCAACTTATTTATATCGTAATCTGGAGAGTGATCTTGGATAAATGCACAGTGGTGTATCTCATATTGTGTGCAGAGACTATGGGGTTGATTTACTAAAGGCAAATAAGCTGTTCACTTTGCAAAGGGTATTTCCCTTAGCTTAGTGGATGCAGTGAAAATCCACTTTGCAAAGAATATCCAAGGACAAAACAAACAGTAATTTTGCTTGAAGGTGATTGGATGATGGAAGTCAGCAGAGCTTTACCTAAACTAAGTGAAAATTTCCTTGCAAAGTAAAAATGTCTTTCTTAAAATGAATAGCCTATTTAAATAAATAAATGTGTTGCGCTAAAAATACAAACAATATGAAAAAAAAGAACAATATGAAAAAAGCATCAAAGTGAGTCCAAGTGAGTGTGACATAAGTGTGAACAAATTCTTGTTTCCACTTTATGCACAAACCACCACCGATGATAAAGGTGTCCTCTTACCAGAGAGTGTTGACCCCCTATTACGAGGGGGGGGGGCGTTAACAAGGGCTTTTGTGTCTAGGATAACTCCTTTAACCACTTGCCGACCGGCTCACACCGGTATACATCGGCAAAATGGCACGTTCCCGCAAATAGCCGTATGGGTAGGTCTTCCCCTTTAAGAGCCATAGCAGGTGCACCTGCTGCACGGCGAGGGACCTGATGCGTGTGGCTGGCGGGTGTGATCGCTGCCGGCAATACGTGATTGTGGGCACGAGTGCCAAAATGGGGATTTGTGTATGTAAGCACACAAATCCCTGTTCTGACAGGGGAGAAGAGACACGTCTGCTGTTTGTAGTAATTACAAACAGCGATATGTCTCCTCCCTCAGTCAGTCTCATCCCCCCACAGTAAGAAACACTCACGAGGGAAGACATTTATCCCCTTGATCGCCCCTTCCCTGCCAGTGACATTTACACAGTAATGAGTGTATTTTTATAGCTCTGATCGCTGCATACATGTCAATAGTCCCAAAAATGTGTCAAAAGTGTCCGATCTGTCCGCCGCCATATCGCAGTACTGCTAAAAATCTCAGATCACTGCCATTACTACTAAAAATAAAAGAAATTATAAAAATGTCATAAAAATGCCATAAATCTTTCCCATAGTTTGTAGTTGCTATAACTTTTGCGCAAACCAATAAATAAACACTTATTTCAAATTTTTTTAACAAAAACTTATATTGGCCTAAACTGATGAAGAAATTTGTTTTTTTTAAAACATTTTTGGGGATGTTTATTATAGTAAAAAGTTAAAAATATTGTTTTTTATTCAAAATTGTCACTCTTTTTTTTGTTTATAGTGCAAAAAAAAACACAGAAAGAAAGCTTTTCCTTTGTGAGAAAAAAAGGACGCCGATTTTATTTGGGTACAATGTCGCACGACCGTGAAGTGACACCCTTGGCAAGGGTATGGAAGTTTTTATGTCTGGCAATTGCTGTCTTTTACTTGCATACCTGTAAGTGCATTACCTTTTAATAAATCCTGTTGGAAAAGGTTTTACACTATTTTGACGTTTTTATCTCTCATTTGGGTGTTACCATTGGATTGAGAGGATTCATTGCTTACACTGGCAATTTGGAGCTCATTGGTTGTTACCATTGGATTAAGAGGATTCATTGCTCACACTAGTTGTTTGGAGCTGTATTTCTTGTCTACCTTATGTGGATCCCTTAAAGGTGTCAGAGTATCCTAGACACAAAAGCCCTTGTTGACCCCCCGTAATAGGGGGTCAACGCTCCCTGGTAAGAGCACACCTTTATCATCGGTGGTGGTTTGTGCAAGAGGTGGAAACAGTTGGTGACACAACATTCAAGAATTTGTTCACATTTATGTTGCGTTGGTAAATCTTGGACTCACTTTGATGTTTTTTTCATATTGTTTTTTTTTCATATTGTTTTTTTTTTATTAGTGCAACACACTTATTTATTTATTTTCTGTTTTGTGATAATATCTCACTATAGTGGTGCAGCTGTAGTTTTTGATTATAAATCATCACAAGCGCAGTTTTTTTCTTGATTTTCACTCTTTGTTTGAATAGTCTATTCACCTTTTGGAAGGTAAATCCCACTGAGGCTGATTTACTAAAGGAGTATAGAATCTTCATTCAATAAATTTCTGTTCACTTTGAATTTCCATTCATGTGCAAGTGAAAGAAGTAAACAAGAAATAGCTTTTCACTTGATTAAGTAACTGAAGTGAATATTTATACTTTAGTGAATAAGCCTCTATGTGAGGTGTGCTCTGGGTACTATACATTTTTTTTTTCGTTCAACTCAGCGGGTTGAACGAAAAAAAAACAACTAACAGCCAAGTGTTAGTACAGCGTTCTCCCCTGCTGTTCAATTGTGTTCTGACAGGGGGAATGGCCCCCTGCCAGAACACTCCTATCATCACTCTCGGCCATTGGCTTAGAGCGCTGATTGGGAGCCGATCAGCAGACCTTTTTTGGTCATGCCCCTTTGACAGAAGCTGGCCAAAGGGCTGTAGTACACACTGGCCAAATGTCAACCGGTTTCTATTGAACCAGCTGATGCCGCCTGACATTCAGCCCATGTGTAATAGGCTTTAGTCTCTGTTGCAGATTTTTCCTTTCTTCTCTCTGATGAAACCATTGTCGTTGTGATACTATCTAAGGGCAAATCTATTTAACAAATTCCCAGATATGGGTAAAAACACAATGGAGTTCTAATCCTTTCCCACTCTATCCAAAAATGAAAAACAATAGTTTTGGCCAGACACTAGTCATTTGGATATGACTTTTACATTTTTGCATGTTTTCTCTTCTATGCATCCTTTTAGTTTGCCATCTGTGTCTCAATCTGCTTTATTTCCTGTCCTATAGACACAACTGAACATGAGAAGAATTCTATCCAAAGTAAAGGAAATTCCTCTTAGACAGTTTGTCACTGGAATATGTGCACCCACTAAAAGATTTCCCTTCTAGAAAAAAAGAGGGTGAATCTCCCTAAAGGGTAAATTGAGTACTGTCCGTGATACTTTTTTTATTTTAGATTTTAGAAAAATAGAGAGGGTGAATCTCCCTAAAGAGTAAAACAGACAGCAATGAAAAGCTGACCATGGTTATAAACACTCAGCACTCAACTACAAAAAACAACACTGCCCTCTTGGCATCAGCCACTGCCATTATGGATGTTACAATGGTTAATTTTTAGTAAACAAACAGCAGTTAGGGCCTTGCTTTTGGGTGTACTCAATGGCTCTTCAACATACTTTGAGATGGGGGAGTATTCAGTATAGCAAGCAAACATTTATGTATATCCTTTCTGGAAGGAGGCGGGAGTAAGGTCACAGACAATGTGAAGCAGGCTAGTAAATGAGGCCAATAATAAAATATAGCTGATAGCGACAACTTAAGATCCCTCTTGCTGGCGGCTCACCATCCAACTCTGGGTAACACTCACACACTGGGTCTAGCAGCTATCCACCTCAGCTTCAGGACTAGGAACTGACATGGACTGCTACAGGAACCTCAAAATATTAATCTATCTTGAATGATATTCTACCATTTATTGACCTCCTACTGACCCCCTGACAACTTCTGAACCCTTGACTTGACTATTTCACTTTTTTATTTTTTTTATTGGCTATGTCTTATAACAGAAAATAGAAAATATTGCATTAGGTTCAACATTTTCTGCTTTTTTCATTTGTATAATAAATAATAAAAAACCCAGTGGTGATCAAGTACCACCAAAAGAAAGCTCTAGTTGTGTGAAAAAAATTGTATAAAATTAATTTGTTTACAGTATTGCATGACCGCACAATTACCAGTTGGTCATGAAGGGAGTAAAATCTTCCGGAGCTTAAGTGGTTTAATGAGGTAGCTGCATTCGTTTTCTTTTTTTTTATCCCTGCTATTCCTTTGAATAACACAGTTCTTGTCCTTGGCTGTGCTTCTTCCTCCACTGTGTCTGTGGCAGGAGCCATGGTTTAGCGATGGGCCAAACACCCACCCGTTCGGTTCACACCAGAACATGCGAACAGGCAAAAAATTAGTTCAAACACGCAGACACCGTTAAAGTCTATGGGACACGAACATGAAAAAACAAAAATGCTAATTTTAAAGGCTTATATGCATGGCGTTGTCTTAAAAAGTGTTTGGGGACCTGGGTCCTGCCCCAGGGGACATGTATCAAGGCAAAAAAAAGTTTTAAAAACAGTGTTTTTTTCAGGAGCAGTGATACAGGCAAAGTTACTTACCTTGTCCCCAGGATCCTGGGATGTCTCCCCGCTGTGCGTGCGAGCTGTCTCCTTGCTCGATTCACACAGTACCGAGTGCCACTGAGCTCCGTTCCCTGCGACGTTGCGACGCATGGGAGTGGAGATCGGCACCAAATTCAAAAAAGTTAAAACATAGTACACATACAGTACATTATAATCTTACAAATTACAGTACTGTATAAAAAAAATGACACATCCCCTTTGTCCCTAGTGGTCTGTCCAGTGCCCTGCATGCACTTTTATATCATAAATACAGTTTTTTTTCTGCCTGGAATTTGGAGATTGTCCATAGCAACCAAAAAGTGTCCCTTTATGTCAAAAGTGGTTTTAGACCAACTAGAAAACAGCGATAGTAAATTAGAATCACTTGCAGAATTAAACGATAGCGATTCGTCATCAAACACTAAATCTAATGACAGCGAGCTAATTTCAGTGTTTTTGATTTGATTATTGAATAATTTTTATTATTCTTATATTATTATTTGTTATAATTATTTATAATTATTTATTATATTCTAATTTATGATTTTGTGTTTCAAACTTTTTCATACCTTTATCATCAACTTTATCATACCCGGGATGTCTACTAGATTCTGGTTTGGACAGATTTAAGTGAGTTATTCCTAAGAATCGCAGGCCTACAATAATAAAAAAACGTATTTCCATGCAAAATAATTGTACAGCTTTCAGCACCTAAAATCAGAAATAATCATACCCCCAGGGAGGTTAAAGTGAAACAATAAAAGTGTAATATTCCTTTAAATTTCGTACCTGGGGGTGTCTATAGTATGCCTGTAAAATGGCGCATGTTTCCCGTGTTTAGAACAGTCCGAGTGCAAAATTACATTTCTAAGGGAAAAAAAAGTAATTTAAAAGTACTGGCGCTAGCGGCTATAATGAATTGTCGGTCCCGCAATACACATAAAAGTTCATTGATAAAAACGGCATGGGATTTCCCCACAGGGGAACCCCGCACCAAAATTAAAAAAAAAATGCGTGGGGATCCCCCCAAATTCCATACCAGGCCCTTCAGGCTACTCCAAAGCACCCTCCCAATGTTGAAGGCATGTGGCCTGGTATGGTTCGGGGAGGGGGGCGCTCTCTCATCCCCCCTCTTTTCCTGCAGCCTGCCAGGTTGCGTGCTTGGATAAGGGTCTAGTATGGATTTTTGGGGGACCCCACGCCATATTTCTTTTTAATTTTGGTGCGTGGTTCCCCTTAAAATCCATACCAGTCCTGAAGGGTCTGGTATGGATTTTGAGGGGGACCCTCACACCATTTCTTTTTTAATTTTGGTGCGGGGTTTTCCTTAATATCCATACCAGACCTGAAGGGCCTGGTATGGAATTTGTCAGTTTTTATCAATGAACTTTTATGTGTATTGCCGGACCGACAATTCATTATAGCCGCTAGCGCTAGTACTTTTAAATTATTTTTTTTGCTTTAGAAATCTAATTTTGCACTCGGACTGTTCTAAACACGGGAAACATGCGCCACTTTACAGGCATACTATAGACACCCCCCAGGTACGAAATTTAAAGGAATATTACACTTTCATTGTTTCACTTAAAGCATTATTAAAATCACTGCTCCCGAAAAAACGCCCGTTTTTAAAACTTTTTTTTGCATTGATACATTTCCCCTGGGGCAGGACCCAGGTCCCCAAACACTTTTTATGACAATAACTTGCATATTAACCTTTTAAATGAGCACTTTTGATTTCTCACATAGACTTTTAAAGGGTGTTCTGTGGCTTTCGAATTTGCCGCGAACACCCCAAATTGTTTGCTATTCCGCGAAGGGGCGAAAAGCCAATGCACATAAAGCCCATCCCTACCATGGATGCTCCCCAGGCTGGACTTTAAACATGCAAACATGCCTGTCTTTGTTTATCTCTATGACATGGGGATAGGGAAATTAGTTGTGTACAGAAGAAAGATATAATCATTAAAGTGGTGTTGATTAAATAATGATTAAAATTCCTAAAAAAATAAAAAGAATTTGGATTTTTTTTAACTCACCTCTAAATGCCTGTTGCTAGGGGGTCCCTCGTTGTCTGCCTCCTTCAGTGCCTGGGCTGGTGACATCACTTCCCCTCGGCGCAGGAAGGGCTCAGCTCTGCCCCCTCCCTCCTGTCAGTCATCTGGGACACGTGACAGGTCCCAGATGACTGCGGGGCCAAACGCGGCGCGCGGCACCGCTCGCGCATGCGCAGAGGGTGCCCAGCTGTGAAGCCACAGCCGGGTGCCCACAGTAAGAATGCCGGCGTCGCCGAGCGGAGGGTAGAATGAGCGGGGCTTCGTTCCACATCGGTGGACCGTGGGACAGGTAAGTGTCCGATTATTATAAGTCAGCAGCTGCAGTATTTGTAAGGGGGACTCCTCTTTAAATGCTTACAGTTTAGCTCGCAGGAAGTGGCAAGAACACAGCATTTCTCACAAAACCAACAAGCATTTTCTGTACTTGCTAAAATGTCCTTAACCTGATAAATTTAAGTGGTTGTAAAGTCAGAAGTTTTTTTATCGTAATGCATTCTATGCATTACGATAAAAAACTTTCTGTGTCCAGCTCCCCCCTCAGCCCTCCCAATACTTACCTGAGCCCATCTCGATCCAGCAGTGTTGCATGAGAGACTCGGCTGTCCAGGCTGAGGCAGCAGTGAAGTGTCATTGGCTCCCGCTGCTGTCAATCGAAGTCAGTGAGCCAATGAGGGGAGAGAGGGGGAGGGGCTGGACTGGGGCTCTGTGTCTGCATGCATACATGGAGCTGTGTCTCGGCTCGAGTGCCCCCATGGCAAGCTGCTTGCTGTGGGGGCACTTAACAGGAGGGAGGGGCCAGGAGCACAGAAGAGGGACCAGAGAAGAGGAGGATCTGGGCGGCTCTGTGTAAAACCATTGCAGGTAAGTATAACATGTTTGTTATTTTATTTTTTTTAATTAGACTTTAGTATCACTTTAAAACAAATGCAGCCACCACATTTTTTTTTACTGGGATTTAATTATCGTTAATTAATATTATTGAGCTTATATAGATGCCCAGATGGGTGTAGATGTTGCACCATTTTTTGTATAGGTAAAAATGGCAATGAAGATAACTGCAGTAACAGAGTGTGGCCAAAATGTTGACTCCAAACTGTTAAATTAAATTGCTATTCTTGATGTTTTGCAAAACTGACCTAGTAGTAGCAATGCTCCTGCTACAGTTTTCACTTCTCAGCTGAACACATAGTCAGCCATCAACACAACACACTATATGATGCCTAGCAGTCTGCCTTATGAAACCTTCACAGGCGCATTCTCATAGACCTGGGAAGAGGGCTGGTACACCAGGAGGAGGGTAGGTGTTCTCCTGGGGAGTCACCAAGGAGAGGGTAGGTGCTCTCCCGGGAGGTCAACTGAGAGAGGGTAGGTGCTCTCCTGGGAAGTCCCCAGGAACAGGGTAGGTGCTCTCCTGGGAAGTCACCAGGGAAAGGACTGGTGTTCTTGGAGAAGTCACCATGTCACCACCACTGTCAGGCAGGGGAAAATGGTGGAGATCCTACTGTAAGTGATGCTGGCAAATGTGTAGAGCTTTGCCCATTTCCCATGGACAGTACAAGCAAGGATTACAAGAGAATGGAAGGAAAGAGGGGATGTCTAAGAAATGATGACTCCACTGATAGTCACATAAAATGTTTGTGCATATCCTAATCTAATAAAAGGGCAGTAGAAGGACCCTTGTGCACAGGGCCGATCCTAGGGTCACAGACCCCTGGGTGCAGAAATATTTCTGGCGCCCCCACGTGGGCGTGGTCATCTTACCAACTCCTCCCCTTTACAAATGTTTCTATGACAACGACTTCAACACAGAGATGTTCCCGTAAGAAGTCTTCATTACCCTGGGATCCTCCCATGATCTTTTACCAATAAATAAAATACAGGAAGAGCGTACACTTGGAGGGGAGTCTCCCTGATGCACACAGAGGGGGCTTCTATTAGAGAGTCTATTAGAAAGAGCCCCCAGACATAGTACAGGAGATGGTCAGAGACTGTAGACATGATACTAGAGACAGTCAGAGACTGCAATCATAGTACAGGAGACGGTCAGGCTACACACAATACAGGAGATGGTCAGAGACTGCGGACATGTTACAGGAGATGGTCAGAGACTGTAGACATGATACTAGAGACGGTCAGAGACTGCAGACATAGTACAGGAGACGGTCAGGCTGCACACATAATACAGGAGATGGTCAGAGACTGCAGACATGTTACAAGAGATGGTCAGAGACTGCAGACATGTTACAAGAGATGGTAGTAAATAATGGCCGATCGGCCCTCTCACCTGACCCAGCGATACAGCAAAAACGGTTCCTCTGATCAGGAGTCAGCTCACTCTGAATTGCCCGTGGCGACTCCGCTGGGTAGAGCCCAGATCTGTATTCCTGCAATGACTCCATTCCTTTCTCCACCAGGGATGGTGCCAGGCTGTGTGGCTTTCTCTCTCTGATGGTGTTCTCTCAGCACTGCCCTCTCCCTCTGGAGTCCTGGGTGCCCTTCCCTGAAAGCTTTCCCGGGCTCCTGGCTTTCTCTCTCCCATTCAGCTGAGCATGCTGTGTGGGCTGCAGTTTCCGTGTTACAGTGGGGCTGCCAGTCCTTGGGACCACATGTCCCACAATCCTTTTCTTTGCTCCTTTGTTTTTTCTTCCCTGGCTGATATGAAGGCGGGGGAAGAAACATAGTGCCCCGCTCATTAGTACAGCAGCGCACGAGGAGGCGAGGGAGAGGGGAAATAAGAGCCCGCAGCTGCAGTGGCATCACTAGGGTTAGTGTCACCTGGTGCAGTAAAACATGGTATCACCCCCTCTACCAACTATAGTCGTCCCTCAGTACAGACCCCACTCCATTAAGTATAGACCCCCCCTCCGTCAGTGCAGACCCTTCACTAAGAATAAATACCTCCCTCAGGACAGACCCCCCCATCAGTATAGACCCCCAGGACAAAACACCCCCCTTTATCAGTATAGACCCCCCCTCAGGACAAACCTTTCCCCCCCTACATTAGTACAAACCCCCCAGAACAAACCACCCCCCCTCCATTAGTACAGACCCCCCAGAACAAATCACCCCGTCCATTAGTACAGACCCCCCAGAACAAACCACCCCCTCCATTAGAACAGACCCCCAGGACAAACCACCCCCCCACATTAGTACAGACCCCCCCCATTAGTATAGACCCCCCAGGACAAACCCCCCCTACATTAGTATAAACCCCCCAGGACAAACCAGCCCGCCACCCACATTAGTATAGACCCCCAGGACAAACCACCCCCCCACATTAGTATAGACCCCCTCAGGACAAACCACCCCCCCACATTAGTATAGACCCCCCAGGACGAACCCCCCACATTAGTATAGACCCCCCCAGGACAAACCACCCCCCCACATTAGTATAGACCCCCCAGGCTGAACCACCCCCCACATTAGTATAGACCCCAGGACAAACCACCCCCCCCACATTAGTATAGACCCCCCAGGACGAACCACTCCCCACATTATTATAGACCCCCCAGGACAAACCAGCCCCCATACATTAGTATAGACCCCCCAGGACAACCCCCCCCCTACATTAATATAGACCCCCAGGACAAACCACCCCTACATTAATATAGACCCCCCAGGACAAACCACCCCCCCACATTGGTATAGACCCCCCCAGGACAAACCACCCCCCACATTAGTATAGACCCCCCCCCAGGACAAACCCCCCACATTAGTATAGACCCCCCCAGGACAAACCCCCCACATTAGTAGACCCCCTAGGACGAACCCCCCCCCCCCCCACATTAGTATAGACCCCCCAGGACAAACCACCCCCCCACATTAGTATAGACCCCCCCAGGACAAACCACCCCCCACATTAGTATAGACCCCCAGGACAACCCCCCCTACATTAGTATAGACCCCCCAGGACAAACCCCCCCACATTAGTATAGACCCCCCCAGGACAAACCACCCCCCCACATTGGTATAGACCCCCCCAGGACAAACCACCCCCCACATTAGTATAGACCCCCAGGACAAACCCCCCCACCCCACATTGGTATAGACCCCCCCAGGACAAACCACCCCCCACATTAGTATAGACCCCCCCCAGGACAAACCCCGCCACATTAGTATAGACCCCCCAGGACAAACCCCCCCACATTAGTAGACCCCCTAGGACAAACCCCCCCACATTAGTATAGACCCCCCCCCCCAGGACCCCCCCCCCCACATTAGTATAGACCCCCCCAGGACAAACCCCCCCCCCACATTAGTATAGACCCCCCAGGACAAACCCCCCCACATTAGTAGACCCCCTAGGACAAACCCCCCCACATTAGTATAGACCCCCCCAGGACAACCCCCCCCCACATTAGTATAGACCCCCCCCCAGGACAACCCCCCCCACATTAGTATAAACCCCCCAGGACAAACCCCCCCCCACATTAGTATAGACCCCCCCAGGACAAAAAACCCCCCCCCCCCCACATTAGTATAGACCCCCCCTAGACAAACCACCCCCCCCCCACATTAGCATAGACCCCCCAGGACAAAACCACCCCCCCCACATTAGTATAGACCCCCCCAGGACAAACCCCCCCCCACATTAGTATAGACCCCCCCAGGACAAACCCCCCCACATTAGTATAGACCCCCCCTAGACAAACCACCTCCCCCACATTAGCATAGACCCCCCAGGACAAACCACCCCCCCCCCCACATTGGTATAGACCCCCCCCTAGACAAACCACCCCCCACCACTAGGCTAATTAAAAACCACCCGGGCGGCAGCTGGAGAGGACAGTGTGCAGCCGCGCCGCCCGGGTGGAGAACAGAGCGTGTGTGATGCTTGTGCTGGTGGGCAGAAGGCGGAAGTTAAACACAGGACTCCTCCTGTGTTTAACTTCCGCCTCCTGCCCACCAGCACCAGCATCACACACGCTCTGTTCTAAATAAGTCGGGCTCGGCCACGGAGCGCCCCACCCCCCCCCCCGGCGTCACTGCGCGGCCGCGGCTGTGACAGGCAGAGAGAGCCGCGCCGCCTACGGACAAGGAGAGGAGGAGGGAGCGGAGCACTCTGGTGCTCCCGCGCCCCCACCTCTGTGGCGCCTGGGTGCACTGCACCCCGTGCACCCCGGGACGGATCGGCCCTGCTTGTGCAGTCGCACAAGTTACAGGGGTCGTTTTTTTCCTGCCCAGTACATTTGTCACACAGATGATTCATTTTCACTTAGTAGAAATATGTGCTCAAGCCTTCTTCTTTTTGCAGCCTAAAAAGTAAACAGACAAGTTGTTTGTAAACACAGATTGCCAACATTTCCAATAACCATCCATAACAAAGCACACAATTACAATGCAGTTAGCACAAGATGATTATTGTACTGTGATTTGCAGCTGGCAAAGCTGAATTAATCTTTATTGTTATGGTAATGCTTAGATGTGATTGGTCAGGGCATGCACAGGAATTTTAGTCTGTTCTGCGTATTTCCTAAAATAATATTTTGGTACTCTACAGCAGTGGTGATCACTTATTTTTTTGCGATTTAGGAGCTAAACCTTTAGTATGCAATATTGCTACTTAGATGTTCAAGTTTTGTAGTTATTCTGGGATCCCAAAGATAGGTGTTAACATATTATATCGATGTGAAGATATTGCAAATCTGTAAACCTATAAAAGTGAGCTAGGTGTTTCTAGGCTTTTCTAACTTAAAAATGAAGATTTAACAAGCATATGAATTAGCGTGTCATGTCAAGTTATAATTAAAAAGCAAAGTACAGCAACGGCACTTTACCTCAATTTTCAAAAAGATAAACATCAGCAGTGATGTGTTGAACGCACACACCAAACCCACCATGAACTAAAACATAGCTTTTATTAAAAAACATTTGTGAGGTTAGGCACTGATGTTGGACGAGAATGCCAAAAGTATTGGGACATCTTTATGGACCTTGCTTTTGCAATGGTGTGCAGTCATTTTGGCACAGGAAGGGCCCATCCCCAAACCAAGTTGGAAGCATGAAAATGTCCAAAATGGGCCAAGCCCTACAAGTACTCGGTTGCCCCCAGGTCTTATACAAAATGCTATAGTGCCTGGCCACCATGCCACAGCAGGTGCAAACTGAGCACAGCAAACAGGTACTTGCGGTTGGAAGACAGACAGAGTGGTCAGCGACAGGCCGGTTTCAGGGCAGGCTGAGTCCTGAGCGTTTTTGATAATTTGAAACAAAGTCGTCAACAAGGGAATCCAAACTAGCTGGCAGGGCAAAAAGGGTGCTTGGAGCATGTGTTACAAATGCTATCACAAGCAAGAGACTGCAGGCTTTGCTGGCTTAAATCAGGTATGGTCTCCACCCAGAGACTGGCCACATCAATAACCTTGCAGGTGGACAGGGTGGACAGGTAGACAGGGAGAATGCATCACAGCCAAAACCAAAATGCTGGAATAAGACCAGCAGCTGTCATGGAATAGGACATTTACACGCTCCTGACAATAATATAATTAATAAAGAGAAATCACAAAAAAACTTGCAGATATGTGACTTTATAGGGCAATGTAAGACTAGTGCATAGGTTTGATATGATAATCATAGAACATGTATACAATTACCTTCATTATGGGGAGATAATGGGGAGATAAATGCAACATATCAACAAACAGCAGATATGTTTTTATCTATTAGTGTTTCCCACGAAATGCTTCTTATAATACAAGTATACACCAGATTGTTTTCTATTTTAAAAAAAAATGTTTGCTCACTATTTTGAACCCTTTATATTGTTTTGCTAAAATCTAGTAAAATATTAATAAAATTTGAAAAATAAAATAAATCCAAGGGTGACTTGGGCTCCTGAGATATGTGCTGCTTTATGGCATTGATTTGGTGTGGGTTAAGGTGGCACTCAGTGTGACCACTAAACTCTAGATGTAAGGGCAGCTTCCTGCCATCTCCTTTCTACACTACCCTTGAATTAGGGACCTTCTGGGCTCAGAGTACTACTGCTAATTCTTCTCTGGCTTAAGACATATCAGAGCCACAACACCAGCTTGTCTCCAGGGCCCACAAGGACTCCCAACAGCAGTTCTGGTGCACAGATCTTTTTATGTTGAGAAATGACTGGACTTGTTGGTAAACCCTCAGTTGAACATTATGTAACCTAAGCTGGTTCAACAAATCAGCATACTTTGTAATCCTCTGGTTTCTATTATCTGATATTGATTTCTCTCAGTTGTCTTGATTGTCATGATTGTCATCTCCTCACTCAGTACTAATGGAAGTCATTGATACATATGATCTTTCTCTCTTGCTTAACCACTTCAATACAGGGCACTTATACACCTTCCTGCCCAGACCAATTTTCAGCTTTCAGCGCTGTCGCACTTTGAATGACAATTGCGTGGTCATGCTACACTGTACCCAAACTACATTTTTATCATTTTTTTTTCTCACAAATGTAGCTCTCTTTTGGTGGTATTTGATCACCTCTAGGATTTAAATTTTCTGCTAAACAAATAAAAAAAATAAAATAATAATTCTGTTACAAAACTTTGTAAATAAATAAGTTTTATCCTTCACTGATGGGCACTGATGGGGCGGCACTGACGGGCACTGATAAGATGGCACTGATGGGCACCAATGAGGTGGCACTGATGATGGGCACTAATATGAGGCACTGATGGGGCACTAATAGGTGGCACTGATATGCAGAACTGATGGGTACACATAGGTGGCACTGATGGACACAGAAAGGCGGCACTGATGGGCACAGAAAGGCGACACTGGTGGGCACTGATAGGCGGCACGGATGGGCACTGATGGGTGGCACGGATAGGCATGGATGGGCACTGATAGGTGGCACTGGTGTACACTAAAGTATGGTACTGATGGCCATCACTGATTGGCAGGCATTCATTGTGGGCACTGATTGGCATCCATTGTGGGCACTGATTGGCATACCTGGTGGTAACTAGTGGTGGGCATCTCTGGTGGTCCTGGTGGCGTCCCTGGTGGTCCCGATCCAACTAAGTCTGAAAGCGCTGACCGAAGTGTTCTGGAACCACCCCCTATCAGAACACAATAGAACAGCAGGGGAGATCGCTGTACTAATGTCTGACAGTTAGTAAAGCGACTCCTCCTAAGCTGTCAGTTTTTTGGGGTTCAGCCCTGCTGGAACGAAAAAAAAAAAAAGACTAATGTGTACTAGGCTTTAGAGTCACCTACTCAACGCTTTGGTGGTCCAGGTAGGCTTCATTCACCAAGGAGTCCAACATGGCTATTCCACAGAAAAAAGAAAGCTATTAACTGGCACTCCTTAGAGAATCATTAAAACTACTTCAGAACCACAAGACTTTTAATACTAATGCCAGCACTTGATTGGCTCAAAGAGGTTGGTTAAAAACAGATTTCTTACTCATACATCCCAACCCATAGCAGTCCACAGGTTATCACCAGCATTATCTGGAGATATTCAATCTTACTCAGACAATCTTTTTGTAACCCTGGTTACATGACTTGATACTATGACATACTTATATTTACTTCTGCTCTGCTGGACCATGTCCTGTATTGAAAAAATGCCAGACTACACCTGCAGTTTTTTTTCCTTTTTGCTTCATTAAGCCCCTCTTGCTAAAAACACATTGTAAGTCAAGTGTGTGCTGGTGTTGTGGGTATCAGTTTATCAGGCTTTGATTCTCCTGTAGTTTTTAGAGCTGTGGCTTGTCAATGGATTCTATGTTTTTTACTTTCTTAGGAAAATCATTTTGGTGAAGAAACTTTTTAAAGGCTTAGCAAAAGATGCAGCACTTTGTAATTATTTATGTGGATGACTCTGTCTATTTGACAATGCTCTGCTATGTCACCTTTTACAAGCAACAAAAAAAGTCAATGACTGCGCAACAAAGCAGCACACAAGGTAGCATGTGTTACTTTGACCCCAAGCAGAGATATCTGATCAAGGACACTGGCCACTTACTGAAGTTCTTCTAAGGGGTGATTCATCAGTTGAAATACTCCTTTTACCTTTTGATTAGTGCACTCACTGGCGTTGAAGTGGATCTATACTCAAAAATGAAGATTTTATTATTTGATAGATAAAATATATAGAAGGGTTAATTTTGCCTAAGCAGAATCTTGAAAATGTATGTTTGCCCTCTTTTTGAAAAATATCAGTGCACATCCTGACTATATCTAGGCACTCCTGATATGTAGCCTTATAGCTGAGTATCTGAAATGTGAGATCATCTGAAGCAGTGGTCATCGACCCTGTCCTCAGGGCCCACTAACAGGCCAGGTTTGCAAGATAACTGAAATACATCAGAGGTGATATAATTTGCTGCTCAGTGATTGCAGTATTCTAGTCTGCATCCCCCCAAGGTAATACATAAAACCTGGCCTGTTAGTGGGCCCTGAGAACGGGGTTGATGACCACTGATCTAAAGCACTGTGTCTCTGATTGTTTATTTAATGAGATTTGGTGTAAGATTTGTTGAGGTCACTACCATGCTGCTGACTGGTCTCCCTGCTAGGGAAACAGTTGTACCTTAGGACCTTTAATGCAAGGCTCTTTCTGCTTCTGATTATTTAATTCTATAAATCTGTGCTTCTTCCATGTATTCTGACCAGAGGACATAAACCATTGCTCTTCTATAAAGATGGCTGCTTTCACACAAAGACACAGTGGGGAACAAGGCATGAAAAATCAGTACTGGGAAAATCATCAGCTACGGGAAGCCTACAGCCAATATTACTGATTACCCATTGTCCTCTGCTTGCATATTTTTTGGTCAAAGATTACACTGCACAGGCCATGGATAATGCATCAAGCCATTGAGAAATTCAACCCTCTCCACTATCAGTTACCCCTATTAATGGAACACCACCAGTAGTAAGTCTACAAAATTGCATGGATGTCAAGGTGCAGATGTCATGAATATTACTGATTGGGGATAAAACTTACCGTATATACTCGAGTATAAGCCGAGTTTTTCAGCACATTTTTTTGTGCTGAAAGTGCCCCCCTCGGCTTATACTCGAGTCAAGCACTTTTCTGCAGCAAAAAAAAAATTTCCGACCCGACTTTGGGGCCCCGTATCTCGGGGCCACTTGGGTCTAGGAGTCCCAAATTTGGTGTGCCAACCCAGTGGACCTAGCACTATAACATATCCAAGATGGGGTTCCTAGCACTAAGTGGCCCCGAGATACAGGGCCCCAAAGTCGGTTCAGAAAATGTCATTCTCTGCTGCAGAAAAGTGCTTGAGATTTTCTGACCCGAATTTGGGGCCACATATCTCGGGGACACTTGGTGCTAGAAACCCCAAATGTTGTATTCCAACCCAGTGGAATTAGCACTACAACATATCCAAAGATGGGGTTCCTAGCACTAAGTGGCCCCGAGATACAGGGCCCCAAAGTCGGTTCAGAAAATGTCATTCTCTGCTGCAGAAAAGTGCTTGAGATTTTCTGACCCGAATTTGGGGCCACATATCTCGGGGACACTTGGTGCTAGAAACCCCAAATATTGTATTCCAACCCAGTGGAATTAGCACTACAACATATCTAAAGATGGGGTTCCTAGCACTAAGTGACCCTGAGATACAGGGCCCCAAATCGGTCAACTGTGTCCATCTGCATGGGCACAGTGAGGCTGCAAATGGGCATGTTGACCCTCTTTTCCACTTACAGTAGCTGCGCATTTCTCACCCTAGGCTTATACTCGAGTCAATACGTTTTCCCAGTTGTTTGTGGTAAAATTAGGTGCCTCGGCTTATATTCGGGTCGGCCTATACTCGAGTATATACGGTACTCTTTTTTGAAAGAGAAAATCCAGGAGTGGTAATGTTGTTAACGTCTAATAAAGAATTCAAAGGGGACAGAAACTGAGGCAACTTTAACCCTTTCCCTCAGACTTAAAGCCCTGATAGATGGCTTGAATGTTGGTAAAATTCTTCAAGTCTGCTTTGCAAGCATCATTGAGCTTGACAAGTGTCAAGCTGGGCTTAAAAATCAACTGAGCTGGGTGGAAAAATTATTGGATATAACAGTGATAGCACCCAATCAAATGCAGTCACTGTTTGGCAGCACCACTACACACATGCCACACCTGCCTGAATACAATGGCCACTAATCAGAACCAGTTGATTTTTTCAGTTTCAGCCCACACTGAAAATTTGTGTTCATGATCTTACTGTGGATGTGGATATGCATGTCAGATTGCAAGTAGCTATTGTTTCTTAGTTAATTAAGGGAAGAACTTTGGGCAGCAAAATGACAACATTGCTGTCCAGAGGTGCTCCTGTCCTCCTTCATCCAAAGTCGAAGCACTCTAATACAGGAGGTGTATTATTAGACAGAACCAGGTGAAAACAAAGGGAAAGTAGCTTAAAACAAATAAACTGAATGCAAACAGCACATCTAATTATCAGTAAACTGCAATATATTACATTGGTGGTTTTGGGTTTAATACTGCTTTAAGGTGTGCTGTTGCACAATATCCTTGACAAGAAACCTATTTTTCTCATGATGTTTCACCTAGACACATTTCTAGATCTGAATTAAGGGCACACGGATGTGAGATCAGTGTGTAAATAATTTTTTTTTTATTTCCCACAAACACAATTATAGAAGAAAATATCATCTCTCATTTTATAATCTGTTTGCCTAAGGCAGGCCATCCACGGTTTGAATATCAGCCGGTTCAGCAGGAACCGAACGAAATTCAAACCGTGTTTGGGCAGGCTGAATGAACAAAGTTCAATCAACTTTGGTACAACTAGCATGCTGGGTTTTACCAGTGATTATCACTAGCGGCTGCTATAGCCGCTAGCAATAGTCACTGTATTCTCCTGGTGGGGGCGGCTTCCCCCTCCCTTTCCCCTCCCGCAGAAGACAATGACCCAGCAGGAGGAATTCCCACATCAACACTGTCTGCGAATCAAGCAAATTTCTTTCCTGCAACCATTGGTTGCAGGAAAGAAATTTGCTCCATATATGGCTGGAAATATCTGCAAAGGTGTAGAAATGTCAAATGCTTCTGCCCATTGTATATGTATACAAAGTTGAGAATGGTATTGGTACTTCTTTATCTACAGAAACCTTTGTAATGCTTTTGTTGTAGCCTAATGGTCTTTATAGTAGGGATACATCATAAAACTTTTCTTTCTGCAAAGAAAATATATTTCTGCAAATTGTTTTGCATTGGGAAGTTCTACGAATGGGCCATTGTTGTATGGTTAAGAGGAAATGTCTTGTGTATACTGTATGGATTGTCAACTGTCTCTGGCAACTCTAGTTGCCCTCTGGGGTTTTCTCATTTATTTCAAAATAGTGCCCTGTGAATAGAAATGGTAAAATGCAGGATTCCCCCAGGGCTGACTCTGGGTCCCTGTTTATACTTTCATGAGCAAACAATCCAGTTGTTCTCTGGTTTCTGAGATGTTAGAGATACATAAGCACCAGGCTTGTGGCTGCTAATCCCTCTCTGAAGAGGAACAGTGATTAATAAGACAAGGCTTCCTGTCTGAATCAATCTTTATTGGAAAACATCCTGACAATGATAAACACTGTCAATGGAAAGAACACTACATATCTGTGTAAGTGTCTGACATCAGCCTTTATTTTATGCTGTTTTCATTGAAATGTAGTAAGGCATACACACTTCAATAAATGTGTGCTAAATGTCTTTGTAGTCCTGTATATTTTACATTGAAGCTATCCACCAAAAAGTCCAGTCATGGGTGTGAATGACTGAAAGTGCAATTTTGAGCATGGTAAATAAACAATAAATTCATAATACCGTATATAATCAAGTATAAGCCAAGTTTTTCAGCACATTTTATTGTGTTGAAAGTGCCCCCCTCGGCTTATACTCGTGTCAAGCACTTTTCTGCAGCAGAAAATGACATTTTCCGACCTGACTTTGGGGCCCTGTATCTCGGGGCCTCTTGGTGCTATAAACCCCAAATTTGGTGTGCAAACCCTGTGGAACCAACACTATAACATATCAAAATAGCACTAAGTGGCCCCGAGATACGGGGCCCCAAAGTCGATTCGGAAAATGTAATTCTCTGCTGCAGAAAAGTGCTTGACATTTTCCGAACTAACTTTGGGGCCCTGTATCTCGGGGCCACTTGGTAATCGGAACCCTGTCTTTGGATATGTTGTAGTGCTAGTTCGACTAAGTTTGCATACTAAATTTGGGGTTCCTAGAACCAAGTGGCCCCAAATTCGGTCAACTGTGTCCATCTGCAGCAATGTTATTTCAGGACCCTTTGGGTCCAGAGACCCCAAATTTGGCTGCAGATAGGGGGCATCTAGGAACCCTTAACTACCAAATTTGAAGTTTGGGGGACCTATGGCTGCAAATGGGCATAGTGAGACATGCAAATAGGCACAGTGAGGCTGCAAATGGGCATTGTTGACTCTCTTTTCCACTTACAGTAGCTGCGCATTTCTCACCCTAGGCTTATTCTCGAGTCAATAAGTTTTTCCATTTTTTTGTGGTAAAATTAGGTGCCTCAGCTTATATTCGGGTCGTCCTATACTCGAGTATATACGGTATACCGTTTCAGATCCTTTTCTTTAAATCTGGCTTGCGAAGCCCAGGAAACAGGTAATATGATAGTGGATCTGTGGTACCAGCATAGTCAATTATCTGGCCAATTGAATAGGACTTGTTTTGTATTGTTTGTTGGTCTAGATTGCTTATAGCCTTATTTATCTTCCTTTAGAAATATTCTTGGAAAGATGGGTTCTACAAGCTAAACTTACAACTAATGGTCTTCTTTAGTGAAATGGAACCCTTGCTAACTTATCAATGTTGCGAGGGCCAGCTGAATACAGTAATTTGTGCTTTTTTTAGCAGCCAACCTGACCCTGTGGATAATTGCAATGCCTACAACTATTCTCCATATCTACATCATGACTCACTTATATTAACTTCAATGTTCTGCTCTCTCCTGCAACTCTATTGCCCAGTTGGAGCCACAGCAAAATACCCTGCACTTTTGGGAGTGGAAGGCCATCTAACTTCCTGTCATGATGTAGTGCTTGACCCTAGCAGCTAATTACCAGAACTAAACACTGTCATGTGAGTAAGGGGTTGTCAACCCTGTATAAACTGCAACACCATGCAATACAAAGCTTACACACTGTAAGGACCAATAGATGAGTGGGGAAGCATGAGAAAGGTGAGTGACATTCTTTGCTCTGTTTCTTTCAATTGGACCTATCAATGAAAACTCTGCTTCCTAGTGAATAGAACAATGTCAGCATTAGCAAACAACATTATATTTTTTAAATAAAAAGTACATCTTTCTTGCCATGAATAATTACATGCCCCTGTTTAACAGGCGCATGTAATTAAAAATTTTGATATAATATGTCACCGCAGGGTCCGTTCCTGTACCCAACAAGAGTAACAGTGTTCTGGTACCACCAACACCTAAGGCCCAATTTTCTGTAGAGTATATAGGGCAGGCCGTATAATATATATACTGCTGTTCAGAGTATATTATCACAAACGGCACGTACCTGACAGATGAGTCCAATTGGGCAGGAGGAGGTCTCCCGTACGGATCCGACTGATGGCCCCTGGAGGTGGGTACAGGAGGCACGGAAGTCAGGAAGGGTAAGAGAGCCTGATGTAGGGGTCCGGCAGTTGGTGATGGCGGTCCGCTGTTGATGAGGTGAAGTGCAGGTAAGCAGGGTTCACCAATAGTAAGGTAAGGTTCCGGTATGTAGAGTTCACTGACAGCAAGGTGAAATAACGGTAGGTAAACTCACGTCACTCAGCAGGTAAGGGATGGTGATGGGGTTCCCAATACAGGTGGTGAAACTCACTGTAAGCCGGATATAATACAGGATAAGCAGATACAGGTCCCTTGGGCAGGAGATATAAGAAGTCCAAATCCAAGCAGAAGTCGGCAACGTTTAAACAGCACAGTACAAAGGAGTTGGCAGGAGAATGGTCGGTCAAGCAGAGGTCTGGGGCAGGCGGAAATCCGGATAGTCCAAAGGGTTAAGCCGAGGTCTTTACAGGTAAGCAGGGTATAACACAGGAACAAACAGATCACTGAGAGATCACAGGAACAAGGTAGTGGCTGGTGCAGAGTATCAGGTGTACTGAAGATCAGGCAGCACTAGCCAGCAGGTGCTGCTTGATTAAATAGCCCCATTGGCGCCAACAGTCCATACAGGTGTATGTGAATCACAGGGCGCGCGCCCTTGGACGCCAGCGTGCGCGTGCACGCAAGCCCGCGCTCACGGGAACGCGCACACCACCATGCGTCGGCACGCGTCGGCGCGCGTCGGCGCGCGCCAATCAACCGCCTGGAACCACGATTTTCCTGACAGTGCCCCCTCCTTAAGGGCAGCCTCCGGATGCCCAGTTGCGCCAATTTGGAAGCATGAGAGTCTTTGAAAGTTCGTAGTAACTCACTGGCATGTAGATTTTCCTCAGGCTCCCATGAATTGTCCTCGGGCCCATACCCCTTCCATTTGATGAGAAACTGGATCTGACCACGTCTTTTCCTACAATCTAAGATTGATTCCACCTCAAATTCCTCTTCGTTGTTGATAATGACAGGTTTGGGGGGACCGGTCCTACGGCCCACAAATGAATTTGGAATCACGGGTTTCAAGAGAGTAACATGGAAAACTGGGTGGATCCTTAGGGAAGTGGGTAGATCAAGTTCATAAGCGACATTGTTAATTTTCCTTTTTACAGGAAAGGGCCCTAAAAATTTTGGACCCAGTTTCCGGGAAGGGCATGCCAATTTCAAATTGATGGTGGACAACCAGACCTGGTTACCGGGTTCTAGGATGAGTTCCCCACGTCTCTTTTCATCAAAGGTTCTTTTGTAAGTTTCCTGGGCTTTAGTCATGGTCTCCTGCAGTACTTTATTGTTAGTGGAGAAAAAGTCCAAGGTTTTGGATACTGCGGGCACTGAACATTCAGGTATTGATTGAGGTAGAAAAGATGGATGATAGCCGTAGTTGGCAAAAAACGGTGTCTGATTGATGGATGAGTGTAGAGAGTTGTTGTATGAGAATTCGGCAATGGGAAGCAGAGGAGCCCAGTCATCTTGAGAGAAAGTAGAAAAACAGCGTAAATATTGTTCTAGGGTTTGATTAGTTCTCTCAGTCTGACCATTTGTCTGTGGATGATATGCCGAGGAGAATGCCAATTCAATTTCCAAAGATCCACAGAGGGCCTTCCAGAATCTGGAGGTGAACTGGACACCACGATCTGAAACAATATTTTTTGGAATTCCATGTAATCTTACCACTTCTTTGATAAATGTTTTGGCTGTTTCCATGGCTGACGGGGTGCCCTTCATGGGCAGGAAGTGGGCCATCTTTGATAGTCTGTCTACTACGACAAAGATAGAAGAAAACCCCTCCGATGGGGGAAGTTCGACAATAAAGTCTATTGAAACCATATTCCATGGCCTTTCTGGGACTGGTAGAGGTTTTAATAGACCCCAGGCTCTTGTCCGGCTGGTTTTGTTTCGTGCACAAACATTGCATGACTCAACATATCTTTTACAATCCCGGGTCAGATGAGGCCACCAGAAAGTACGTTGCAGCAGATTGGTTGTTTTTTGAGTGCCGAAGTGCCCTGCCAGTTTGTGGTCGTGGCATAACTCTAGTACACGCACCCTTAATTCTTCTGGTACTACAATTTTGTCTTCATGCCAGAACAGACCGTCCTTAACGGACATCCCATCCAAAGGACGCATCCCAACGGAGGCTTGTTTGATCTGAGAAATGAAATCCCCCTGTAAGAGCAAGAAGTTCCCAGAAGGTAAAATGGTGTCGGGAAGTGGAGCCTGTTCGGTATCCAAAAACATTCCGGAAAGGGCGTCTGGTTTGGTATTCTTGGAACCTGGTCGATAGGTTATGTGGAACTGAAACCGTGAGAAGAATAGAGCCCACCTGGCCTGCCGAGGTCTTAATCTTTTGGCTGTCCTCAGGTACTCCAAGTTTTTATGATCGGTGTAAACCAGAACAGGGTGCGCAGCACCTTCGAGTAGATAGCGCCATTCCTCCAATGCCACCTTTATGGCAAGAAGTTCCCTGTCGCCCACATCGTAGTTTCGTTCTGACGAGGTCAGTTTGCGAGAGAAGAAACCCACAGGATAAAGAAGGGCCTTGGCACCCTGTCGTTGGGACAACACGGCACCCACTGCAATCTCGGAGGCGTCAACCTCTAATACGAAGGGCAAAGCTGGGTTTGGGTGTTTGAGAATGGAGGCCGAAGTAAAAAGTCTCTTGAGCTCTTCAAAGGCCAGTTGTGCTTTGGGAGTCCAGAGAAATCGAGTCCCCTGTTTGGTGAGTTCGGTAATAGGGGAAATGATGGAGGAGAAACCTTTAATAAACTTTCTGTAGAAATTGGCAAAGCCAACGAAGCGTTGTACTCCTTTTTTGTCCATGGGTGCTGGCCAATCCAGGATAGCGGATACCTTTTCAGGGTCCATTTTTATTCCATCAGCAGAAATAATTAATCCCAGGAATTGCACAGTGTGGATTTCAAAACTGCACTTTTCAAGTTTGGCGTATAATCCATGCTGTCTCAGGCGGGAAAGAACATTTCGGACATGCCTGCGGTGATCATTCAAAGAAGTAGAAAAAACTAAGATGTCATCTAGATAAACGATAACGTACAGATCCAGATAATCGTGGAAAATGTTATTGACAAAATGTTGGAACGTAGCAGGAGCGTTACACAGGCCGAAAGGCATGACAAGATACTCATAATGTCCAAATCGAGTGCGAAAAGCCGTTTTCCACTCGTCCCCTTTTCGGATGCGGATTAAGTTGTAAGCCCCGCGAAGATCCAGTTTAGTAAAGATTTTGGCTGTCCCCAGTCTTTGGAAGAGTTCTGGCACCAGTGGTAGAGGGTATCTATTTTTGATGGTAATTTTATTTAATTCCCGGTAGTCAATGCAAGGGCGTAGGGAGTGGTCCTTTTTCTCAACAAAGAAGATGCCCGCGCCGGCCGGGGACGTGGAGGGGCGAATGAAGCCTTTTGCTAGATTTTCATCTATATAGTCTTTTAGAGTGCCCAATTCCTGTTCCGTTAATGGAAAAATCCTTCCAAAGGGGACTTCTGTTCCAGGTAGTAATTCTATGGGGCAATCATAAGGCCTATGGGGAGGAAGAGTTTCTGCCCCCTTTTTACTGAATACATCCACAAAGTCCCGGTAGGGTTCAGGAATGGACTGGTGGAGTTCAGCATCAGACCCCATACAGAGAAGAGGAGCCAGTTTGACAGAGGTTTGACATTGACAATTCTGCCGACAATATTCAGAAGAGAACTGGACTTCCCCTGTGGCCCAGTTGATATTGGGGTTGTGGGCCCGCAACCAGGGCATTCCAAGTATGATTGGAAAAAGTGGAGATGGTATGACGTCCAGACAGAGAAATTCTTGATGTTGAAAGTCTATAGTGGCTAATAGAGGTGTGGTTTCTTGGGTTACCGGACCGGAACTAAGGGTGGATCCATCGGCCAGGTGTACTGAAAGACCTCGGGTCTTGGGTTGAAGAGGAATGCCATGGCTGGTTGCGAAGGCTTGATCAATGAAACAGCTGCATGCTCCTGAGTCAATGATGACCGATACTGGAATGCTCCGGCCGGAGATCTGTAAAACAATGGAGATCGCCAGATGAGTGCCAGTTGGAAGCAAGACAGGTGCACACAAGGAAGAAGAGGGCAGGCACTTACGTGTCTTGTTGGGGCACATTCTTGCATAATGTCCAGGTTCACCACAGTATAGACACAGGTTGTGGGCCCGTCTGCGCATCTTCTCTTCAGGAGTCAAAGAAGGTCTGAGCAACCCAATCTGCATTGGTTCCGGAGCTCCTGTTGCTAGAGTAGATGAAGCTGAAGGAGCCACACCGGGTGGCCCGGTGACCTTGGGGACCATCCAGAAGGGACGAGAAGGTCCGGAGGCTCTTTCGGCCCGTCTTTCCCTGAGACGGCGGTCAATTTGCACCGATAAGTTGATAAGTTCATCTAAAGTTGGAGGAACCCCCACTCGAGCCAGTTCATCTTTCAGAGGGTCTGATAATCCTTTGCGAAATTGATGGCGTAACGCCGCATCATTCCACTCTGTATCAGAGCTCCAACGTTTGAACTCGACGGCATAGTCCTCGGCCGTTCTGCGACCTTGCTGTAAGGACTGTAATGCGACTTCGGCCGTAACGGTGGGTTGAGGGTCCTCATATAGCTGTGACATAGCAGTGAAGAGACTACTAAAGGACTCCAAGGATGCGGCTTTCTGCTCCAGCAGGCGGTGGGCCCAGGTCTGGGGTTCCCCTGTCAGGAGGGAGATGATGAAGCCCACCTTAGTAGCTTCCAGAGAGAAAGTCCGTGGCTGTAGGGCAAAATAAAGCTCACATGCGTTGCGGAAGGCACGGAACTTACTTCGTTCCCCAGAAAACTTCTCGGGTAGGGGTACTTTGGGTTCTGGGGGTAACATAATTACAGAAGGTGGCTGGGGAAGTCCCGTAGAAGACGTTCCTTGAGAGTTAGCGGACAAAGTCTGAACCTGTTCCATCAAACGAGTGTAACCTTCCTGTAGGCCTTTTACTGCTTGGGTGAGACCTGCTAGATGTCTGCCCAGTTCCTCCATGGGGGAGACCCCCTGCCCGGACTCGGTCATGGCTGCCTGATACTATCACAAACGGCACGTACCTGACAGATGAGTCCAATTGGGCAGGAGGAGGTCTCCCGTACGGATCCGACTGACGGCCCCTGGAGGTGGGTACAGGAGGCACGGAAGTCAGGAAGGGTAAGGGAGCCTGATGTAGGGGTCCGGCAGTTGGTGATGGCGGTCCGCTGTTGATGAGGTGAAGTGCAGGTAAGCAGGGTTCACCAATAGTAAGGTAAGGTTCCGGTATGTAGAGTTCACTGACAGCAAGGTGAAATAACGGTAGGTAAACTCACGTCACTCAGCAGGTAAGGGATGGTGATGGGGTTCCCAATACAGGTGGTGAAACTCACTGTAAGCCGGATATAATACAGGATAAGCAGATACAGGTCCCTTGGGCAGGAGATATAAGAAGTCCAAATCCAAGCAGAAGTCGGCAACGTTTAAACAGCACAGTACAAAGGAGTTGGCAGGAGAATGGTCGGTCAAGCAGAGGTCTGGGGCAGGCGGAAATCCGGATAGTCCAAAGGGTTAAGCCGAGGTCTTTACAGGTAAGCAGGGTATAACACAGGAACAAACAGATCACTGAGAGATCACAGGAACAAGGTAGTGGCTGGTGCAGAGTATCAGGTGTACTGAAGATCAGGCAGCACTAGCCAGCAGGTGCTGCTTGATTAAATAGCCCCATTGGCGCCAACAGTCCATACAGGTGTATGTGAATCACAGGGCGCGCGCCCTTGGACGCCAGCGTGCGCGCGCACGCAAGCCCGCGCTCACGGGAACGCGCACACCACCATGCGTCGGCGCGCGTCGGCGCGCGCCAATCAACCGCCTGGAACCACGATTTTCCTGACATATATAGTGCCTGGGGGACCCCCATGCCATTTAAAAAAAAATTTGGGTGTGGGGTTCCCCTTAACTACTTGCCGACCGCCGCATGTACATATACATTGGCAGAATAGCACGGCTGGGCAAATGGGCATACAGGTACATCCCTTTGAATTTGCCGCCGTGTGGTCACGTGTGCACTGCCGTTGGCGCGTGCGCAACCCTGCCGGGAGCTCTGTGAGTCAGATCGCGGGTCCCACAGACTCGATCGCTGCGTGGATACCGCGATCATCTCACGAAGCTGAAGAATGGGGAGATGCTAATGTAAACAAGCATCTCCCCGTTCTGCCTAGTGACACTGTCACTGATCATAGCTCCCTGTGATCGGGAGCTATGATCAGTGAAGTGTCATTCGAAGCCCAAACACTCCCCAGGACAAACGTAGCCCCTCCCTAGCCCCCTAGTGGTTAACCCCTTCACTTCCAGTGTCATTTTTACAGTAATCAATGCAATTTTATAGCACTGATCGCTGTAAAAATGACAATAGTCCCAAAAATGTGTCAAAATTGTCCGATGTGTCCGCCATAATAATCACAAATCGCCACGATTACTAGTAAAAAAAAAAATATATTAATAAAAATGCTATAAAACTAACCCCTATTTTGTAGACGCTATAACTTTTGCGCAAACCAATCAATAAACGCTTATTGTGATTTTTTTGACCAAAAATATGTAGAAGAATACGTATAGGCCTAAACTGAGGAAAAAAAGTTTTTTTATATATTTTTTGTGGATACTTATTATAGCAAAAACTAAAAAATAATGTGTTTTTTTCAAAATAGTCGCTCTATTTTTGTTTATAGCGCAAAAAATAAAAACCGCAGAGGTGATCAAATACCACCAAAAGAAAGCTCTATTTGTGGGAAGAAAAGGACGTCAATTTTGTTTGGAAGCCACGTCACACGACTGCGCAATTGTCAGTTAAACGACGCAGTGCCGAATCGCAAAAAGTGCTCTGGTCTTTGGTCAGCAAAATGGTTTGGGGCTTAAATGGTGATATCCATACCAGACCTAAAGGGCCTGGTATGGATTTTGGGGGTGAAATTCACGCCATTTGGTATTTTTATCTATATTGCCAGGATCCGACAATACATTACAGCTGCAGTTTTAAATAAAATTTTTTCCTTTAGAAATGTAATTTTGCTGTGGCACTGTTATAAACATGGGAAAGATGCACTACTTTACAGGCATACTAAGGACACCCCCACACACGTTATTTAAAGGAATATTTCATTTTTATTGTTTCACTTTAAGCATTATTAAAATTACAGCTCCCAAAAAAACGTCCAAACACTTTTTATGGCAATAACTTGCATATCAGCATTTAAAATTATCACTTTTGATTTTTCACGTTCGTGTCCCATATACTTTAACGGTGTTCACGTGTTCGAACAAATTTTTTGCCTGTTTGCATGTTCTGCTGCAAACAGAACTGGGGGGTGGATAAGATACTTACATTTGTAATAAAGTTACCAGAGGTGCCTCCCTTCTTAAAGAGAAGGGATCGTTATACAAAGCGTAGAGCTCAATACAGTTATTGTATTTTTGAAAATATGTACTTAGCCTATATAAAAGATATTTACGGTAAATATCCAGTTAAATTCAAAAGTGACATTTAAATAAATGTAGCGCCGGCTCCTAATGAGCAGACGCTATTATTTTTTTAAAATTAAGTTGCCGGAAGGCCACAGTTGGGCTTCAGGCTAATTTCTCTAAATTACTGGTTTCTGTACCAGTTCAGCTGGGTTGCACTGGGTTCTCCTTGACCGCAGGTGTCGCTATCACAGCCGGCAAGAGTAAAAACGCAGTTTAGCTGGATGCATTGAATGCCATCTATTGCTCGGAACCAGCCCAGTGGGAGTGTTTTCCTGCTGTTAGCGGGGTTGTTGTTGCTGCTGCTTTCTTTTTGGTTCTTCATTGGGTCCCTCTTGACCCAGACCCCATGGCCCTTCTGGCCTGGGGCGCGGAGCTATGTATTCTGTGTCTCGGGGCTGGCTGGCCCGAGGCGACGCAGCTGAGAGGATAGACCCGAGCGAATTTCGGAGCCTACTGATCCAGGGATGGTCCGGTGCCGTCTCATCTGAAGGGAGAGGCCCAGGAACTAAAGGACCCAGGGGAGGACTCTTTCAAGAGAAGACCGTGCGCAAGGCTGGTATCTCTGGAGGAGCCTGGAGACTCAGTTGAAGGACGCAACCCGGATCATTATACCTACAGTACCGCCGGTTCGGCTGAAATCTCTCAGTGATGCTTAAGTTTAAATTCACAAGTCTGTGGCAGAGACTGTGTCAAATACCCCACCGGCTGCTAGGTCCAGTGAGAGGGGCTTATCCGGTGGTGGCTGGATCTAGTGAGTGGAACTATTGTGTTCTTGATCTAAAAAGAGATCTTAAACCCGCAGCACCAGGTGCTTAAACTCATCCTTAACCCTTTGACCCTTTTTTTTTTAAAGACTTTGCTTTTATTTTGAATAAATAACCATAAAAAGGACTAAGTATTGGAAATTCACATCCTTTGGGCCATTTTCCATGGGATCCCCAAGACGGAGATGCAAGCAGGTGAGGTAACGGTAAGCCCAAATAAAACCAGCAGTTCCTTTGGGGGTTACTGCTACATTAATATGACATATACATATACATTAAAATGGTTTCAGCAATGGATTATTTAACCATCTAGTTTGCTTGCAGGAAACTGCAATAGCAGTTGATGAAAGATTAAATTACCTATATTATAAAATTGCACCATCCAACACAGGGTTAGGACTGCAGAGCTACATAATGGCGTGGGCTGCTGAGAGCCTAGCCAGCCACCTTCTCCTTCCTCTGCATCCTGGCACTGAGCGCTGGAGAGGCAGAGCAGAAAGCAGTGACTGGCAGACACCGCTCTCTGCTCAGAGCTAACCAAGAACTGAGCGATCAGTGGTCATGTGATCGTTCAGTTCTTGGGGTTGAGCTGGAGGAGGACAGCTGCAGCATCAGTGTTATGCTGCAGCTGTCCTCTGGCAGGGAGATGAATACGTATGTTTGTTTTTTGCATTCCCATACATCTCCTTTAAAATATTAGAGCATTTGTCAGCATTCCCAAATAACATTATATTTATGAGTGAAAAAAAGTTGTTCTCTCTTGCCATGAATAGAAAAAAAAAAACATTATGTCTTTTACAAACTGAGCAAAGATGACTTTGTTTCTGGCTACCAAATGCTCTGTGATCTTATTTCTACATCATTAGAGATTGTATAGAGTTTATAGTTCTCAATTATCTTGCCTATTCAGAGAGATAAGAGGATCATCACAGAGCAAAAGTGGCTCATATACAATATTTAAATCCCAACTCTAGCTTTACAGTTTTTCCCAGACCACCATGTGCACTGTGCAGTGGTGGCGTGGAAAAATTATTCAGTAAATCCTCTTCCTCCCCTTGCAGCTTTAGAAGCCTGTTCATGAAATCTTTTCCTCCAGGTCACATGATGCTCTGTATGATCCAGACCACTCACCAGAGTCCTGGCTGTAATAGACATGCCCACTTCTGTAGTCAGTTATAGACCATTGTTGGCAATGCCCATAAGCACTTTCTGCCATCTGGCTTTAAATATAAACTTCAGATTAAAAAAAAAAAAAAGGTTTTAAAACATTACCACACTTTGACAAGATTAGTTTATAACATATTGTACATGTAAAATCATCCAATGGGCATTAGCTTAATAATAGGCCTGAAAGTCACTTAGCATCCTCTGATCACTCAGTTTTAAAAAACATTCCCAAGTATCCCAATCATAGCTTTAACTCCATGTTTAGGAAGCATCAAAATAAAAGAAAACATAGATATCAAATATAAACCAATTTATGTTTACATGAGTGATATAGCAAAGAGCAAGGTGGGAGTATCAGGTGACTGAGGATAATGCTAGAGAAGGTTGCAAAATAAATTTTCTCAGTTATTTAGGAGCCAATGGGGTTGATTTACTAAAGGAAAATATACTGTGCACTGCACACTGCAGTTGCTCCAGAGCTTAGTAAATGAGGTAGAGCTTCACTTTGCAAAAAACACTCAATTACAAAATTCAGGAAAATAAAAAACAGAATTTTTGCTTGCACATGATTGGTTGATTGAAATCAGAAGAGCTTCCGCTCATTTCAGAGCTTCCTCTCAGACCTATAGCAACTTGCAGTGCACAGTCTATTTGCCTTTAGTAAATAAACTTCCCTGTCACTTTGTCCATTCTGAACAAACTGACGTTGTCCACTTTGTCCATTCTGAACAAACTGACGGTGTCCGGATATAGCCCCTGAACATGTACATTTACCCAGGGATACTCTCTCATATCCACTGTACACTACCGGAACTCCCACTAACTAGTGTGGCTTGCAGATATAGGGAAGGTGAGACCTCCTCTATATGACAATGCTCAGGCCTAAGTAGCCAATCATCTACCTATCATGTCTAAGCTCCAACACAGTGGATACTGGAGCTTATAGCAGACACTGTCAGCATGCTTGAATGGGTAAAGTGAAAGTATCTCTTTTAGATCTACGAATTGACAACTTTACTTTTGATGCCCATAGCAAACAAAATTTCATACTTCATTTAAATGACAAATTAAAAAATGTGATTGAGATCAGTGTTTCATTCACACACTTTGATAAATTAGGCCAACTATTTTTTCAGTCTCTTAGCAGAAATGACACCTTGAATAGCAGAATAAATGCATAATGTTATTGCCTGTGTTTAATTTTTGCATTTATTACAATTACACTTTTACAATAGCCAATAAAATCTTATATCCACACAGAAGTACGGCTTGAAATTAAAAGGAAGAATTTTCTCATATTTGGCTGCATTGTACATTTTGCTACTAGGTTTAATTTTTACCACTGTTAAAATAAAAATAGGTTTTTGTCAATAAAATACCTTGACTGTAGATTTGTAGGCGAGACATGTAATGCATCCAATTTTTAATTGCTTTGACCATTAAGAGGAGGGCAAGATAGTCTTTGTTTTCTCTCGCACAGCTGATATTGCTCATGCCCGTCTGGCCATCTTGTCAATTGTCATGTTTCTCAATCATTTCCCGTGGCATCTTTCCACTATTCAGTGAGATGCCCTTAAAGTCTGCAAAGGATTAGCACAAATTAGAAATGGCTTTGGCAGCTTTCCTTGTGCCATTTGCAATTTGTTTGGATTCATTTCCTTTGCCCTGATAGGATAGTAAAACAGATTAGGATGAGAATCTTCACATTTCGGTTTAATAAAGCAACCAAGCAAATGACAAAAAAGCACATTATAATGTAGTATTAAAAAAAAAAAAAAAATCACACACGGTATAAAAAGGGTCTGTTCATATTTATTACAGTACGAGCCCTAATGGGTTAAAAGTGTTATCAAATTATATGTTTATACTTATTTGCCAACATTTTCCCAAATATTACCAAAACTATTTTCTGTTAGGAGAAAATGGTAGTGTGCTTCATGTATCACCTGCCAGGGCAACGTATGTGTTCCTCTTTGCCTGTGGACATAAGGCATAGAGGGTATGGGACAATTTTGAAAAAAGGCAAGATGGCTATTCAGAAATATGGGCAATTAATAAGCTAAATCAAATCTGCTAAGAGTTAAACACAAACAAGTCATAACAATGGTACATCACCATCTCTTTTTTTTGTGCAATAGTGACAGGCTCACTTCTCATCAGACAACAGTTTGGTCCAAGCGTCTAACTGTCAGAACTGAACACACAATCCCTACAGCCTAATTCTCCTGGGGAGGAAGGAACATTGGCTAGCTACCCTGATTTCCTTTCATGGGACAACACCCACTCCGGGTACCCTTCCACTGCTTTACCAGCCATTTATTGCCTACAGTGACAGACCATCTGTCTTTTATATTAAACTGTATATAGTAAAAAAAGACAAGCTCAACTGGTAGTGGTACCTGTGGGACACCCAGGAACAATCCCAGCAAATTTCTCCCATACTTTTAATCAGCAAGAAGGCTTCGTACAACAAGTCCACAGTGGCTCATCTGCGCCAATACAATAAACTCATGTCGGTCCTTGACTAACAAGGTAACCTCTAATGGGTTCTCCAAAACTATCAAGCAGTTTTTGTTCCCTTTTAGTGTTCCATCAGCAGTCAGCCTTTTCCTTCAGCAGCAGGTTCTCACAGAGAGAGAGAGAGAAAAAGAGCCCCGAGCAACATATATAAAGACAAAGACCTGAGACCCATAACGGGGTCTAGCTACGTGGTAAGATGTGACAATTCCTGGTGCTCCTGTTGCCTGGTTGTTGCCGTCCTCTGCCCATCTGACTACTCATCCGGGATCCTGCATCAGTGTGCTGCCAGCTTTCTTGCTTCGGCTCCACATTTGCTACCAAGACATTCTGAACCAGATCTCCTACAGTCACCCGTGCCACCCTGTCATTATCCCCAAGGGAAACAGGACAGGAGGTGTAAGGGCAGCCATCTCATCAATTTGGGCTTGACCAGGTATGTGACACCAGGACAAGGCTAACTCCAAGGGCAGATTCAGCTTACTCGATGCAGAGATCTTCCACCATGATGATGAACTCAAAAAAGATAAAAGGAAAGCATAGTGTACTCCATAGCATCCAACTGTTTTATTATAAAGATAAAAGTTATACTCACTTTTATTTTAAACAAATCAGGGTCATCTAGTGACTGCAAGAAAACAGCTCTCAAGGGCTTTATACATGTTTTGTTGAGTGATTTTTTTCCCCTTCAAATACCAGCTGCTTAGGGTTAGGTGAAGGTTGACTGTCTGTTCCTAAGGATTTTAAGGATTTTAAGATCTAGAAGCTGGGCTTGGTCATTATATCTTAATGGGAGAAAACACTTTTTTTTTTAGGTGGGGGGGGGGGGTCATCTTAATTTTTTAACCATCTTTAGGTATAATGTGAGAATTGGAACACATAACAAGCATATGGTGGGTTTCTCTCAACATTGACTGTAAAAATGTAAATACATTTGAAGCAGTCCCTTGCTAGCTGGTGTGATAGAAAACATTGGTAGGTGACACCACAAAAAAGGAAGATATAGAGTGGGACTGGGGGGGAGCTAAATTGATCTATGTAGCACCATGAGCTGTGTATCCTAATGTATAGAGCCTGAGGAAGGCTAGGCAGTTATCTTAGAACAGCTTAAGTAATTTGTTGTAGATTTTTCAGGGTTCTGCCGCTGTCCTGGAACCACCTGCACCACCACCTGGAATTACAGGCAATGGGAAGACAGATTTGCAAGTATGTTTTTTTTTTTTTTTATGTTAGCAGTTCTGCAATAAACACAATAAATAGCAAAGAGGTATGGAAGATATAATAATAAGTTAAAATAAATATGTTAAAATTCTATAAATTAAAGCGGAGGTCCAGCTGAAATTTTTTTTTTAAAAGTCAGCAGCTACAAACACTGTAGATGCTGACTTTTAATAAGCACACATACCTGTCCAGGGTACCTGCGATGTCGGCCGCCTAAGGCCGATCCATCCATCAGGTCCTGGCGCCGCCATTCCAACTAAGGGAAACAGGCAGTGGAGGCTTGCGGCTTCACTGCCTGTTTCCTACTGCGCATGCGCAAGTTGTGCGGCGCTTTGTGAATGGCCAGCTGTGTTTTAGGACACACACAGTTCCCAGAACACAGCGCGCCCCATTCCCCAGAAGACAAGGCGAGGAGGAGTAGAATGAAGATCACCGCAGAGTAGGAAGTGGCAGATTAGGACGATCTGCCTAGCAACAGCCATTTCTGGTAAGTAAAATTATTTTTATTTTTTTCAATTTTTTTTTTAGATTTTTAGCAGCATTTTTATGTCATTTTATTTATTTTATTTTTTTAAATGCTTTCATATTTCTGAAAGTGTTAATTGTTTATATTTATCAATTAACAAAATATAAAGTAAATGAACAGAAGAGAAATACAAATCAAATCAATATTTGGTGTTGACCACCCTTTGCCAAAACAACATCCATTCTTCTAGGTACACTTTCACACAGTTTTTGAATGAACTCGGCAGGTAGGTTGTTCCAAACATCTTGGAGAACTAACCACAGATCTTCTGTGGATGTAGGCTGCGTCAAATCCTTCTGTCTCTTCATATAATCCCAGACAGACTAGATAATGTTGAGATCAGGGCTCTGTGGGGGCCAACCATCACTTACAGTACTCCTTGTTCTTCTTTACGCTGAAGATAGTTCTTAATGACATTGGCTGTATGTTTAGGGTTGTTCTGCTGTCCTGCTGCAGAATAAATTTGGGGCCAATCACGAGCCTTCCTGATGGTATGAGATGATGTATAAGTATCTGCCTGTATTTCTCAGCATTGAGGACACCATTGATCCTGACCAATTCTCCAACTCCATTTGCAGAAATGCAGCCCCAGACTTGCAAGGAACCTCCACAATTCTTCACTGTTGCCTGCAGACACTCATTATTGTACCATTTTCCAGCCCTTCAGCAAATAAACTGCCTCCTGCTTTAGTCAAATATTTAAAATTTTTACTCATTTGTCCAGAGCATTTGCTGCCATTTTCCTGCACCCCAATTCCTATGTTTTCATGCATAGTTGAGTCGCTTAGCCTTGTTTCCACGTTGGAGGTATGGTTTTTTGGCCACAATTCTTCCATGAAGACCACTTTTGGCTAGACTTCTCTGGGCAGTAGTTGGGTATACCTGGGTCTCACTGTTTTCCACCAGTTCTGTGCTGATAGCACTGCAGGAACCTACCTTCTATCCTGTTGCTGTGCTCAGTCCTGTCATGGTTTATAACCTGTGACATGAGACTGTCCTCCACAATCTCACCTTAGTAGAAGTGTTTGGCTGTTCCTCACACAGTTTTAAGACTTCTACACAGCTGTTTCTGTTCCAGTTAATGACTGTGTTTCAAGCTACATATGAAATTGATAATCATTAGCACCTCCTTGATATAATTGCTTTATCATACACCTGCCTTTAATCTTACAAAATCCCTGACTTTGTGCAAGTGTACAAAGTGTGCAAGTGTAAGTATCGATGCTGGTTTGAAGCTAAAGGGTAGTCACACCAAATATTGATTTGATTTCGATTTTTCTGCTCACTTTGCATATTCTATATTGATAAAAATAAACAATTGAAATATATATTTTTGTATTTTTGAAAGCATTCTTACATTACAAGCATTTCTTCACACCTGCCTAAAATGTTTACACAGTGCTGTATGTATATATATATATATATATATATATATATATATATATATAAATACATGTTTTATTTATTTTAAATGTATATTCTTAATTGTTCACTTAATGTTCTTTTTAATAATTGGTATGAGCAATTTAAGCAATGTTAGCACTTGATATTCAGTTACTGAGGACATGGCCCTTTGTGAATGTACTGTTTTAAAAGACCTATGACCCTTTCATCATGTTATCTGAGCCAATATACTAAATCCAGCTCTTTAAAGGGAGAAGAACAATATTATTTGATACAAGATACTTATGCTTACATGTGTGTCTGCAGGAAGGGCGCTTTACTGTGATTTGTGTGTTAAAATTGTGTATAAGGTTTCATAAAGCTGGAGCTAGTTCATTGTATGTAAAAGAGCCTATCATTATGGCAAAGGAAAGGCCTTGTTTTCCAAGGTGAATGCTTGACTGTTGTGAACAAGTTATAAAAGCTTTTTTCAACAATTAATGGGGCACAAAATGGCCATTCTTTGTAATTTGTTTGCCCACCGCATGTAACATAATAATACTAGGGAAATTGAAAATTGCCGCTGTCCCTTAACACTTCCCCCTTGTTTGGAAACATTTTTATGAAGATTGCAGCCCTTATATCATCCATATAAGTGATGCCATTCACTTATTATTGCTGTATTTATTGGCCCGTGGTTAATTCTATTAATGAATATGGAATTTTCAGAACACAATCAAATTTTGTGATCCGGGAGTATTTAAAATACATTTTATTTTTTCCTTTTTTTATTCTTTTTACTTCTTCTATTTATGCACCATTGCACGGATTGCTTTATTTCTTTTTATTTTAATCATTTGTAAAAAAAAATACGTGCTCCTATTGTGGATACAAATTAAAAGTCCAACTTATGCAGCTACATGTTCAGGTTTTTAATAGTACAGGCAATGCGGCAGGCTAGGAAATAACCCTCTGTCTATGGGTAAATATACACTTTCAGACCTGTTGTGCCTGAAATAACATAACGCAATATCTGTCATCACCACACATATTATTTCATTGCCTTTCTTTGTATTCACCAAAACAAACAGACCATTCTGCTGCTTTGGCCTTTTATTTGAACTCTTGTGTATGTTAGTCTTTAGTAACCATCAGGGTGTTCAGTTTTATGTCATATCTATATATATATATATATATATATATTTATGTTTTCCTACAAATACTGTGAACTAAATTAAAACTTTTTAAAAATTAATTCACAGACATGACTCAGCTGTGTGTTTTGGCACTGTGGTTGTGAGCCCTGTCACAAAAACCTTTGAAATGTTCTGGCCATTTCAAAAATAATTAAGACATTTTTAAAATCTACACCTTTCAAATGGACGTCAACCTTAAATCTGCAGCTTTTATAAAAAAAAAACTTATGATCCTGCCATGAAGGTTTTATTTAGGCACTTCCTTCCTCCAGATTTAATAGTAACCCCCCGCTACTAAATGAAACAAATTAAAAAAATATATCAATCAGCAAAAAGCAGCTGCCACCTAACTGTGTTATCACTATACTGTATATAGAAATGGAACTATTACATGGACTACACATTTACTTTTGCATTTTTTGCACTTTTCTGATACACATTATGTATGATTTAATACACATTTGTATATGATTTATGTATATGATTTATGGATTATGTTTTTCAGTGTACTGATTGATGTATTTCTCGATTTTTTACTATTTTTAGACTATTTATTGCACATGTCACTTTATGAAAAGTTAAGTTGAAAGCGCTTCACTAGTATTTGCTTTAATAGTTTATGATACACATTTCCTTAGCAAACAATTTTTCATTCAGTTTGGGTTTACCTTTACTTTTATAGAATACATAAATGTTGTCATCACAAGCACGGCTTGTTTGGCAATGTGGTGGCTTTGCAATTGGCACTTTAGCAATTATGCCTTGCAGCACCAGGGTCCTTGGTTCATAATCAAGACCAGGATACTACCTGCATGGAGATTGCATGTTTGCCCTGAGCTTCTGTGGGTTTTCTTCCTCAGGTTTCCTCCTACATACTTGTACATTACATACTTGTAGGTTAATTGATTCCTGTCTAAACTACCTCTAGTATGTATATGTAAGGTAAGAACCTTAGATTTTAAACTCTTGAGGGCAGAGACTGATGTAAATGTGTTACATGTAAAGCACCAAGTAAATTATTCGCTCTATAAATACCTGTAATAAATATTATTAATGTAACAAAACAACAAAATCCTGCGAGCCTTAAAGAACCCCCTACCAACCCCCCTGAGGAAGATACGCCACACCCTGAGTATCGACACGCGTAGGGGAGGGGCCAGGACGGAGCGAGAGACAGTACACCTGCCTGGAGGGGATACAAGCCATACCCATACTCTTTACAGTATTTTATTGAGCCTTATGAAGTATGGTGCACTGACGCACCTTACACATGTGAGTACCCCGGCGGGGGAATGTTTTTTAACTTGTCTATTAAATTTTGTAAAACGATATTGCACTATTAGTCTTTTTCTTTTTTCATGTGCCTCTGAGATCATTGCACTGAGGATACTACAGATCCAGTGAGCAGCTGAGAACCCTATAGTGGTTCATATGCGTGCTTTGACTCAGTGTAAAAGCTGGTCACACGCTCTGAGGTGAGCTTATTACCATAAGGGGTTCCCAGATTTCACCTATGCATGATTCAGAGCCACGGTTGGATGTAACAAGCATGTCAATAGTATGATCACCGGAAATCACATCACCTGCATCTAGTCTCACATCAATCAACATTTTGTGTTTCTTATCACAGCCCAAAACAGGCTGCCACAAAGAACTGTTTTTTTAATAATATAGAGACACTTGTGTGGTTTATGCACTTGCATTTTTTTATAAATCTTTTATACATGTTTGCTATCACATATGTATGCATTTAGCACTTTATTCATCTAATATTATTATTATTATTATTGATATTTTATTTTTTGGTGTGTTATTGTGCATGGCACCTTGTAACTCTAAAGGGTCCATATAACCTCACAGAGTTTTATTTGGCACTTGTGCACTATATATATATATTTATCTATGCGTTTTAGTTGTGCGTTTACAGATTTTGTGCACATTATTTGTTTTTGCTATATTTTGCACTTGCACTTTACACCAGTTGTATGTTTACTATTTTATGCACATTGTTATATTCTTGTGGATCTATAACTATAGATTAAGATACAGATTATTTAGTGCATAGCCATTCCAGCGCAGCGTATATTTAATTTTGTAAATATTATTAATGGTATGTAAATTACACAATACAGTAAATAAATGTACAGTAAAACCTTGGATTGGGAGCATAATTTATTCCAGAAACATGCTTGTAACCCAAAGCACTTGTATATCAAAGCAAATTTCCCCATAAGAAATAATGGAAACTCAAATGATTCGTTCCTATGTAATAGGTTGTGTAACCATAAAATGTCCATCAACAAATTGAAGCCTCCACAAGGGGATTAGAGGCAAAATCCAGCAGAAGCCACAAAGTATAAAACAGAAGAGAGGCGCCTCTAACAGTAGCAATATGTTGCTAAATGTTGTAACTTCATTAAAATATTGCTGCACTTAGAGGCACCTCTCTTTTCATGGCGTTACTTGTATATTAAGACATCGCTTATATATCAAGTCAAAATTTATTTAAAATTTTTGCTTGTCTTGCAAAACGCTCTCAAACCGAGTTACTCTCAAACCAAGGTTTTACTGTATATAAACTATCAGCGATAACTAGAACTACAGAAACATAGGATCAATGTATAGGGGTTCTCGAAAAACCCTGGAAAGGATGCCTTAGAGACCCAGATGAACAGTCATCTGCCCCCATGGTGGGATTTACAAAGAATTAAAAAAAAATCAACCCTGCCACATAAAGTATATCAATCTTTATTTGAACAAATATAATCACATTTTTCTAAAAGACAATAAACATTATGTATGCCTCCCACTGCCAATCAAATGTTGTACTGGGGCCAAGGAGCTCACGACTGATATAGAAACTCTCTAAGACTTCATGTACACCCTGCCTACATTTACCGTGGCAAAATGCAATTCAGCAATATTGCAGTGGTTTGGCCACGTTTTCCGTTTTTCCGCAGGCGGCAGCCAAAGTGTTTTGTATCCTGAACGCGGTTGAGGGAGGTTGAACCTCACCTAACCACAGCAGCTTCTAAACTCTACTAAAAGCCTACGTGTACATTGACACATAGACTTTTATGGAGTTGAGGAGCTTTGGCAAAAAAATGCCAAAAGCTCCTAAACTCAAGTTTAGGAACTGCTAGTGTATGTGAAGCCTAAGGCCCCTGTGCAAAATGCATGAGTGGTAGCCAGAGGGAGCTGTATGAAGAGTATACTGTAGCATTCATCACATACTGAAGGTTGAAATCAAGCTTTTAGGGTAAAGTAATGTGGAACAAGCAACTTCCATAATATCATTAGGTTTTACCCCCTTTGCTTTAATAATTATTTTTCAGCTCTTTGCATTAAAGAGCTTTACAAAATACCAGACTACTGCCATCATCCACATTTGTGAATCCTTCAACACACCTTAATACAATTTCACAAAAGTGAATGCAGCAGTTTATCAAATATTGCCTTGTCATAAAAGAGCAATACAGTGGACTGCTATACTGCCCGCATAATGTAGATTGTTTTTAATGGATTGGCTATAATACGAAGCAGATTCTATTGATAGAGGTAGCGGTAAACCCAAACTGCAGTGGGCTCTCTTGCAGAATAAGAGTTTGGACCTTTATCATTACTACTTTATTTACCTCTTATCAAAATTCCCACCTGCCCAAATTCCATCTCTCCTTGGACTTCATTGGTGACTTTAATATTAGGGGAGAGAGTGTATGTGAACTGCCAACATCCTTTGTATACATAGAAAAATTATGCATCAAAAATACAACAGTAACAGCCCCCTTGGACTTTTAAGGCAGAAATTGTATTCAGAGTAAATCATTTTTATAAAAAGCAAAGTCATTGGTGACTTTCATTGCATCTGTGGGCACTTTTAAGGGCACCACCCCAACCTATATGTATTCTCTCATCCAAATACTCTGCCTGTTCACGGTACTATTTGTGATAAAGACTACGGTATTTCAGTCTTATGATGTCATTAGCACTGCTAGGCTTCCATTGTGCTCTCTGAACAGTACAGTGTCACTGTAGGTAATGTGGAGTTGGCCTTCTAAAATATTAATTAGTACTACCCTGAAGTGAGAATACCAATGAAGTAAGAGAACTTTAGCATGTTGTATGCAGCCAAAATTAATGTGTAGTAGTTTCAATATATGTAAGATTGTAAGGTGCATTTTTGCCAGGCCCAGTAGAACAATACATAAAGACTTGTATGCTTATAATCATCATTTAAGTATTTTATACTGCTTAGTGATTAGTTATAGCACAGGACAGCAGAAAATATGCTGGATCACAATGTGCGGCTTGCGTTCATTTTGCCTGGAATAACTTCAAAGTTCAATTTGAGTTGGAATGAAATTATTCCTAAGAAGGGTTAAGTAGTGTATCTATGGCTCTAAGTATTTAGAGTAAATAAAGGTTTAATTGCCAAATGATGACAGTGTCATATGGTTTGTGTGATAGTCAGTGGCATTGAATGAATGCAGAAGAAGAGAGGAAGTAAGGAAGGCACTGAGTGACTGTGGGAAGCGACAAAGCTAAAAATGCAAAAGACAGTAAAACATCTGTAATTTGCAGCTCACTGGTGTTCACTGAATGCTCATGGATTAAAGATTAAAATCTATTCTATGGCAGATGGGAAATAGAGAGAGAGAGAGGAAAATATAGTCTCAGTATATATACATCTGCATTTCATTCTGTTCTCATGATGCAAAGGAAATAAACCCAGACTTGCTTTGGAAAAAAGTGCAGCCATAATGAATTGTTAGAGGGATTCTGTATCTAAGTACTCTTGAAGCACATATGGCACGAGTGATGCGCAGTACATAACACCATATATATCTGTATTATCAGCATTAACAATTGACACTACAGCATGAACAGCACAGGTCTTTGACCTTTCAAATACATTTTTTAACCATGGCAGTTTTTTTCTCATTTTGGACAGCCTCTGTCAACTACAAGTATGTACAACATACCGTTTTTTCCTAAACCAAATACTCCATTCATTGTTATCAGATATTTTAGAGTAAAAAAAAGGAGCATAGGTTAAAATAAAATCTCCTAATTAATATTATAATGGTAATACATAATATTAAGGCCTGAAAAAAGGTGTATCGGGTATTGCAAGGAAACAGGAAGATTACAATTCCTTGTAGATGGTGATATATACAGCATATGGGACATGACTTTGTGCATATGGGATACTACAGGAACATACTTCATTTAACTTTTACTATCAGTACATTTCTAATATCTAAATATATTTATACATTTCATAAGATTACATATATCCATACATTATTTTACAGGATTATTATTATTATCTCTTTAACATCATTTGTTGTGCACTATTAGGTTCATTATTAGTTATTATATTATAGCATGTGGTGTAATTGTATTTTTAAAAGAATAATCATTTGCGAATATTTTTTGTCATATCTTTCTTTGGGACTCAGATATACAGTACTTCACAATATGGCAATCATGTATATGAACGCCTGAGGATGATCCTATACATATGTAATTATAGTGTACAGAGTGTGTTCTATTGCCCATATTTTTGTTATAATATATGCTTATACATACCAAATTGTCTTGTGATTGGCAGCACTGATGAGCACTGATTGGCAGCACTGGTGGGCACTGATTGACAGCCTGGTAGGTACTGTTGGGACTGATAATTAGTGCCCTGATTATCAATGCAAATGTCCCTTTAACACAAGCCAGTTATTGGCTCTCTTTTTCTTTCCTCATGCTGTCAGCATGAGGAAAGAAAAGTCGATAACCGGCTTGTGTTTACTTCCGTGATCAGCTGTCATTGGACACAGATGATCACGTTGTAAAGGGCAGTTGTGATTGGCCCTTTACCCTGATCTATGATCAGCTGAGTTCGAGCACAAGCACAAGTCCTCTCCCTTCTCAGAGCACCCCCAGAACATATTTGATCCCATCCTCCCCAACCCACCCTGTAGCAAAAGTCCCTTCCTGTCCCAAAGAACCCCTAGCACATATCCAAAACCTGGATTTTGTTTACCCGTGCACATTAAGCCCCTCCCAATGTAAAGTTTGATCACACCCACTTTTTGCAGGTCTCAGCCTCCCTTAACTGTTATATGGTAAAAGCATTATTGGGGAGAGAGTGACACCATGTTTTGCACCACCAGGTGACACCATTCCTAGTGATGCCACTGAGAGCAGGGAATTCTGCTGCTACTCCTTGTCAAAGGCTGAGTGACAGTACAAAAAAATAACGTCTCAGTCCTGACTGAGCTGCTTATCAAGACTGGCTGAAATAAATTCCAAATACTTTTCCAGATACAACAGCATAAATACAGTATTTCAAATGTGTATTTGGTAGTTTTTCTAAAGTTCACTCTGAAAGTGATTGTAAATGAATTGGAAAAGGTATGTGCAGCGCTAATCAAAGTAAAAAAACCTGTTGTCAGAGAAATATCGCGCTTCAGCGCCGGTTCCCTAGGGTACGCACGCGCGGCAGAGCTGTACGCAGGGCAGCGGGTGCGCATGCGCGGGTTCACGGCGCTCGGGTATGTGTTCTAGCTCATCCAGCACGGCGCACGTCTGTGCATAGCTCTGTCAGAAAGCAGGTGCACATGCGCACTCATCTAGATACCCCACCTGACCATTTACCTGGCCTATAAAAGGCCTTCTCCTTCCCTTCAGAAATTGCTGGTTTGTTGTCTCTACTTCCTGAGTCCCTGGCTCCAGTATCCTGTATCCTGTACCTGCCTGATTACCTGTGCTTGACCCAGACCTCTTCTGACCACCGCTGCTATTCTCCAGTATTTGACCCCCTTGGCTTGCCTCTTGGATATCCTTCTGCCTGATTACCTGTGCTTGACCCTCGGCCTGCCTCCTGGACATTCTTCTGTTACTTACCAGTGTTTGACCCCTTGGCTTGCCTCTTGGATATCCTTCTGCCTGATTACCTGTGCTTGACCCTCGGCCTGCCTCCTGGACATTCTTCTGTTACTTACCAGTGTTTGACCCCTTGGCTTGCCTCTTGGATATCCTTCTGCCTGATTACCTGTGCTTGACCCTCGACCTGCCTCCTGAAAATTCTTCTGTTACTTACCAGTGTTTGACCTCTTGGCTTGCCTCTTGGATATCCTGCTGCCTGATTACCTGTGTTTGACCCTCGGCCTGGATTTCTGGACTTCCTACTACTTGTTCACCCACTTATGCACCCCAGGACTATTCTCCAGTGTGTGATCTGGTTCCTCTACAGCCTCTGCCTTGTGTTGGTCCTGCCAGGTGTCTACTTCCAGTGCAGCTTCATCTACACACGGTCAACAGCCTCACTGCACACCACCTGCAACCCACCTGCTGGCAACCCGTGCATCTTTGTGCCCGGTGCCTCCTGTACCCATTCCAGGGGCATCGTGCACATAGTCGCAAGGGGAGCAGCTCTCAGCATTTCGGCCCGGGTGAGTACCTGTGACACCTGTATGGCTATAGGGTAATCTAGTGGGTAAACCAAACATTAAAAATCAAAGTGCCTTGTGCAATCACTGTGTCCACGTGAAAGGCATATACAGCACCATGCAGGATATATAACTTTAAGCTCATAAATTTACAAACATGTGGTCTGAAGGGAGTTTACCTCAGACAAAAATGCATAAGACAAAAGTGCAAAAAGAAAAGAAAAAAGAGTCCAATGAATCCACAAAGTAAAAAACAAATGTTCTTTTAAATGATCCAAGAGGAGGCAAGGTAAGTTCCAATGCCAAAAGGGAAACACATAAATTAAAGGATCCACCACCACCAATTTTGAAAAGGCTTACCGGATCATGTGGACTAAATAAGGCTTATGCCCAATGAGTCAACCAGGCAGGAGGTGTATATACACCAATGGGAAGCTTTCACACCACTTCTTCCTGGTCACAATGGGAGATGATCCGTCCTTGATAAGGCTCAATCGTATGGTAACTGGATAGGACCAGCAAACACAGACCAGACACAGACCACAGACTCTGCACAGCGCTGCTGTGTCTCCAGCTCTGCATGCATGCCCCAGTAAAGAAACCGACTCATCAGTTGTTGGGAGACACTGTCCACCCTTTGGTCTGTGTTTGCAGGTCCTATCCAGTTACCATAAAATTGAGCCTTATCAAGGAGGGAGGGATCTTCTGCTATTGTGGCCATGAAGAAGCAGTGTAGAAGATTCCCATTGGTGTAATCCAGTAAGCCTTTTCAAAATTGGTGGTGGTGGATCCTTTCATTTATGTGATTCCTGTTGTTGGCATTGGGACTTACAGTATCTCACAAAAGTGAGTACATCCCTCACATTTTTGTAAATATTGTATTATATCTTTTCATGTGACAACACTGAAGAAATTGCACTTTGCTACCATATACAGTAGTAAGTGGACAGCTTATATAACAGTGTAAATTTGCTGTCCTCCTCAAAATAACTCAACACACAGCCATTAATGTCTAAACCGCTGGCAACAAAAGGGAGTACAACCCTAAGTGAAAATGTCCAAATTGGGCCCAAAGTGTTAATATTTTGTGTGGCCACCATTATTTTCCAGCACTGCCTTAACCCTCTTGGGCATGGAGTTCACCAGAGCTTCACAGGTTGCCACTGGAGTCCTCTTCCACTCCTCCATGATGACACCACGGAGCTGGTGGATGTAAGAGACCTTGCACTCTTCCACCTTCCGTTTGAGGATGCCCCACAGATGCCTAATAGGATTTAGGTCTGAAAACATGCTTGGCCAGTCCGTCACCTTTACCCTCAGCTTCTTTAGCAAGACAGTGGTCATCTTGGAGGTGTGTTTGGGGTCGTTATGTTGGAATACTGCCCTGCGGCCCAGTCTCCGAAGAGAGGGGATCATGCTCTGCTTCAGTATGTCACAGTACATGTTGGCATTCATGGTTCCCTTAATGAACTGTAGCTCCTCAGTGCTGGCAGCACTCACGCAGCCCCAGACCATGACACTCCCACCACCATGCTTGACTGTAGACAAGACACACTTGTCTTTGTACTCCTCATCTGGTTGTCCCCACACACACTTGACACCATCAGAACCAAATAAGTTTATCTTGATCTCATCAGACCACAGGTCATGGATCCAGTAATCCATGTCCTTAGTCTGCTTGTCTTCAGCAAACTGTTTGCGGGCTTTCTTGTGCATAATTTTTAGAAGAGGCTTCCTTCTGGAACGACCAATTTGATGCAGTGTGCGGCGTATAGGTTTGAGCACTGACAGGCTGACCCCCCACCCCTTCAACCTCAGCAGCAATGCTGGCAGCACTCATACATCTATTTCCCAAAGACAACCTCTGGATATGACGCTGAGCATGCGCACGCAACTTCTTTGGTCGACCATGGCGAGGCCTGTTCTGAGTAGAACCTGTCCTGTTAAACCGCTGTATGGTCTTGGCCACTGTGCTGCAGCTCAGTTTCATGGTCTTGGCATTCTTCTTATAGCCAAGGCCATCTTTATGTAGAGCAACAATTCTTTTTTTCAGATCCATAGAGATTTCTTTGCCATGAGGTGAGATGTTGAACTTTCAGTGAGAGAGTAAGAGCAATAACACCAAATTTAACACACCTGCTCCCCATTCACACCTGAGACCTTGTAACACAAATAAGTCACATGACACCGGGGAGGGATAATGGCTAATTGGGCCCATTTTGGACATTTTCACTTAAGGGTGTACTTACTTTTGCTGCCAGCGGTTTAGACAATAATGGCTGTGTGTTGAGTTATTTTGAGGGGACGGAAAAATAACTGTGCTGGCTGCTCCACTACATTTAGGGATCAGCGCGGTATTTTTCCCCTTTTTTATTGTAAATTAATTAAATGAAAAAAATAAACGATAAATAACAAACAGGTTTATATTTACCTGCTCTGTGCAATGCAATTGCACAGAGCAGACCCAAAGCTCCTCTTCTCAGGTCCCCCACCAGTGCTCCTGGCTCCAATTAAGCCGATTAATATGGGGCACTCGTTCAGGCTTGTTCTCGAGTCTCGCTGTCTGTGTATATTGACACAGACAATGGCTTTGATTGACAGCAGTGGGAGCCAGACATGCACAGCCCAGGTAAGTAAAAAGGGAGAGTGAGGGGGATAATAATGCCTAAAAATGTTTTACCTTAATGCAAGGAATGCATTAAGGTAAAAAATGTTTAGGTTTTAGAACCACTTTAAAGCCCAACTTCAGGCTCAGGAAATTAACCCCCCCCCCCCCCCCCCCCCCTTTGCCCCTATCCTCCAGTTGAAGCACCCCTCCAGTCTTGAAAAAGGTGTATACTTACTTTCTTTTATATGTGTCTTCAGTCCATTAACAAGAGCTCCTTACCCTCTTCTGGTGGTGGGTGGATCCTAAATGCTGCAGACTAGACTTGTGCACAATGGAAAATTAAATTTAGTTTAGTTTTGTTTTAATTCGTAAAATACACAATCTTGTTTTGTTATATTTGTTATGTTACATTAATTTGTTTTCGGATAATTTATTATTTCTGTAGAGTGTAGATATTCGTTATACTGAATCAATTTGTTTTGTATGTATATCGATTCAATTTGATATTTACAGTATGTATGTATATATATTCAAGATAATGATTTGTAGTTTGGAAAGTCGTTTGTTTATTGAATCCATTAACACACACAATGGCAATGGGGGTTATTTACTAAAGGGAAATCCACTTTGCACTGCAAGTGCACTTGAAAGTGCACTGAAAGTGCACTTGGAAGTAAAGTCGCTGTAGATCCGAGGGGGACAAGCAAGGAAAATAAAAAAACGCATTTTAGCTTGCACATGATTGGATGATAAAATAAGCAGAGCTTCCACTCATTTCAGATCTACCGCTTAGATTTAGAGCGACTGCACTTTCAAGTGCACTTGCAGTGCAAAGTGGATTTGCCTTTCGTAATTAACCCCCAATATATCTTCTCCTCTGCCCAAATACAATACAACACCCTTCTCACTCAGTTCTCAGGAATGTACTTTACCAGTAATCAAACCTCCAGCAGAAAATGAATCAGCTGATTGGACTGTAAGATTTACTCTGAGTTGACCTTTTGTTTCATTAGACCTTTAACGAATGAACAAATCATGTCAAATTCATTCGTTATTTTCACTATAATTTTTTGAATTTAGTTATTTTTTTCATTGGACATTGGATGCATCTGAATGTCCAAAAGATGCAAAATTCGGGAAGAATTGCACATGTCTACTCTCTACAGCATTCTCCTGTGAGTCCATAAATGGGCAGACTCGTGATGCCTTATGCCTGGTACACACTATTCGTTTTTTTGTTTTGTTCAACCCAGTGGACTAACGATCCAATGTTAGTACAGTGATCTCCCCGCTGAGCTATTGTGTTCTGACAGGGGGACGGCCCTCCACTAGAACACACTGGTCAGTGCTTTCAGTCATTGGCTGAGAGCGCTAATCAGATGCCGACCGACAGACCTTTTTTGGCCATGCCCCTTATGCCCCTGACCCTCATGACCGACTACCGTACACATGGACCGAATAGCCGCCGGTTTCTATTGAACCAGCCAATGCCGTCAGATATTTGGCCCATGTGTACTGGCCTTTATTCTAACAGGAAAGGGGTTGTGGGCGTCATTTAGTTATGGGGACTAGTGCTGGACAAGAAAGAGAGTGAACCTGTGGGGGACTGCGCCAGAGATAGGGTGATCATTACAGTTGGATTTTTGTTAGTAAATCACTTTTTTTTTTTAACCAAGCTGGATGTGGAATTTACTAAAAGAAAGAAGCATTGGCTAGTCACAATCAACTGAGCTTGTTCTGTAATTTTAAAAACATTTCACCACTCATCCAAGCAGCTGTCTCACGTTACTATCAAAAAAACTATTATAATAATCAATATACAGTATATCATATTTATATCAATATAAATCTCTTTTAGTATTATCACTAGTACTGTTTAATAATAGATGCAGTACATACAGCTGTGTTTATACCATTATGAATATAGAAGCTATCATCTTTTCAAACCAAAATTACAGTTTTGGTTGGTTGCTCTGGTTTGTGAGATCTATAGTTGCCTTTTGAAGAATAATGCTTATATTGTTCTACTGGCTTGAATGTATGTGCTGGTAAGCCCTACTTAGATTGTACCACTTTCCTACACAGAATAAATTGTGGAATAAGGATGGTGGAGCACTGGACTTCAAGCTTTTCTGAATAAATCATTAGATTGCTGGCATGTGGCAGCATTCTATTTAAATATAAACGATGGAGCCCTAATGGGAAATAAACTTGTATAGAGTGGAAGGCTGAAAGTGCCAAGCAGTAGGGATTAAAAAAAATATACATTTTTATTTAATTAAACAAATAAATATGTTGCACTGCCCCAAAAAATTATCAAATAATACATTTGTGTGAATTCAACCAAAGCTGATAAACATATATACAGTACAAATATGATTATCTCAATTTATAAATAGTAAATAAATAAATCAATTGGAATTCATATATTACCAGAAGCAAATGCTATTGATAAATTAATAAAAGGCCAAAAGTTCATAAAGAAATATGCAGTCAAACAAAGCCCAAGAAAGTTCTGTAAGAAAAATGGATGAAACACAACCAAAGTGTTCCTGTACTAAAAATCTTCACCACTGTGTATACCACCAGGAGGGAAAATAAAGCCGCTTAACAAACACTTAAGCCCCATACACACGGTCGGACAATCCGAGGACCAGGTCCGTCGGATCATGTCCGTCGTACTTTGTCCGATGTTGGTGTTGCGTACACACGGTCGGACAAAGTTGTCGAAAAATCCGATCATTCTGAACGTGGTGACGTTTGTTGCCTACGACGGGACTACGAAGAGGCTAGTAGCCAATAGCTTTGGTCTTGTAATGTGATCTGAGCATGCGTGGCACTTTGTCCGTCAGGAATTCGATACACACGATCGGACTTGGTGTGATCGGACCGTGTTGACGGCAAATCTTTCCAGCAGGAGATAAGACTTTGTCCGTCGGACAAACCGACGAACACTGTCCGATGGTGCATACACACGGTCTGATTTTTCGACAACATTGTCCGATCGGACAGAATCCATGAAAAAGTCCGACCGTGTGTATGGGGCTTTAGACCTCTGAGGTCAGAAAGTCAAACAGCGTATTTAAAGAAAAATCCCACAATGGATGGATGAGTGGATCCCCGATCTCCTCCGTTTGCCTCCTCCTGACCTCCTGGGTTAATGGGTGGACATATGGAAGGTGAGCCTCCACTGGCACTGTCACTACTTGCCGCTCACACAGCACTCTTGAGCCACATTAAACGATTAAAAAAACAGGAACAATCATGCAAGAGTAAGGGTGTGCAGTAATTAAAAATGTAATTTATTAAAAACTAAACATCTACTCACATAGAAAAAAAAGTTAAAGAAGTTATAAAGTCTCATGGTTTTTCACTTTAAAGCATTCTATGCATTAAGGCGAAAAACCTTCTGTGGTGCCGCTGCCCCCCAGAGCCCCCCTTTTACTTACCTAACCTGATCCTTCCAGTGATGAGAACGAGCCCAGCAGCTCCAGCCACTGTCTCGGGTCCTCATTAGATAGATTGATAGCAGCAGGAGCCATTGGCCAAACCCGAACCCCCCTTGATCAGAGCAAACCCCCCTTGATCAGAGCTGCAATGTAATAGAAAAAATGTCAAGGACAAAAGACATCATTTAGCCAACTCAATTAAGTTGTTGTCCTTAATATTTTATTGATTTTCATAGAAGGTATAAATTGTTACATTTTGTGTAGCTATAATAACTGTTTAAAACATTTTTTGTTACATTGTAGCCTTGATAAAGGGAAGTTTGATCATAACCCCCAAAACAGCTTTGGTTGTCAACTTTTGATTCCAGACTAATCCAAATGGCTTGGTTCTTTCACTTTTTTACTCCCTACTGGCTAAAGCAGTGCTATTCACCAAACTTTATCTGGTAGTTCCATTCTTTGCAATTTAAAGCACACAAACCATGTAGAATCACTGCTGTGAATATTTGGTAAATGCCATGTTCCCTGCTTTCTAATTCTAAATATGCCCAGTAGTGTATTTAAGATCATTAAATTATTTGAGTCATGTTATTCCTATACATCTTTAATTACGCTGTAATACAGATACAAGTTCTTGAATAATAAATGGATTGATATGGTTAGTTTAGAGGAATAAAAATTATACCACAATTGCTTTGCTTAAATCTAAAGTAAGGTAAGAAGGTGCACAGTTTATAAGCTTCTAGTGTTGTGAACAAGTACCTGTCAGTTCGAAAAGAATCTAAAAAACAAAGTAAAATGATGTGATGTAATGTTAAACTATAACCCAAATCATTAGGAGTAAACTGACCTATGATAGGTTAAGTTGTACATTGGCTTTGTCACTCACAGACATGCCACAATGAAGGGACATTTCAATTTAGATCTTCTGCCTTTGTGTATTTCAATTATTAAGAGGGAAACATAGAAGCTCAAGAGGCTCCTAAGGTAACACTGACATGCACATGGAGGGCAGCTGATGGAAGTAACTCAGCTTACTACATCTTTAATGCACTTTAAGTGGTTAAACATAGGGAAGGCTCAGATTAGATCTAAGTATTTTCACAGAGGCCAGCCACAGCATACTGCCTCTTAAGTAGGGGAATAAAGGGTGACCACAGCATAGCCGTAATGACTAACACACTTAGAATACAAGTTCACATCAAGTAAAGAACCCAGATTTTGACTGTTTATATACATTTGCTATGAACTGCAATTTGCTTACTATGTTACAAGATATTTTAGGTGAAAGAAAGCTTGGCAAAGCAGTTGGGGATGTTATTCTTTGGTATCAGAGGCATAGAACCAAGGAACCCATGCATTTGAGGTTCTATCCTGAAAGCACGAACATTCGGGTGAGATACAGGCACATATAGCATTCGTTTTAGTATTGCTCATAGGGAATTAGGCAGTATCCAAACGGGAGGGCTAACTAACCAGTAGTAGTTTGCCTTGATGGCCAAAGACATAGTTATGGGACAAAGATTATTTGAAGCTTTTATGTTTGTAAAGGGTAAAATCTATTCTGAGATAGCATCGATTTTTAAGGTATCTTTATAGGGCCGTTAAACAAATTCCTGAAATTTCTATGCATGCATCTATGAGTATTAATTGATCTTTAATATACATCAGATTGTAATAAAATCTTTGAATCAAATTGTTCAGGGGCCATATATAACTTCTGAGGCTGAAACATTTTTGCATGGATATTGAAAAGCAAGTTTTTCTGATATGGTTGGGCCATCATGCAACCAGTACTGTTGACTGCACCTCAGTTCTTTATTGGTTATGAATTTTCTGATAGATCCATTTTGCCAATTGCTGTGACAAGCTAGATCAGTTACAGACTCCTGTCCCTTGTCATAGTTAAACCAAGGACACAATTACATTTTAAACATGTATTTCAATTATTAACCATGCATAGTTTGGCCTAGTGTAGCACAAGGAATGGCAAACGTTAATTAAAAATGTGGTGGTCTTCTGGATTCCTGGATACAAAGTGTAAAAGCACTGTAAATCTGTGATCCCATTACAAATGCTAGCTAGCTGGAGAAAATTCATTACAAATTTAGATATAGGTGATAAGGAGTAATGATTGAGAAGAGGGAAATAGCTAGACCACACTGTTAACCTCCACTTACTGTCAGAAGTACAATATCTAAAGAATGGTGTGTCGTAAAATGCTGGGCACACGCTGACAAGCGTGCAAGTTATTAAATCTTTTCATTTCAGTATTGGAAATTCGTCAACTCCATGGTGCATCAGTGATGCAGAAATATATATAATTTCAAAAAAAGCATAAATCTATTCTGTTCCACATGCATAAATCAATTTATTTTTATCCACTATCAAACATCGGTAGTGCTAAGGTCCCGTGAGACTGTAAACTGGGCCATTCAGGAAGAGTTCCGGTTTATAATGTTCTTCTGAAACACACTCTTATTGGATCAAGAAAAGGTCTGTAGGGAACCATTGATTTACCATGTGGCAGCCTTCACAAAGCAACGTTTGTATCATAAAGATCAAGATATGCAACTTAGTATAATACACTTTTACATTTCAAGCTGATTCTGATTGGATTTCCACACCATAGCACCTTGCAATATCTTTTGTTGTAGAACTGGAAAAGGAAATAGATCTGACAATATCTACTTGCCAAAGCATTCCCCTAAAGCCAGCATGCACGTGAAATAAATTTTTTACGGTAAAGCTTCTTGGAACGAATTATTGTGTCAGTGAACTAAGTAGAACTACATAAAAATAAAGAGAGATAAAGGCTTATGACAAAAATGTAGAGATATCTGATCAAAAGTAACCAACAACTCATTACTGGTAGCTACTAATAGACAAACTGAATGTTTTATGATGTAAAAGGAACAAAACAATTGAAACAGGCATAAAATATCTCTATTTAACTTTTAAACAGCTATAGACAATATTTGGTTGCTCAACATGTCTGCTCAGTCTGACCAATGACTAATCTTCAGTATGATTTTTTAGATTAGTACATGGATACATTCCGCAGCCACATACCTTACTCTCATACTCTCAATGGAGATACAAAGGTCTCATAGTACTGCCTTAGGGAAAGGGGCGCATCAGGTGAAGTGCACGGCAAGCTGTGGCCAAATTCTGCATAAAGCATATGTGCCACTTTGCCACAATGCAGATGCTGCTCAGCTTAGTGAAGTTCATTACACTGGGTGCTTGAATGTCATCTGTAGGGGGTCAGAACTGCTTGACAAACACCCAGTTTAGGTGACTGCTTGAACATAGCTTTAGAGTGAATATGGATAATGTGCTGCAATATAGTAACAGGAGGATTGTCCAGTATAGGCTTATTAGAGGATGAACATTCTTCTACTGCCAAAGGTGTAACTAAAGACATACAAGCAAAGGACAGAGAGCAGCGCCATCTGAGTGCAATATATCAAGTATTTTAATGGCAACAAAAGAATACACACACTCACAGTGTAAATAAACAAAGGTCAGCGTGGTGGAGGCACTGTATGGGGTTCATCCGCTCTGGGGGGAGGACGTGCTGTGGTGGGTGGAGGTCTCAATCTGGTCTCGGATGGTCACGGCCATACTGTTGATTCCCAGCACTTCCTAGTCCATGGGTACATGCAGAGAAGCCCCGCCAATGTCACTTCGGGGTGTAAGGTGGGTTTTCAGATGGAGCGGGGTGGTGCGCGTGTTCGGAGCATGCATGCTCCTTCCTCAGGCATAAGGTTCAGCCATCTTAGTGATGGTATAAGTGTACTTCCGAGACTGGTGGGCGGAGATCAACTAAACCCACCAGTCTAGAATAATCAGCTGACAAAGCACTTAAATAACTGGTTTGAACTTTTAAAAAAATTGTGAATAAACAATAACCAACATGAGACAGTACTAATAAGTTATGCTTAATTATAAAGTGTTCACTCCCATACATCATTGGAGCCTGCAGCTTAGGGGAAAAGAGAGAAAAGCATATATAAAAAAAAAAAGGGGGGAACTTATTAAAAGAATCAGAATAAATTGAGACAAAACATATAATATGTAGGAAACAGAGAAGCTGGGAAACACAAAAAATTAGCAAATGAAGAGAACAAAAGAAGAGAAACAATCAAAAGCATGTACATAGATCATGATTACATAGTTACATAGTTTGGTTGAAAAAATACACAAGTCCATCTAGTTCAACCAATACAATCCTATATACACAATTCTATACCCATAGTTGATCCAGGGGAAGGGAAAAAACCCAGCAAAGCATGATCCAATTTGCTCCAGCAGGGGAAAAATTCCTTCCTGATCCCCTGAGAGACAATCGGATATTCCCTGGATCAACTTACCTATAAATCAGGTGTTTAAGGATTTAGATCAGGATTCAAGAGAGATATAAAGATAAGATAAAGGAGGGGGCAGAAAAAGAAAAGATGGCAAGACCCATACAGCAGAAAATCAAGAAAACAATGAAATGTGAAGTATAATGAAGATGATACCAGGTGACATATAAAGCAGAAATTCCAAAAAGAAAAGATAGATAATATATAGACACTGAAATGCCAAATGGCAAGACACATATTGAAGGAGGCTAACAAGTAAGAACATATTAAAAACATGGGATCTACATACCACATAAGACAGATTGCATGTAATAGAACTATATCTGAAGAACTGTATTGAATTTGTATGCTGTGTCCTTGCATGCCACATGTAGAAGCATGTACTCCAATAATTTTTAGCTACATTTATAAATGTTAAAACAACTAATTACTGTGTTAGAACAATAGAGAATATTTAAATATTGTATTTAACAAGTGTCATATTTGTGGTGAAAAAGGATGATCACACCTGCTGGACCAGAACAAACTCCCCCAGCTTAAAAAGAGGAAGAACAAGAGGATATATTACATTCACCAATGTCATTGTTCCACATAAACCACTTCCGGACCGCCGCACGCAGATATACATCGGCTGTTTGGTAGCCTCTTCTTCAGTGGGCGGTCCGGTTTCCGATAATAGTGGTCTCTGTGGCAGATTCGCCTCAAGATCACTTTTATCGGTGGCGGGAGAGGGCCACCTGCTGCTCTCCGGTGCCCTCTGCCGCTTACCAGAGCCATCGGCAGTGGCGGAGGTGATCGAGTCCTCTTTCATGTGTGGTATGGAGACGATGGTATGGAAGATGGCCCCCATCTCCATACCATTGCAGGGCGGAAGCGATGTCAAAACGTCACTTCTGCCAATAGCTCCTAAAGGGCCATTTTAATTTTTTTTTCAAATGACAACATTTTTTTTTATTTTTATTTTTTATTGCATTTTAGTGTAAATATGAGATCTGAGGTCTTTTTGACGCCAGATCTCATACTTAAGAAGTCCTGTCATGCTTTTTTTCTATTACAAGGGATGTTTACTTTCCTTGTAATAGAAATAAAAGTGACACAATTTTTTTTTTTTAAAGAACTCACGTGCAGAAGCGAACGCATACGTGAGTAGTGCCTGCATATGAAAACAGTGTTCAAACCCCACACGTGAGGTATTGCCGCGATCGGTAGAGCGAGAGCAATAATTCTAGCCCCATACCTTCTCTATAACTCAAAACATGCAACCTGTAGAATTTTTTAAACGTCGCCTATGGAGATTTTTAATGGTAAAAGTTTGTCTCTATTTCACGAGCTGGCGCAATTTTGAAGCGTGACATGGTATCAATTTACTCAGCCTAACATTATATTTCACAATATAAAAATGTTTTTGCTAACTTTACTGTTGTCTTATTTTTTTAATTCAAAAAAGTGTATTTTCTCCAAAAAAAAAGTGTGCTTGTAAGACCTCTGCGCTAATGCGGTGTGACAGAAAGTATTGCAACGACCGCCATTTTATTCTCTAGGGTGTTCTAAAAGAAAATTATAATGTTTGGGGGTTCTAAGTAATTTTCTAGCAAAAAAACTGTTTTAACAACAAATCTCAGAAAGAGGCTTGGTCCTTAAGTAGTTAAGGGACAAGGGCTAGGCTCTTAATACAGTAACATAAGTTGGTCCACATCTGCATATTAGGGAGCCCTCAGATACAGAGGAAAAATGGTGCTGTATTGGAAACTGGAACTTTTGTGTAGGCATCTTGAGTTGTCTAATATGTACCGCAAATAATAGCTTAAACCTTTTTCTCCCACTTTTGTTTTAAAAAAAAACAACTTTTATACTATAGATTCATAGGGGTTGATTTGCTAAAGGCAAATAGGCTGTGCACTCTGCAAGTGCAATTGCTCCAGAGCTTAGTAAATGAGCAGAAGCTTTGTGGACTTGCAAGATATCCCTCCCTAGGAGTAAGATTATCTGAGCCTGATCATCAAGTTCTGGTATGAGATGTGCTATGTCCTTCAAGTGAGTCTGGTGAGCTGCTGCGTCTGGTGTGGGAGTGTACTCTCTATAGCCTCTGGTGAGCCATAACATCTATCCAGTCTGTTCCAGATGTTTGTAAGGCCTATCTCAGGGTGGTTTATATTAATGTCTCTGATCCTTTTGGCGTGTTCAGCAGAATCATTGCCAAGCCACTTTACAAGGAGTTCTATCTGTTGTCTGCAAGATAGATCTAGACCTTGGATAACACTCTGGAAAGAGGATCGCCACGCCCTGTAGTGTTGAGGGCGATCACTAAATTTGGCAAGTCCTTGGGTAACTAACTCGCGTTTGGCCAGGAACTTGGCAAAGTCTACAGTAGCCTGATTGGCATTGGGGTAGGCTGCTGGTGTATTGTGGTGCGGTGTAAAGGCATACCTGATAGAAGTCTCTTCTTTAGGTTCTCTGGGCTCAAACTTGCATACGGTTGGCAGTTCGTACCGGTTCGTTGCGTACACCTTTGGAGTGAAGACAGGCGTTTGATGTTTGTATGAAGGTTGAGTACCTTGTGGAGTAGAGGGTTTGGTTGGGACTGGAACGTCTGGAACACTGTCAGATTTTTCTTGCCTGTGGCACTGGGGTCCAAGGTCGTCTTGTTGCTGCTTGACTTGGAGTGGCTCCCTGACATCATGTTTAATTTCTTGTTGTGGGATGCTGCTTGGGTCACAGTGCTGGTAGACATAATCCGACGTGCGTTGCGAGGAATCTTGGTGTTCTTTCTCTAGGCCTGGTATGCTGCTACCTGCTCTTGGCTCATCGTAGACGGCTGCTTCTAGAGCTTCTGCTTCTGCAATGGCGGCGGCAGCATCTCGTTCCACTGCCAGCTTCTCCATGTTAGCTTCTAAGATAGCTTGCTGCAGTTTCAGAGATGCCTCTTGCTGAGCTCTTTCGTCTTCCAGGCGTATTCTTTCCATCTCTCTCTCTTGTTCCTGTCTCACCCTTTCTTGCTCTCTCTCTTGTTCCATGCGTACTCTTTCTTGCTCTATGCGTACTCTTTCTTGCTCTATGCGTACTCTTTCTTGCTCTCTCTCTTGTTCCTGTCTCGCCCTTTCTGCTTCAAGGTGGGCCTTTTCTTTTTTCATCTGCAGCTCTTGGTCTGCGAATGCGGCCCTGGCTCTTGCTGCTTCAGCTTTTGAACGGGCGATAGCTGCTGCATTTGCGACAGATGACCTAGATGAGCTTGCTTGTGATCGTGTTTTGTAAGAAGATGTTCTACTGTGAGACATGGCTGCGGGGAAGAAGCTGTCTTGCTGTATAGAGACCGTTCTAGTGTCGGTACTGCTTGACAGAGCGTGTCTCTGTGTAGCGTGGCTGCTTGCTTTGCCTCCCACAGGCCTGCTTCTTTAAGGCTTCTGACTGTATGGTACTGTGTAGCCCCAGGCTGTACAGACTTCCGAAGTCAGCTTATCTTCCCTTCAGAGGTCAGCTTAAAAATTTCACTGTTCTGTCTCAAGGACATTCAGCTAAACCATTCTTATCCCATAAACATGATACCATATTTCTTCGATCGCAGTTTATTGGAACAAGCTAGGTGAAACTACAAATAACAAGAATAAACCTTGATAAGTACAATATCCCATAAATTTAGCATACATTTCAAAGACAAATATACACAGTACAACAACACAAATGCAGATAATCAGAATATATCCATCTGATGGACAGAACAATAATAGCTTAAACCTTTTTCTCCCACTTTTGTTTTAAAAAAAACAACAGGTATTTTCTGGACATTAAGGGCTACATTCTTGGCAGAAAATTATCCAAATATTTTAAAAATATGCCTTTTATACTATAGATTCATAGGGGTTGATTTGCTAAAGGCAAATAGGCTGTGCACTCTGCAAGTGCAATTGCTCCAGAGCTTAGTAAATGAGCAGAAGCTCTGCTTACTTCCATCATTCCACATTTTTTTTTTCATTTTCCTTGCACGTGATTGGGTACTATTTTCAAAGTAAAGATTTATCTAATTTACTCTGGAGCAAATGAACTTGCAGAGTGCAACTGCACTTTGCAAAGTGCACAGTCCATTTGCCTTTATTAAAGCAGCCCCATAGTATTTAATGAGTCAAGGGATTCTAGAGAATTCCCACAGGCCATTTTTTATGCAGTCATGGGTCAAGTTTGTATTCTTTCAATTGGAAAGGCTGTGGTTTTAATTTTTTTCTTTGTAACTCAAATCCCTCTGAATGAATGACATTATTAACAATATAAGCATGGAGAGTAGATCAAGGGTCTCTCCAAGAATCACTTGCAAATATTGCTCAGCATTGCATATAACATTTCATTACAACTTTGCAGCAAATCAAGCATTAATAAGCATGCAATGTTGAACAAAAACAATGGCAGAAACATCACTGTAAGGAACATCGGTGTAATCACATTTAAAGCATCCTTCCCCTATTCTCTAGTATGTAAGGGAGTTTACACATTTTTCTGTTGTCACTGCAGCTGTAATTTGACATAGTGAAGTGACTTTGAAATCTGTCATGCAGCCTAGCCACCAAAATCTTCCTAGATTAGTAGTAAAAGTTTAGTCCAGTTAGATTTATTTTGGAATTACCCCACTTTTCTTCAAAAATGTCTGAGGTAAAATGTGTATGAAACTTGAAAGAATAGATCCAGAATGAAGGAGGGAGGCAAAGTGTCAGATTTAATTAATTACTGCATATTAAAATGTTTGTTTACAGAAATGAACAGCTACAAGAGGTCCGATGTTAATTAATTTACAGCATTTTTTACAAGCTCCCCTGGCATGTTGGCAGGCATAGAGGCAGCTCCATGGCAGGTATGCCCATGTCTCCTTGGATTTGCGTTATCTTCTTTGAGCTACGCTGGAAAGACAGTGGAGTTACATCTGGCTGTTCATGTTACTGAAAAACAATTGAGATGGAGACAGAAACACAACTGGGGTTATTGAAGAATGTTGACACTTATCTTCCCTCCCAGCATATTTAATACATAAAAAAGTATCTTTGAATTTAATTTTTTTTTCTTAGAAATGTATTAAATAATTTTCACTTAATTTTACTGATACTAATTAAATTTTTTTAACAGTTTTCCGGGCAAACTTTTATTTTAGATCAGATGCACACCTGTGCATACAGTTCTGGCATGGAACACTATCTGCATAAAAAGTGTTCATACCCCTTGAAATTTTCCACATTTTTTCATGTTACAACCAAAAACGTAAATGTATTTTATTAGGATTTTATGTGATAGACCAACACATAGTGGCACATAATGGTGAAGTGAAAGGAAAATGATAAAGGGTTTTTATTTATTTTTTTTACAAATAAATATGTGAAAAGTGTGGCATGCATTTGTATTCAGCCCCCTTTACTCTGATACCCCTAACTAAAATGTAGTGGAACCAATTGCATTCACCTAAATATGTAAATAGAGTCCACCTGTGTGTATTTAATCTCAGTATAAATACAGCTGTTCTGTGAAGCCCCGAGGGGTTTGTTAGAGAGCCTTTGTGAACAAACAGCATCATGGAGGAACACACCAGACAGGTCAGGGATAAAGTTGTGGAGAAGTTTAAAGCAGGGCTAGGGTATAAGAAAATATTCCAAGCTTTGAAGATCCCATGGAGCACTGTTCAATCCATTATCCAAAAATGGAAAGAGTATGGCACAACTGCAAACCTACTAAGACATGGCTGTCCACCTTAACTGACAGGCCAAGCAAGGAGAGCATTCATCAGAGAAGCAGCCAAGAGGCCCATGGTAACTCTGGAGGAGCTGCAGAGATCAATAGCTCAGGTGGTAGAATCTATCCACAGGACAACTATTAGTCATGCACTCCACAAATCTGGCCTTTATGGAAGAGTGGCAAGAATAAAGCCATTGTTGAAAGAAAGCCATAAGGAGGCCCGTTTGCAGTTTGTGAGAAGCCATGTGAAGGACACAGAAAACATGTGGAAGAAGGTCCTCTGGTCAGATGAGACCAAAATTTAACTTTTTGGTCTAAAAGCAAAAACGGTATGTGTGGCGGAAAACTAACACTGCACATTACCCTGAACACACCATCCCCACTGTGAAACATGGTGGTGGCAGCATCATGTTGTGGGGATGCTTTTCTCCAGCAGGGACAGGGAAGCTGGTTAGAGTTGATGGGAAGATGGATGGAGTCAAATACAGGGCAATCTTAGAAGAAAACCTGTTAGAGTCTGCAAAAGACTTGAGAATGGGGAGAAGGTTCACCTTCCAGCAAGACAATGACCCTAAACATAAAGCCAGAGCTACAATAGAATGGTTTAGATCAAAGCATATTCATGTGTTAAAAAGGCCCAGTCAAAATTCAGCCCTAAATCCAATTGAGAATATGTGGTAAGACTTGAAAATTTCTGTTCACAGATGCTCAATCTGAGATGCTCAATCTGACAGAGCTTGAGCTATTTTGCAAAGAAGAATGGGCAAAAATGTCACTCTCTAGATGTGCAAAGCTGGTAGACACATGCCCAAAAAGACTTGCAGCTGTATTTGCAGTGAAAGGTGGTTCTACAAAGTATTGACTCAGGGGGGCTGAATACAAATGCACGCCACACTTTTCACATATTTTTTTGTAAAAAAATCTCAAAACCATTTATCATTTTTCTTCCTTTTCACAATTATGTGCCACTTTGTGATGATCTATCACATAAAATCCCAATAAAATACATTTACGTTTTTGGTTGTAACATGACAAAATGTGGAACATTTCAAGAGGTATGAATACTTTTTCAAGGCACTGTGTACCCAGTGAAGTGAACAGCCTCAGATGATACACAGAGATTAAACAAATCCTTCTACATTGGTTTTACTTGTTTAACTGCAGTCTTCTCTTCTCTACACCTATTGAAAGTGATAAAATCCTTATGCATCTGTGAGGAGTACAAAGAAGAAAGTGAAAAATTGTAGTTACAGCTCTGAGACACTGTGTGAGAGCTGAGTGGAGGAAAGGACACCCCACCCCCCCCCCCCCCTCCACATAGGCAAAGGAACGAAGGACCATGCAGAGCTGTATTCTAAATAGACAAGCTCCGTGTTGATCTCCCTCCCCGACACAAATTTTAGCTCATGGTATCTCATATGTCAGAAAACTTCTCAGAAGTGACTCATGCTGATTACAGAGGAACGAAGCACCAGAGAGAAACTACATTTAGCGCTTTGAAGAGAGATAAGTAAACACTACAGATATATGTGCTTAGTACAAACTTTATGACCTTGGTTTACAACCACTTTAAGGTTAAGGTTTTAGAGTTAGGGCTTATGGTTAGGACTGGTCATCATCAGTGTGGATACTTTTGGGACCAATCAGGTAAGTCCAAAGCAAAAGATGTTATAGTTAGGATTAGGTTAAAGTAGAATTTCATTCCATTCTAAGCCTATTCTAACAACCCTGTAAAGGAAAGTTGTCTATACTATTCTAATGCACTCCAGTCCAGTCGCATGATCTCTCCAGCCTCGGATTCAGTGAAGAGGAGAGATTGCCGACGATGGCTGCTCCTCTCTTTACACAGGGACTGGCAGGCAGCAGCGGAAGCCATTGGCTCCTGCTGCTGTCAGTCAAATTTAGTGAGTAGGGAAGAGAGAATGGGTCTGAGCTGCACTGTCTGTATCTATAAAGGCACACAGTGCAGTTTGTGATCAAACACACATGAGTTCCCCCATAGCAAGTGGTTTCAACATTTCTCTATAAAGGAAATACTTATATACTGTTAAAGCAGTATTAAAGCCAAAACTAAAATGCAATATATTGCAGCTTACCGATAATTAGATGTGGGGCCTGCATTTGTTTTCTTTTTTAGTCATTTTCCCCTGGTGATCTGGCAAGTAACACACTAACACAGTATTAGAGTGCCTCAACTCTGGATGAAGGAGCAAACTGAAGCCAAACTTCAGCTAATACTTTAAAAGCAGTCAGAGCAAACAGTTTTTTTCCTTTTGGGATAAAGGTTTTTATAAATAAATTAAAACTGATCATTCTAAGCACCCCTGTCAGCATTAAATGGTTTGTCTGACTCTTTTAACTGCAAGAGAGCTTTTTCTTTTGGCTGGATCACCAGATGAAAATAGAAAGAAAAGAAGAAAGCCTAAAAAAGAAAAACTAATGTAGCCATCACATCTAAGAACTGGTAAGCTGCAATGTAATAAAAGGTTGCTTTTGTATTTAATACTGCTTTAATACACAAAAATCATAGATAGAAAGATCAAAGAAGTGTTTAAAAATAAAGCTATCAGTACCAATAATGTTGAGAAATTCTTAGTCAATTGTAAAACCCAATTTTCAACTGTACAAGGTTTATAAAAGGGATACCCAAGATATTATTTCTTTGAAAACAAGCCTAGGCAAGGGCTGGACTGGCTTTAAGCCAGATAAAAATTGAGCTGTCCATAACTGGATAGAATTTTGAATACAAAGTTTGAGGAAAAATCTTAAGCCCCGTACACACGGTCGGAAAATCCGACCACAAAATCCATCGGATTTTTTCCGACGGATTTTGTCCGACACTGGTGTTGCATACACACAGTCGGACAAAGTTGTCGGAAAATCCGATCATTCTGAACGTGGTGACGTTTGTTGCCTACGACGGGACTACATAGAGGCTAGTAGACAATAGCTTTGGTCTTGTAATGTGATCTGAGCATGCGTGGCACTTTGTCCGTCAGAATTCGCTACACACGATTGGAAAAAGTCTGATAGGACTTTGTTGTCGGAAAATTTGAGAGCAGGAGATAAAACTTTGTCCGTCGGAAAATCCGACGGAAAAAGTCCGATGGTGCCTACACACGGTCGGAATTTCTGACAACATTGTCCGATAGGACATTTTCCATCGGAAAATCCGACCGTGTGTACGGGGCATTAGGCCGGCCATGGACAGTGAAAGATTATATATTTGAAAATTTGCTCGATTTCCCCATCAACATAGAAGTTGTTGAGAGGGGAATCCCTCCCGCGGAGCTATTGTGTTCTCTTGGTGGGGGACGGGGGAAGCCATCCCCTCCGGGAGAACACAGTAATTACTGCTAGTGGCTATAACAGCCACTAGCAATAATTGCAAGTAAAATCCAACAGGCTGGTTGTACCCAAGTTGATTGATCAATCGCCTTGGGTACATTCAGCCTTTCCATACATGGCTTGAATCTCGTCAGGTTTAGTAGGATTCGAACTGTCTATGGCCGGCTTTAGGAAAATTAATCCGAAAATTCTCAGAACATTCAAATGTCATTCAAAAAGATTTTGTTTGCTTTTAACATTTGATTTTGTAATGAATGTACTTTACATAAAGAAAACCGCATACACCATTAGACTTTTGTTTGTTTGAAAAAAAATTAGGAAGCCGAAAACACTTTCTTAGAACATGCTTTTATTAAGAATTTTGTTCCAAATTCTACTCATCTATGCCCAGCTTTAAGCTGGATACACACTATACACAACTTTTGTTGTTGGATTTCATTTAGATTTACCTTCAACTATGTAGTAGCTAGGGCCTGCCTGATTGCATACAAATTGAAAGTGTTTAGGTTTGACCTCCTATTATATGGTTTTGTTAAATCTAAAGGAAAAAATCTGCAGAAAATTGTATAGTGTGTATAGCTTTAGTCTGTTTCTCAGATTTTCTTGAAAGTGAGGTACACTGCTCTTTGTTCCCCAAGATGGGACAATTGTCTCTGCAATTATTTTGGATGACAGTTGCAGGATTGTATGCACAGCTGATAACCTTATCACATTTCACTATAGTGAGGATAGGAAATTGGGCTCTGTGCTCAAGGCTGGGATTTTGTATTGTATTTACCTCACCTGCTTCTTTTCCATCTTTTCTGCATTTTTTGCATTCTGGTGGAATTAAGTAGTAGCGCTTTTCTGTGGACTACAGTGAATGGAAAAATTCCTCTTCCCTTTGCAGATGATGTTCTGTAGTAAAAAGAGATGATAGCCTTCCTCTGCCAAAAAGCCCTCTCCAGCAGCCTTATAACATGAAAAGTAAGACAAGTGCAGATGTTTGTGATGGTTGTCCACATTTGTTTTGGCCCGCCATTGTCCTGTATATAAAAACTCTGTAAAGTTGTGCTAATAAATAAAACAAAAAAACACATAACAAAAGTCCATATATAAAATAGTCCAATACTGAAATGATCCAGTGATTCCAATATATCTTCACCATCATACAACACCTTGAAGAGTGATCCTGTAAATGAACAACTCCACCAAAGGCTGAAGGGCTTGCTTATCAGATTAAATGGACCTCTCATTACAAAAGGTCATAAATGCCTGTGGCTCCATACCCAGCCAGGGCCTTTAACTACAGTCAGTCTTCTAATTTGGGACATTAATCCTCCTCATAGAATGATCTCAGGAGTGCACATGTGTAGAAGAAGCAGCCTGACATCTCTCCTCTGAGATCTACTTTCTGCCCCAGGGAGAGCTACTGTTTGTGCTGGGCAGAAATCAGGATCACTCTTCAAGGTGTTGGATAGCGGTGAAGATATATTGAGATCCCTGGATCATTTCACTATTGGACTAATTTATTTATGGACTTTTGTTAAATGTTTTTTGTTTTATTTATTAGCGCAACTTTTTTTTAAATTATTTTTTATTCTATTGGGACTGTAAAAATATCTCACAGATAAGTTGCTGCTTAGTGACGATTTATGCTTTACATAGCGCGTTTTTTTCACGTTTACTATTGTCCTCTATATGGTTGTGCTGCATGTGGCACAATTTTATGGGAAACCTGGAAATTCATGATAAAGTTATTATCTAGTGTTTGATCACATCATGGACTCTTTCAAAAGAAAACTTCTTACTAGACTTGTGTTCAACGGAAAATTTTGTTTAGTTTCAGTTCGTTGTCATTCGTAAAATACATAATTTCGTTCTGTTAAATTCGTTATGTTACGTTAATACGTTTTCGGATAATTCGTTATTTCTGTAGAGTGTCGATATTCGTTATACTGAATCTCGAATCATGTCAAATTCATTCGTTATATGCGCTATAATTTTGTTCATATTCGTTGAAATTCGATATTTATGTATGTATGGATATTCGTGATAATGATTCGTAGTTTGGAAAGTCGTTTGTTTATTGAATCTTTTAACACACACAATGACAATATCTCTTCTCCTCTGCTCAAATACAGTACAACACCCTTCTCACTCAGTTCTCAGGAATGCACTTTGCCAGTAATCCAACCTCCAGCACAAAATGAATCAGCTGATTGGACTGTAAGATTTACTTTGGGTTGACCTTTTGTTTCATTAGATCTTTAACAAATTACTGAATCATGTCGAATTCATTCGTTATATCCGCTATCATTTCTTTCGTATTAGTTGAAATTCGTTATCTTTTTATTTTTTAAGATGCAAAATTTGGCTGAATTTTGATTTGTTACGAAACGAATTGCACAAGCCTACTTCTTACTTGAGTCTTGACGTAAAGGAGTAAATCTATTTTAAAGTACTCTGTGTTGGCTTGTTGTAGGTAATTTCAATCTTTTGTCACATTCTTATATCTGAGTAGCCAGGCAAAAAAACTCTTCCATGGAGGCTTGGGGATCAGAGAAGAGATGTAAAGGAAAAAGAGAGGGGGGGGGGGGGTTTCAGGAACTCCATCCTCCTCCTCCAGTATGTAGCAGAATGTCCCTTGACAAGGCTAGTTTAGGACTTTAGCGTAATCATCTGTCATTACAAAATGATGCCAACAGGACCAGATTTTCCTAAATTTGGAGGGGGATTCCTTTGCTTGGTGAACAGAACAAGTTCCTCCATTTTGGCAATTTTCTTCATACGTTGAAACTAGTCTGCTATAGTTGGTGGGGTAGCCGCATGCCATCGTGCTGGAATGCACATATTGGCCGCATTGACTAGATGCATGGCTAGGGAGAGAAATTATGAAGATTTTGAGATGAATGAGTAGTGTAACAGAAATTGATCTAGGGAATAGTCGAGTAAATAAGTAGTGTTAAGGCTAATTAAGACTTCCTTCCAAATAGGTTGGCTTAGTGGGCACGCCTACCAAATGTGTAAAAGCCAACCCCACTCTTTGTTACAATGCTAGCATTTAGGAGAGATTGCAGGGGGAATTATATGTAGCTTAAGAGTGGTATTGTTCATCCTTGAGAATACTTTAAAGCCATTTTCCTGCAATGAAACATTAACTGTCCCCTTGTGGAGATATGTATAGATGTTTTCCCACTCACCTTCTAAAAGGTCTATAGATAGCTCCTGCTCCCAAAGGTAGCTCGCTATATTGTCTTTGTGGTTAGAGAATAGCATGCAGTAAATGTCTGAGATTAAGTGTCTTTCAGATTCTTCTTTCAAGCACATCGTTTCAAATGGTGTATGTTGTCGAGACTGCTCAGGTAGTAATTTAGGGCTTCCTAGAAAGTGCCGGATTTGAACATAAAAAAATTAAATGATTGATTCACCAAAGAAGTGTTCTGCCCAAAGAGTAGCGTGCGGCCATATCTCAGAAAGGAAGGTATCAGACAGACTGGGGAAGAAATCCGCATCGTGGCGAATGGGGGTTAGAAGACCCAGAGAGGACGAGATCTTGTACTTTATACAGGCCCCCCGGAAAGTTTGTATTGTAGTGGCTATTAAGAGATGAGGTTTACAGGTTGGTGGGATATGACCTGAGGCAATCCATGGGGTTTGATAAAAAGGTAATGTGGAGAAAGACTATTCCAACTGTTCCCAAGATTTGCAATTGGACACCAAGTTACGTGATTGCATCCTGATTCCCGAGTGAACAGGGGAGGATAGCTCGACACTGCTTAATCATGTGATGTGATAGGGAATTGTTTAAGGCGTGTGACTTTGTAATGTATCTGTAAATGGGTTAAGGATTTGAATGTGTAGAAGTCCTTAAGCAAGTTAGGAATAGTAGTGAGTGGTTCCGTAAGGAATAGGAGGATATAGTCTGTGACAGCAGCTGGTTTATAAGTTTGCTTACAGATAGAAATGCCTTTAATATCTGGATTCCACCTAAGTCTATGGAGTAATGGCTCGAGAGTGAGAACAAAAATTAAAGGGGAACCCCTGTCGGGTTCCGCTTGAAATTGAGAAGGCATTCGATAGGTGGCGGTTAACTCAGACCTTAGCCGTGGGTGAGGAGTATAGCACTAGGATGTAATTTAGCATTCGTTCTTGAAGGCCAATAGTCCTAAGGGCTTCAGACATATAGTCCAAGGCCACTCTATTAAATTCCTTCTCCAGTGAAAGGAAAAATCCGTGTTGGTGTGCGGAGGTCAGCCAAAGGTGAATATTGAATGCTTTTAAGGTGTTGTCTATAGCTTCTCTACATGATATAAACCCAACTTGGTCGAGAGAAATTAGTTTGGGTAGTAGAGGCAGTAGATGGTTTAGCAAGAATTGAACTATTTTACCTAATTCTTCCAAAAGGTCAATTCTGGCCTGTGTGAGGTCCTGTAAGCCTGGGGCATGAGAGAGTGCAGCTATGCCTTTCTTTCCCGTTTGCGTTTGAACCCGCGGCAATCAGTTCACCCCTTACTACACACTTGTGTTCTTCCTATCTGGTCAGTGATGACAATTCGGATTCATTCGGAGTCATCCTCTAATGCCGCGTACACACGGTCGGAATTCTCGTCGGAAAAAGCTCTGATGGTTTTCCCGTCGGAATTCCGACGGAATTTCGCTCAAACTGTCTTGCCTACACACGGTCACACCAAATTCCGACGGTCAATAACACCGCGGCATACAACACGTTCAACAGCACTATTAAAGGGAAGTTTAATACTTCTGAGCATGCGTCAAATTGTTTCCAGGCATGAGTTGGAATTTTGTGTGTCGGAATTGCATACACACGATCGGAAAATCCGATAGAAAGGTTTTCCGTCAGAAAAATTAAGAACAGGTTCTCAATCCAAAGTCCTTCGGAAATTCCGACAGAAAAAGACTGATGGGCATACACACGGTCGGAAAATCTGATGAAAAGCTCCCATCAGACAGTTTCCATCAGAAATTCCGACCGTGGGTACGCGGCATAAGAAATATTGTTGAAGGTGTTGGTATATTTTTGAGTAAATAGCAGGATCTGTAAATAAGGAGGGGTCTAAACGCCACGTTGAGGGGTGGATAGGAATATCAGGAAATTCTAGGGAAATTTTGATGGGATGATGATCTGACAAAAACATTGGATCTATTAATAGGGTAAAAGTGAAAAAGCATCGGTAGGTCTCTCTGAGTGATGAACAGGTAGTCTGGAATACCGTCGGTGTGGAGCTGAGAAAAAGATCTCTAAGTTGCATTTTAATTGCTCCTATGGCCTTATATCATCTTGTAAGAAGACAATATTGGATTTGTTTTTGCATGCACTTTTTTTTAAGTTGCATTTTAATTGCTCCTATGGCCTTATATCATCTTGTAAGAAGACAATATTGGATTTGTTTTTGCATATTGTAAGAAGTAGTAACACTTTTCTGGGCTATTATGACCGGGTGCGTTAAGGGATATGATTTTGAGGAGGAGTTTGTTCTTTCTAGCGGTAGAAGATGCCATAATGAGGGTATGAATGTCCCGCTTATGGAAGGTTAAATAGAGCGTGTTATTGGTTTAATGTTCAGCACTAGGGATGAGCCAACCCCGGTGTCAGGGAAATACCCCCCCCCGGTTCGGTTCACAGCAGAACTGGCAAAAACATATCGGCCCGGGTGAGTACCTCTGACAGTACAAACCAGCCATGTCTGAGGCCGACAGAGCTGGTTCACCCCTTGAGGCCTTATGCCAGCAGGTGACAACCCTTACCCAGGCTGTACAACGCCTCCAAGATGGATACTTTCAGATCGAGGGGCGTCTTCAGCATCTGACTTTATCTCCAAACCAAGTGGACCATCCTGAAGAATAAAAAGTGCTAATTTTAAAGCCTGCTTTATATGCAAGCTCTTTTAAAAACTCCTGTTTACTACACCTGGCCCTACAACCCAGGACCTTCCAGTTGGAATCCACCAAAGTGGGGTTCATTATCTCTCTCCTTTCTGATGACCCGCAATCCTGGGCACACCATTTGATGGGACCCGGGTCCTGCCCCAGGGGACAAGTATCAATGCCTATCTGGAAAAAAAAGATTTTGCAGACTGAAAAATCAGCCCTAAAATACCAATTTCGTTTAGGGCTATCCGAGGTATTTTTGGGAGCAGTGATTGTTATAATGCTTAAAGTGAAACAATAAAAATGAAATCTGCCGAAGAAAGGCTCCGTCGTCGTCAAGCCAATCTCTGCCACTACTCCAACACCTGGAGGTGCCCTCCCTGCCTATGATGTATCCCTTCCTGATCCCAGGGTCCCCACACCTGAACGTTTTTTTTATCCACCCTGCTGGAACAGAAGAGCCCACAGTTGAATTCTGTAGAGACTTTCTTTTCTGCTATGGCAGCACTCTACGAGGACTCCCAACGCACAGGTACCTTAGACTATGTAGTGGATTTCCGCAAATTCCCTTCGGAAGAATTTTCCCCTTGTCCGAAACTGAGCTTGAAGCCCTACGGGTGTATATTGAAGCTTGACCGTTTTTCCCATGTTTAGAACAATACCACAGGCTCACAACCCTCGGGTTGATTGGGTCAACAAAATTACATTTCTAAAGGACCCTGTGTGGATTACAGGGAACTCAATAAAATTAAAAATCTTCGTGGGGCCTACAATTTAGTTTCAGTTCGAGACTGATACCATCCAGTTCCTGGGCTTTATCATAACCACCGGAGGGGTACTGATGGATCCCCAAAAAGTGAAGGCCATCCAGGATTGGCCAACTTTTATAGACGGTTCATTCAGGGATTTTCTGCTATTGTGTCCCCAATCACCCAACTGACCCGCCAGCAAGTCAAGTTCCAGTGGACTCCCAAGCGCAGAGCGCTTTTGAGAAGCTCAAGGAACTCTTTTCCTCTGCACCCATCCTACAGCACCCTGACCCTGAACTCCCTTACGTCCTAGAAGTGGACGCTTCAGACTCTGCCTTGGGAGGGATCCTATCGCAGAGAAGTGGCCCAAAGGCCCTCCTCCACCCGGTCGCCTTTGCCTCCTGAAAACTAAATCCTCCTGAAAGGAATTATGATTTAATTTCCACATCACTTACCGTCCTGGCTCCAAGAATGGCAAGGCAGATGCTTTATCCCGTATGTTTCTGGACACTGAATCCTCTAAAGAACCTGCTACTATCCTGTCTGCCCACAATTTCCTCCATGCCATTCAGCCTGACTTGACTACAGCCCTCAAACAGGCTTCCAACCAGTTCTCATCCCCCACATTACCTTTTCTTGAAAGGAAGCAGGATCTGCTCTGGGCCCATGCCCGAATCTTTGTTCCTCCTCCTGTCAGACTCCAAGTCCTGCAGACCCTTCATGACCACAAGATGTCCGGCCACTTTGGAGTACAGAAAACCGTGGACCTGGTAGGTCGATCTTACTGGTGGCCGGGCTGGAGGAAGGACTGTCAGGAATACGTCCTCTCTTGCAACACTTGTCAAAGGAACAAGGGGTCCAACACTAAGTCCTGGGGTCTGTTACGTCCATTATCTGTTCCGGAACGTCCATGGAAGGAGATTTCCATGGACTTCATCGTGGACTTACCCTCCTCAGATTCCTTTACCACGATTCTGGTTGTCATTGACCGTCTCTCAAAGATGGCTCACTTCCTTCCCATGAAAGGTACCCCCTCGGCTTCTGCTACCACTGACATCTTCATCAGAGAGATTATAAGGTTACACGGAGTTCCAGCTAACATCACCTCAGACCGAGGGGTACAGTTCACCTCCAGGTTCTGGAGAGACCTCTGCAAATCCCTTGAAATCAGGACTTCCATGTCTTCAGCATACCATCCCCAATCCAACGGTCAAACTGAACGCACTAATCAGACCCTCGAGCAATACCTGAGGTGTTTTTGTTCTTACTCCCAAGATGACTGGTCAGGCTTACTACCCTACGCGGAGTTTGCCTATAATAATTCTTTACATTCTGCCATTAATCAGACGCCCTTCTGGGCAAACTACGGTTATCACCCTTCCTTTCTTCCAGATTCCATTCCAGATGTCTCTACTCCAGCTGCACAGGACCTAGTCAAAAATATCCAAGACAACTTCCTCCGGATCCAACAGGCCATGAAGGAAGCACAGAAGGGTTATGAGGTACAGTACAACCGGGGCAGGAAGGAATGCCCGCCTTTCCAGATTGGTGAGAAAGTTTGGTTATCAACCGCTAATTTAAAACTCCCTTGTCCTTCTCGGAAATTGGGTCCCAGGTTCATCGGCCCCTTTGAGGTCAAGAGAGTGATCAATCCAGTGGCCTTTGAACTAGATCTCCCCAGTTCCTATAGGATTCATCCAGTTTTTCATGCCTCTTTGCTTAAACCCGTAATTGCCAATTCTTTCCCTGATAGGCAGACGCCACTTCCTCCTCCCATCACCATCCAAGGAGAGGAAGAATTCGAGGTTGAGAAAATTCTGGATCTCCGAAGAAGAAGAGGTCAGGTTCAATATCTTGTTAAATGGAAAGGGTATCCCCCAGAGGACTGCTCCTGGGAGCCATCCGAAAACATTCATGCCCCTCGTTTAATCCGAGAATACCACCAAAGACATCCTGAAGTGGGCATCCGGAGGCTGCCCTTAGGAGGGGGGCACTGTCAGGGAAATACCAGGCCTCTCCGCCGGGTTCCAGGGTTGCGCACGCGCGGTAGAGCGGCGCAACGAAGGTTACAGGTACGTCGGGTAACGGGTGCGCATGCGCGGGTCCGCGGCACTCGGGTATCTGTCACAACCCAGCCTGTACGCCTCACCGCTGTGCGCGGCGCTGACAGAAGACGAGTGCGCATGCGCACTCGTCCGGGCATCCCACCTGACCATTTACCTGGCCTATAAAAGGCCTTCCCTGTCCGCTTTCAAATTGCTGGTTTGTTGTCTCTTTTGAGTCTTGTCTCCAAGTCCAGTATCCTGTATCCTGTATCCTGTACCCGGTACCCTGTACCTTGCATCTACCTGACTACCACTGCCGACCCGGAATCCGTCTGACTACCGCTGCCGCTTCTCACCTGTGTTTGAACCTCTGGCTTGCTTCCTGGATTCCTCTACTGCTTGATTACCTGTGCTTGACCCTCGGCCTGTCTACTGGATCCTCCGTGAGTTACTTACCTGTGTTTGACCTCTGGCTTGCTTCCTGGATACCTCTTCTGCCTGATTACCTGTGCTTGACCCTCGGCCTGCCTACTGGACATTCTCTGAGTTACTTACCTATGTTTGACCCCTGGCTTGCCTTTTGGATACCTCTTCTGCCTGATTACCTGTGCTTGACCCTCGGCCTGCCTACTGGACATTCTCTGAGTTACTTACCTGTGTTTGACCCCTGGCTTGCCTTTTGGACACCTCTACTGCCTGATTACCTGTGCTTGACCCCGGCTTGCCTACTGGACATTCTCTGAGTTACTTACCTGTGTTTGACCCCTGGCTTGCCTTTGGATACTTCTATTGCCTGGTTGCCTGTGTTTGACCCTCGGCCTGCTTGCTGGACTATCTCCCACTCAGTGTTCTGGACTTGTAGATCTCTCATGCTACCGAGGGTCCTCCTTCAGTATATGCTTGGTTACCTCTACAACCTCTACCTGATCACAGTTCTGCCAGGTGTCTACTCCCAGTGCAGCTTCAGCCTCTCCTGGTCAACGACGCTACTGCACACCACCTGCTACACTCCTGCTGGCAACCCGTGCATCTTTGAGCCCGGTGTCCTCTGTACCCACTCCAGAGGCGTCGTGCGCTTAGTCGCAAGGGGAGCAGCTCTCAGCATATCGGCCCGGGTGAGTACCTCTGACAACTGGCAAAAAACTTGTTCGAACACGCAAACACAGTTAAAGTCTATGGGACACGAACTTGAAGAATAAAAAGTGCTAATTTTAAAGGCTTATATGCAAGTTATTGAAATTAAAAGTTAAAAGTTTTTGGGGACCCGGGTCCTGCCCCAGGGGACAAGTATCAATGCAAAAAAAAGTTTTAAAAACGGCTGTTTTTTGGGGAGCAGTGATTTTAATAATGCTTAAAGTGAAACAATAAAAATGAAATATTCCTTTAAATATCGTTTTTGTATGCTTGTAAAGTAGCACATTTTTCCCATGTTTAGAACAATACCACAGCAAAATTACATTTCTAAAGGAAAAAAATTTCATTTAAAACTACTCGCGGCTGTAATGTATTGTTGGGTCCCGGCAATGAAGATGAAAATCATTGTAATTACATGCCCCTGTTAAACAGGGGCAGAAAAATTGGGCCTTGGGTGGTGGTAGTGCCACAACACTGTAACCCCTCACAGATACTCTTGTTGGGCGCAGGAACAGGCCCTGTGTTGAAATATTATATCAAAAATTGTAAGATAAGGGGCAGATAAATTGGCCCTTGGGTGGTGGTGCCACAACACTGTAAGCCCTCACAGTTACTCTTGTTGGGCACAGGAACAGGTCCTGCGTCGAAATATTATATCAAAAATTGTAATTACATGCCCCAGTTAAACATGGGCAGAAAAATTGGGCATTGCGTGGTGGTGGCGGTGCCCTAAACCAAAAATATTGTTGGAAGCTAGCATCATCAAGATTGAGGAGGAATAGAATAGTCAGCATAGGCAGTCTTCAAGGGATTTCACATCCATAGAAAATTCAATCAGTTACATCAGCATCAGGTGCTTGATAGCTGCTGATCCAAGACTGATTAATTTTTATTAATGTGAGCCTATCAACGGAGTCTGTGGACAGGCGCACTCTATGACCTGTTACAAACCCTCCAGCAGCACTGAATGTGCGTTCAGAAAGAACGCTGAATGCAGTACAGGCCAGTAGCTCAATTGCATATAGAGCAAGTTCTGACCAGTGGTCCATCCTCAAGACCCAGTAACCCAGTGGATGCTCTGTTGGAAGTCTCCAAGTCTGCACTTGCCCCAGATATTCCTGCACCATGTAATGCAGATGCTGGCGATGGTTGCTTTAACCGATTAGACCTTGGCGCTGAAGACTGAAAAATTGTTTAGGTCAGCCGGCCACCTTCTCCACCGCTCTTCCTCTGACTGAACAAAACCTCAGCAACACGTTATCCAGCACCAGGAAATTGTAACCCCCCAGGGTCTGTAAATGCACTTCACAAATCTTTCTTCAAGGCCTCCTGAAGATGTTTCATCCTCTGCTCCCTCTGCGAAGGCAGGATGAGTTCTGCAACCTTACCCTTGTAACGTGGATCAAGAAGGGTTGCCAGCCAGTAATGATCCCTCTCCTTGATACCACGAATCCTAGGGTCCTTTCTCAGGCTTTGCAGAATCAGGGAGGCCTTGCAGCGTAAGTTTGCAGAGACATGCGATTCTGAGTCCTCTGGGTCACTAAGGATCACATGATCCGTAACAACCTCCTCCCAGTCACGTACAACTAATGGGTTTCCGGGGACTGAAAACCATCCCTTGAAGACTGCTGCTGAATGCTATCCTCCATGTCCATACTGACACATTCCTCCTCCTCTTCTTCCTGTGAGTTTGGTGGGCCCGTAGGAATGCTATGTGGACCTTGAGAGGTAAGGAAGCCCTCCTCCTCCTCCCACTGTTCTGCCTTAAGTGCCCTGTCCATTATTCCACAAAGCGTGTGCCCCAGCAGAAAGACTAGAGGGACAGTGTCACTGATGCATGCATTGTCACTGCTCACCATCCTTGTTGCCTCCTCAAATGGTGACAGGACAGTGCATGCATCCTTGATCAGTAGCCACTGGCATAGCGAAAATAAGCCAAGCTCCCCTGACCATGTCCTGGTGCCATACTCACACAGGTACTCACTGATGGCCCTCTGCTGCATGTGCAGCCTCTGCAGCATTGCCAACCTTGAGTTCCACCTGGTGGGTATGTCACAAATGAGGCGGTTGGTGGGCAGGTTGCATTCCTTTTAAATGTCAGCCAGCCGAGCAGTGGCATTGTATGACCGGCCTCAGTTGATCCTGTAAGCCTGGGTACCTGCTCAAGAACCGCTGCACCAACAAATTAAAGACGTGTGTCAAACATGGAACATGGGTCAAGTGTCCCTGTCCGAGGGAGGAGAGAAGGTTAGTGCCATTGTCACATACAACCATTCCTGGCTGAAGCTGGCATGGCGTCAACCACCTCTGAGCCTGCCCCTGCAGATCTGACAGAATCTCTGCCCCAGTGTGGCTCCTGTCCCCTAAGCAGACCAACTCAAGCACCGCATGGCATCTTTTTGCCTGACTGCTTGCATAGCCCCATGCAAGCTTACAGAGCACCGCTGGTGCAGAAGAGGCCATAGAGGAAGAAGAAGAGGAAGGGGTGGAGGAGAGAGCTGTGGCAGAATCACCACTAGCATTTTGGAGGCGTGGTGGCGGAACAAGCTCCAACAATATTGAACCCTGTCCTGCATCCTTCCCAGCTGCCAGCAGAGTTACCCAGTGCGCCGTGAAGGAAAGGTAACATCCCTGTCCATGCCTGCTGGACCACGAGTCAGCGGTAATATGCACCTTACTGCTGACTGCCTTGTCCAACGAGGCCAAAACATTGCCTTCCACGTTCCGGTAGAGAGTTTAAAGGCCTTCCGTGAAAAGAAATGGCGTTTTGGAACCTGCCACTAAGGTACAGCACATTTCACAAATTCACGAAAGGGGACAGAGTCTCCCAGCTGAAAAGGCAGCAGTTGCAGTGCTAGCAATATGCCAAGCTAGCATTTTGAGACGCTGAGCATATGGATGGCTGGAATCGAAATTTCTTTTTACGGTTCAGCAACTGGGGTAGGAAAAATTTCCTGCTAAAATCAGATGGTGGTGTACTGCTAGCAGAAAGACTGCAAGTACTTGGGACACCTATTGCTATACCTTCATTCCTCTCAGTGCAGGTTTTTGAGAGGACTGGAGGTATAGTGGGGTTGGAGATCCCAGATAAGGAGCAAGGAGAAGTCCGCCTTTTTCTTTGATGTGGGCTTTTCAAGTGCTGTTGCCAATGAACTGCATGGCAGGTCATCAAATGTCTGGTCAAACATGTGGTGCCCAAGCGGCTGCTGTTCTGGCACAACTTGATCTTGATAGGTTGCAAACACGTGTCGAAAAAGGCCCACACCAAGAAACTTTTAAAAGTCAGCGGGGAGTCAGCAGCGCCCTGCACCTGTGGAGCTCTGCGGTGTGATGCAATAGGGTGTCTGCCCTTCAGCTGCCCCCTAAAGGACATCTTGCCTCGTTGGAGTTGTGCCTCCTCCTCTCTTCTCTCAGGCACCCAAGTACAGTAGGTGACCTCATCATCCCCTCCCTCCTTGTCACTGGAGCAAACTTGGTAGTATACTGCAGCTGGGGGAACATGACTGCCAGTTTCTTGTCCTTCTTGGGCACCCCCTCTCTCTAGGCTCACGTAACTCCCTTACTCAACCTGGGAACCAACATCGGAGCCTTCAAATCGTGGCGCATCCTCCAACAGCATGTACCGGACACTGTGATCGAATTATTCTGGGGATTCCTCTGTGCATGTTGGTGGGGCTACAGAAGGAGTGGCCGTGGACAAGGAGCTGTTGAAATAGGCTGCTTTGACAGCTGCGTTGGAAGGCAAACTACTCTGAGCCTGGGTGACAGAGGATGAGGAGGATGAGGACGGCTTTGTTATCCACTCCACCAACTCTTCTGCATGTTCAGGCTCAATAACACGGCCAGCAGCAGAAAAAAAGGACAAGCGTGCCCCATGGCCACCTGCAGAGGCCTGTGAGCATCTGCCTCTCCTTGGTGGCCTTTTGGACATGATGTATATTTTGTTTTGCAACACCACACTACATTGTATTAGATACTGTGTACACCACCAGAAGTGTAGTAGAAACTGTACACACTGTATTAGATACTGTGTACACCGCCTGCACTGTATTAGCAACTGTACTATGGCTGCACTGTATTGTGTACTGTGTACACCACCAGAGGTGTAGTAGAAACTGTACACACTCTATTAGATACTGTGTACACCACCAGAAAATTATTAGCAACTGTACTATGGCTGCACTATATTGTGTACTGTGTACACCACCAGAAGTGTAGTAGAAACTGTACATACTGTATTATATACTGTGTACATCACCAAAAGTGTAGTAGAAACTGTATTAGATTCTGTGTACACTGCCTGCACTGTATTAGCAACTGTACTATGGCTGCACTGTATTTTATACTGTGTACACCACCAGAAGTGTAGTAGACACTGTACACACTGTATTAGATACTGTGTACACCACCAGAAAAAATATTAGCAACTGTACTATGGCTGCACTGTATTTTATACTGTGTACACCACCAGAAGTGTAATAGAAACAGTACAAAACAGAATTCACTGTAGATATGGGCTACACTGGATGGAGAGCATATATATATATATTAATACACTACCTGAAGTGTATTAGAAACAGTACACCACAGAATGCACTGTAGATATAGGCTACACTGGATGCAGAGTATATACAGAATCTCACGAAAGTGAGTACACCCCTCACATTTTTGTAAATATTTTAATATATCTTTTCATGTGACAACACTGAATAAATGACACTTTGCTACAATATAAAGTAGTGAGTGTACAGCTTGTATAACAGTGTAAATTTGCTGTCCCCTAAAAATAACTCAACACACAGCCATTAATGTCTAAACCGCTGACCCCATGTGAAAATGTCCAAATTGGGCCCAAAGTGTCAATATTTTGTGTGGCTGCCATTATTTTATAGCACTGCCTTAACCCTCTTGGGCATGGAGTTCACCAGAGCTTCACATGTTGCTACTGGAGTCCTTTTCCACTCCTCCATGGCGACATCACAAAGTTGGTGGATGTTAGAGACCTTGCGCTCCTCCACCTTCTGTTTGAGGAAACCCCACAGATGCTCAGTAGGGTTTAGGTCTGGAGACATGCTCAGCCAGTTCATCACCTTTACCCTCAGCTTCTTTAGCAAGGCAGTGGTCGTCTTGGAGGTGTGTTTGGGGTCGTTATCATGTTGGAATACTCTCTGTGGCCCAGTCTCAGAAGGGAGAGGATCATGCTCTGCTTCAGTATGTCATAGTACATGTTGACATTCATGGTTCCCTTAATGAACTTTAGCTCTCCAGTGCTGGCAGCACTCATGCAGCCCCAGACCATAACACTCCCACCACCATGCTTGACTGTAGGCAAGACACACTTGTCTTAGTACTACTCACCTGGTTATCACCACACACGCTTGACACCATCTGAACCACATAAGTTTATCTTGGTCTCATCAGACCACAGGAAATGGTTCCAGTAATCCAGTAATCCATGTCCTTAGTCTGCTTGTCTTCAGCAAACTGTTTGCAGACTTTTTTGTGCATCATCTTTAGAAGAGGCTTTCTTCTAGGACGAAAGCCATACAGTCCAATTTGATGCAGTGTGCGGCGTATGGTCTGAGCACTGACTGGCTAACCCCCTACCCCTTCAAACTCTGCAGCAATGCTGGCAGCACTCATACGTCTATTTCCCAAAGACAACCTCTGGATATGATGCTGAGCACGTGCACTCAACTTCTTTGGTCGACCATGGCGAGGCCTATTCTGAGTGGAACCTGTCCTGTTAAAAAGCTGTATGGTCTTGGTCACCATGCTGCAGCTCAGTTTCAGGGTCTTGGCAATCTTCTTATAGCCTAGGCCATCTTTATGAATAGCAACAATTATTTTTTTTAGATCCTCATAGAGTTCTTTGTCATGAGGTGCCACGTTGAACTTCCAGTGACCAGTATGAGAGAGTGAGAGCGATAACACCAAATTTAACACACCTCCTCCCTATTCACACCCGAGACCTTGTAACACTAACGAGTCACATGACACTGGGAGGGAAAATGGCTAATTGGGCCCAATTTGAACATTTTCACTTAGCGGTGTACTCACTTTTGTGGCGTACTCACTTTTGTGGCGAGCGGTTTAGACATTAATGGCTATGTGTTGAGTTATTTTGAGGGGACAGCAAATTTATAAATTATACAAGCTTTACACTCACTACTTTACATTGTAGCAAAGTGTAATTTGTAATTTGAAAGTTAGCTTTCTTTGTAAATGTATTACCCTCCTAATCCAGCAAGCATCCATCCTGAGTGTGGGCATCTGAAGCCTGCTAGGAGTCTCTTCCGGGATTAGGTGCAGCTGGCTACACAGCATGCACCTCCCAATCTCATGCATGTGCAGTGGGGAATAATTACACTTTGGGATTTATTTACTAAAGCAGGAGCGTGAAAAATCAGGCACATTTCTGCATAGAAACCAATCAGCTTCCAGGTTTTATTGCCAAAGCTTAATTTAACAAACTGAGGTTGAAAGCTGATTGGTTTCTATGCAGAAGTGAGCCTGATTTTGCACTCTCCAGCTATAGTAAATAAACCCCTATGTGTTTTGCAGGTTGCGTAACAATACAAACAATAAGTTCCCCCTTCCAAAAATGGAGCCTACCTCCGCCTAGCATCACATCATTTCTGTTTTTGAAATAACACAATTCTAGAAGCTGAGGATACCCATTGACTCCTGGGATTGATGATACTGGTATCCCAGGAGCCAATGAGAAAAAGGAAATGATGTACCTTGCCATGGTGAGGAACATTGGAAGTTGAGGGCTTTTTACAAACAAAAGGTACTTAATGAAGAAAAAAATATGTCACTATTCAAAAATAAATGGCAAAGGGATCAGCAACAAATGCAGCCATGGTTGAAAATTAGGGTGGAACTCCACTTTAAAATAATTTTTTTTTACCCAGTACACCTGATGAAGTAAAGCTGACAAAAGTATGGTTCATTACGTTTTAAAACTATACTTTATGTAAGAGAAATTAAAGTAGTTTACCTAAATTCAGAAATGAATATGTAACAGGAAATAGAATCCAAAAAACAAACTTTAAACCATTGCTGTTTACTACAGTTTTGTTGCAGATCTTAATTATATTATTCTATTATTACAATTATACGGAACTTTAAAGAAGATGAGTGTTTCTTGTACAATATAAATGCCATTGACGTAGATAGCCATGAAAAATGGGACAAATTCCACCTACTTGGAGGAACATAATGTAACTCTTTAGGGGGCTCCCATGAAAGCAGCCTGATGAACGAGCCCCTTGGTGTGAGCTGGAATTACCAATTGTCGCACTGAGACTTTAGAATCATAAATTCAAGACGACCTCCATTGTCCAGCGTTCATAAAGTGTCACACTAAGCAAATCGGTGTCACTTTTCACAGTATGACATGCTGGGTTCTTGATATATAGGCATGAGGTTCTAAATGAAAAGAAAACATTAGACCTTTCCAACACATAACTGTCCAAGAGCTTTGGGATTTGGCGGCATTAATCAATTACTTCACTCACTGAATCAGTTTATATATATGTTAATACACTAAAAAAAATCTAAACTTGTTTCAACACATGTAACAAAAAGAAGTGGGAATACTTTGCTGAGACTTCAAGTTTATTTATATATTTATGTATGTCTCTCACTTTTTCTATTTAGGTAATAGTTGTTTCAAAAATTTGTATTACAGTACAATAAAACTTGCATAACATAAATGCTTGGGTGTCCCCTGCATAGCTTTTAAAGTTGAAAAAATGATACAAATATATTGCAGCTTACCAGTCCTTAAATGTGCCATGGCTGCTTTATTTTTTTTTTATTAAGCTTTTTTCACCTTTATTTTCACCTGGTCATCTGGAAAACCTCCTGTATTGAGGTGTCCCCATTCTGCATGGAGGAGCAACAGAAAAACAAGAAGATTTAGATGGACTTGATTAACAAAAAAGATGCACTTCAGCTATCCTCTTTTAGGCAGTTACAGTATCATAAATGAATGAAACCTCACCATTATAAGCATCACTGTCAGTGGTAAATAGTTTGTCCTAACCTTCTAACTACCACTTTTGCTGGTCAGCTTAGTAAAAAAATGGCAGATTTACTATCAAGATGAAAATGGACAAAGGAAAAAAGCCTGAAACAAAATGCATGCAACCACCACAGTTAAGAATTGGGGGAAATATATATTTTTGTGTTTAATACCACTCTAGTTCAGAGGAATAAGTAAAATGTAGTGGATTATACTATATATGGAAGTGGGTTTTTTTTGTTTGTTTTGCTGGCTTTTTGCAGCTGTAAGACATTTTTATATACACTTGCTGTAGCCAGTTATATTTTTCTTACCATTTTGTGAATACATTTAATTAAAATACTGTACATATATAAAAAAATTTTTTACCTGACAATGGAATTGTAGTCCTGTTCTGCCACTTATGTGATCTACACAGCCCTGTCAGGTCTTAGACCACTTCTGAAGAATTTGCAGAGCTTGGTCAAGAACATAATCAGCCTGTTGATTAGACAAGGAATGGACAGCAGCAGATGGGTTATCAACTCCTAGTGCTCACCGACACTCTTAATTTGGAGTGCTATTATGAAGGCGATCAAAAAAGGCTTATATTAGGGCAGGGGTCTTACATTAGATGCATTATTAATAAATGTAGCAACATGTTAAAGACTAAATAACTGTGTGCTAATTTTCTATTTGCTGGGTATTTACCTTTATTAAGACAAAATAGAACATTGTAAAATTCCTAATGTAGGCAACCAGTCCCACTTATTTCTTACCTAATTGTCAACATTAATTAAGCGGCTTCAAACCTGTCAACTGCACATTGTCTGCAGTTCCATTTTGATCATTACTCATATAGTTATGACGCCATTCCACTGTTGGTGGTGGAAGATTAACCTGCCTTACTGAGATCACTAGACTTTAACAACCATAGTGCTGTAAGCTATGGGAGCATTGGTAAAGCTCAGGCCACGGGCATAGTTGGACCCCTTTTAGCAAAACTATCCAACATTCATCTGAAAGGCAATTCAACTTCTACTAAAGGGGAACTTCCGTTCTCCCTGCTTACCTGTTATTCTGGGTTGTCCCTGGTTCACAAGCTAACCAGCCCAGGGAATCCAGTGTTATCCTGCTGTGATCCACTGATCTGTTGCTAAGGCACGGTTTGCCCTGCCACTTTGGTCCATCCCAGTCCTCCAGAGCCGGCTGCCTCTTCCTGGTTCTTGCAACAGGCCCCAACAGACCTGTCCACCAACCCCCCCCGTGGGATATGTGACATGGGAGGTTATTTACTAAAGGCAAATCCACTTTGCACTACAAGTGCACTGCAAGTGCTCTTGAAAGTGCACTGAAAGTGCACTTGGAAGTGCAGTCGCTGTAGATCTGAGCGGAAGATCTGAAATGTGGGGAAGCACTGCTGATTTTATCATCCAATCATGTGCAAACTAAAATGCTGTTTTTTATTTTCCTTGCATGTCCCCCTCAGATCTACAGTGACTGCACTTCTAAGTGCACTTTCAGTGCACTTTCAAGAGCACTTGCAGTGCTCTTGTAGTGCAAAATGGATTTGACTTTAGTAAATAACCCCCATGGCGTCTGATGAGGCCGCAGGAGTAGGGATATTTTACAAAATTTAACCCCCATGGCTTCTGATGAGGCCGCAAGAATGGCGGCGGGGATGGGGGGTGAGGGTTGGCCTGGAGTAAAAAAAAAAGCTAAAAACAGGTAAACAAACAGAAAAAGAAAACCCAGTGTATTTAGTTCACTTGTGGAGAAGGGGGTTGAATGCACGAAGGTTAAAGGGTAACTCCACTTTCATGGGGAAAAAAAATAGCAAACAAAGAAAAAAACAATATAGCGCATATAATTGCGACACTAATCATTTTTGTAATTGAATGTTATTAAAAATTACCTTTCCTTTTCAATCTGAAGCCATTGTAATTTTCTGAGAATTCATTGCAATATGTCAACCTGGAGTTGTTCTGTACACAGAAACATCATTTCCTGCTTGTGTGATTGGCTCACCAACTTGCCCAGAAATCTGCCTAAGATACAAGTCAGATTTCAGGCATCCCCTGCAACAAAAATTTCATTTTTGGTGAGATACTTTCAATAAGAGCACATCTAAAGGGATGCAGGCCAAGCAGATTTCATCATTAGAGCCCTGCAGCTGCAACACCTGACAGTTAATTATGAAACCACTCCCATTAGACCCACTAAGTACAGAGGCACAGAGAAACACAGAGAGATTTCTTCAGAATAACAAAAGGTAGGAATCTGCAATAAAGTTTGTTTTAATCCTTGCAATATACATAGATCATCCAGAGGAGAATGTTATTTTTCTCAACAAAAGTGGAATTACATTAAGTTGTTTAGGGGAATGAAAGGATTTACCCCCTTCCTGACCAAGCCCTTTTTTGCGATACGGCACTGCGTTGATTTAACTGACAATTGCGTGGTTATGCGACACTGTACCCAAACAAAATGTATGTCCTTTTTTTCCCATAAATAGAGCTTTCTTTTGGTGGTATTTGATCACATTGGCGGTTTTATTTTTTTGCAATATAAACAAAAAAATTGACAATTTTGAAAAAAAAGCTATATTTTTTACTTTTTGCTATTATAAATATCCCAAAAAATTTAAATAGAAAAACAAATTTCTTTCTTGTTTTAGGTCAATATGTATTCTTCAACATATTTTTGGTAAAAAAAAAATCACAATAAGCGTATATTGATCGGTATGAGCAAAAGTTATTGCTACTACAAAATAGGGGATAGATTTATGGCATTTTTATTATAATTTTTTTTTATCATGACTGCAACATTGCGGTGGACAGATCGGACACTTTTGACACTATTTTGGGACCATTGACATTTATACAGCGATCAGTGCTATAAAAATGCACTGATTACTATGTGAATGTCACTGGCAGGGAAGGAGTTAAACACTAGGGGGCGATCAAGGTGTTAAGTGTGTTCCCTCAGTGTGTTCTAACTGTAGGGGGTTGTACTAGAACATGATCCCTAGGAGCACCATCAAATCTATCACAACCAAATGGAAAGAACATGGCACAACAGCAAACCTGCCAAGAGACGGCCGCACACCAAAACTCACGGACCAGGTAAGGAGGGCATTAATCAGAGAGGCAGCACAGAGACCTAAGGTAACCCTGGATGAGCGACAGAGTTCCACAGCAGAGACTGGAGTATCTGTACATTGGACCACAATAAGCCGTTCGCTCCATAGAGTTGGGCTTTATGGCAGAGTGGCCAGAAGAAAGCATTTACTTTCAGCAAAAAACAAAATGGCACGTTTTGAGTTTGCGAAAAGGCATGTGGGAGACTCCCAAAATGTATAGAGGAAGGTGCTTTGGTCTGATGTGTGATTTGAGGCTAGGACGGAGGTTCACCTTCCAGCAGGACAATGACCACAAACACACTGCTAAAGCAACACTTGAGTGGTTTAAGGGGAAACATGTAAATGTGTTGGAATGGCCTAGTCAAAGCCCAGACCTAAACCAATAGAAAATCTGTGGTCAGACTTAAAGATTCCTGTTCACAAGCGCAAACCATCCAACTTGAAGGGGCTGGAGCAGTTTTGCAAGGAGGAATGGGCAAAAATCCCAGTGGTAAGATGTGGCAAGCTCATAGAGACTTATCCACAGCGACTTGGAGCTGTGATAGCCGCAAAAGGGGGCTCTACAAAGTATTGACTTTAGGGGGGTGAATAGTTATGCACATTGACCTTTTCTATTTTGTCCTATTTGTTGTTTCTTCACACAAAAAAAATAAATCTTCAAAGTTGTGGGCGTGTTCTATAAATTAAATGATGCAAATCCTCAAACAATCCATGTTAATTCAAGGTTGTGAGGCAACAAAACACAAAGAATGCCAAGGGGGTGAATACTTTTGCAAGGCACTGGATATGATTAACACAATAGATTTGTCAGAACCCGAGGACAGGTTATGATCGATTTACTGATCGAGCAAAAAAATAAAAATTACAAGCTAAACCCAGGCACTAAAATTTCATATAACTTTTGACATCTTTATGTAATTCCAAACATTGTTAAAAGGCTATTAAAAATATGCACATTTAACAAAAGAATATCTGATGATCCAGCCATGAAAGTCCTTGTTGTTAGGGACTTCCTGTTATGAGATGACAACTACCTTCCCATTGTGCATAGAAATTAGATGCAGCTGTGCCAACACATAATGCATAGACATGATTCATATACTTGAACTGACATGGAATTGACCTGAAGTTCCTTGGATACCGTGTTATTACCAGAATGGTTACTTTTCAGATATCCTATTTCAGAGATATAAACTGTAAACAAAGTGCAATGTGTCGCTCAAAATTTCTCTGAGTCACACAAGCTGACCTGTGAGTCAGTGCCACCTCATATAGAAGAGTAGGAGGGGTCCACCATTATGTTTAGGTGCTGCACCTGCAATGTTTGCCATACTGGCAAGGTAGGTGACAACATTCTTGGGAGTTATGCACACACCGCTCTCTGCAATGACTGGAAGCCTGGAGAGGAGGCAGGAGGAGTGTTGTGTGGGAGCAGAACAGTCTGGTAGAGAATGGGGAGGTCAGGGGTCTCTGGGAGCATGGTCACCAGTGGTACTTCCTTATCAGGGTAAGTGGGAGGACTACCAGCAACAAAGTAGCAGCTTAGCAGGAGAGGGAGTCTTGGTGTAGCCCAGGTGGTGGTTGTAGTAGGCCAGTGGAGGGTCTGAGCTGGTCAGCAAGAGAGCCAGGGAAATTAGTCATTTACATGGTGGTGGCCAGATGCACTAGATGTTTCACTAAAATGTTGGGGAGACGGTATGTGTCCCACTTTAGGCACAATTCAACCAATCACAAGATTCGTTAGCTCTTACTTATTCTCTGTCACTACCTAATGCCCAATCTCAGGAATTCAGATTTTCAAGATGTCCCAGGTATGATGGTTCATCACTATCAAGAAACCGGTCCAGACTAAGCAATGAAGTAAAACAGACAGTAGACAGTGCACGTAGATGGGGAAGGGACTGAAAGAGGCTGGAGGGGAGAAGCAACAAAGAAATGCAAAAAAAGATGTAAAAAGGTTAAAATGATCATAATGCACAGTGCTTCAGCAAACTAAATGGCACCACAATGCTTTAGCAAGCTAAATGGCATCCAAGTAGGGTGTTGATGTACATTTTTTTTTAGAGCAACAAATCAGAATTCTTGTTTAAAAATGTATGTACGTCATTTTTGTAAATCATCCCACACCATAATTTCCCAAAAATAATACATTTATGATTTACAGCTTGTTCCCGTCACCTTGAAAAGCCAGCTAGCATGGACCATGAAAGGTGAGTTTACTTCCTGAGTGTGTAAATAATTATTTTATTTTAAGGTGAAGCCTAAGCCGTTTCATAGTGTTAAAACTCAGTGACTCAAAAAAGATCAGTGGCTATGTCAGTGAAGAAACAGAATTGGTCATCCTTTTCTTGCCTGTATCTCTCTGCCTGACCCCTCTCTGGCATGGTTCATGAAATCGGCAAAACTCTGTGACACAGAAAGTAGGAGACACTTGATCTGTCTGTAACAATTTCCATTCACTTTGACAAGAACTACCACTGGAGCAAGGAAGAAAAGAGAGGAGGGAGAAAAAAAATCCATTTATTTAGCCAGCGTTGTGCTCTCGTCTTCATTTTTAGCTTCCTCATCATTTTTATCCCTTCAGAGCATCTCTTTATCTAGTGAAAGCCAAAACAATGGGGGTGAATCTCTGTTCTCCATCAACGTCCAGTGGAGGAAATACACCACTGCAGACAGTTGCTTACAGTGTAATGATGAGGTTTGAGACAAATTCTGCATGGCCTGTTATATTTTTGGAAGTGTCACTTTCTTTATTTCTGTGTTGGAGCTCACATAAGATGGCCAAAGATGGCCATAAGATGGCCAAGGGCTGAACTAAAAATACTGCAAAAAATAGGTGAAGGAAGATATTATAATTTGGTCTGAAGACAAATAATTATTTAATTTGGTTGACTTAAACTGAATAGAAAGACTAATTAAAAAAAAAATGGGAGCATTTCTACTTTCCTGAACTATCCTATACAATTTTTAGTCTTACAATGGTTGGCTGTTCATATTGTGTTTACAGTGGCGGGTTTATTTGGGATAAAGCACGAGTCTTCAAGCTTCTCATGTGCCTTTAGTATCCTATTATTATTTGAAAGGAGTTGATACATAATCCTCAGCATATAATTTTATGTGGATTAACCAAAATATAAATACAGATATTACTTCAGAGGCAAAACTGTTGGTTGGCATGGTGGCATATGGTCATCTTTATCTATGTTTTGGTCTATGCCATAAGAAAGGGACTCTATGTCAGAATAGCAGCAAACAAAAAAATGTAAAGTTCACAGTAATCGATCAGGCTTTATTATTTAACTTAGAGAGGCAAAATTAAATGTTGATTGGTTACAAAGCCCAATGGCTCAGCTTTTGTTGTAGTATCCTATGGTTTATTTACATTTATACATTTGTAGTATTATGAGTAGCAGAGTATTGTACCAATGATTATTGCAGAAAGTTTAATGATATCCTGTATTAGCTAACTTAAATTATTAGAAATGCAAGCTTTCTGGATGTCTTAGCTCACTTCCTCAGGCTTTATACAATTCTAAAAAAAATATATACAGAGTTACAACGAAGAGCAATGAAAACTAAATGTTAAAAAAAATAACAACAATTTTTTTCTTGACACACTTGAGCAGTAATGTAAAAGTCTTTCAATGTTTTTCCATTTATTCATTGCACTAAATATACAAAAATTGCATTACGAATTATAGCTTAAATATTCTAGCGTCAAGTTTTCTTGTGCCTATTGAACTAGTACAGTTTTAGAAGTTTAAATTAGAATGCTGTTGCCTATGACTGGAAACACTGCACTTTTCTGTGAACCTTTCAGACATTAGTGTTCCTTTTTTTTTTGTAGTAGTATTATCTTGCTGCCATAAAATTATCTGGTTCTTGATGTAGCTCACTCAAATACTGAATGCTCTTTAGTTGCTGTGATCAGTCTGAGGATTATCTTTTATAATAGGGTCTGCTACCCCTTTTAGTAGTTTTCCACCATATAGTAAACACAGGTTGCAAGCTAATATTACGAGTACCCCGAAGGCTAACGTTAGTACCCATTGAGAATGCTTTGTCTTGTAAAATAGTTAATCATAACAGTTTATTGACTTAGCAAACAATAATTCAGATATAAATGTGAGATTACTAAGCATTATTTATTGATTTGAAACATAAGGTAGTTTTCTAGAGAATATTTATACACAATAAAGTACACCACCAGAGAAAATGAAAAAATTTGGGGCCCATTGACTTTTTTTTACCACAATGTGCAGGTATGCACAGAATATTTACAGATTATAGCACACTTACCCAGCAAATGCCCCGTACACACAAGCGGATTTTCTGTCGGAAAAATCTTGGATGTTTTTTCCGACTGAATTCCGCTCAAGCTTGCCTTGCATACACACGGTCACACAAAAGTTAGCTGAACTTTCGCCCGTCAAGAACGTGGTGACGTACAACACTACGACGAGCCGAGAAAATTAAGTTCAATGCTTCCGAGCATGCGTCAAATTGTTTCTGAGCATGCATAGGAATTTTGCACGTCGGAATTGCTACAGACGATTGGAATTTCCAATCAAAACTTTCTCCAACGGAAAAATTGAGAACACGCTCTCAAAATTTTGCTGGTGGAAATTCAGCCAGCAAAAGTCTGATGGAGCATACACATGCATTTTCTGACAAAAAGCTCTCATCTGTCTTTTGCTGGCCGAAATTCCGATTGTGTGTATGTGGCAGAAGCGATCCCTTATCACAATACAATGACCGCACTTTCCTCCATGTTTGATGCTTCCATCTTAACCTGGTAATTTCCAGGTTCGGAGTGTTTGACCATCTTTATTGGCAGGGCCAGAATGAGGTAACTCTATTGCATTTGCATGGGATTTATTTCCTCCTCCTGGCACAGAATTGTGCTGAGGTTGTACATTGAACTGCACATGTTCGGCTCAGTGTACACTTACAAAAAAATGTGCTGACACATATGTCTTTAAAAAAAGCCACTGCACAAACGTACAAACATTCTTCACTTCCGATTTAATATCAGATAATCCAAAATAGGTGATATGTGTCAAACATCCATTTCTGTAAAGGAGTAAATACTTTATCAAAGCTGAGAAACACTTGTAAAATCTATGCAACAATTTAGGTATTACTTCAGAAAAAAATTGCCTTTCTCTATTGATCTGAGACAGGTGAAAAAAGAGTTTAGTGATGTGGAGATGATGATAATGTGGGCAGAGCTTTCATCACACATTCTGATTGATGAGATATTTGCCTGTTTATTGCCATTTGCAATCCTTAGTAAATCAAGTCTCTTAAACTATCCACAAAGGCAGCCAGAGCTCACACATGCCATTTTGTAAGTACAGTTTCAGTGCCACATTTCTTCAGTTTGCAGACTTAGAACTTTGTAATTTGTACAATTCAAAGGGAAAAAAAAATAAAACGTATGTTAATAGAGGATAACATAATAATAAATAGTGATAAACCTTGTCCCCAAACCTACGAATAGTAAAGTATCATATGTTTAACCACTTTGTGACTGCATAGACAATGTCTTGTGCCTTGAAAATATTGCGTCACTTCTGAGAAGTTTTCCAGACTCATGACATAAATTTGTGTCGGGGGGGGGGGGGGAGAGCTCAGAACGGAGCTTGTCCATTCACAACACAGTTCTTCTGCTGTCTGCAGGGGAGTGTGTTCCTTTCCTCCAATCAGCTCTCACATACTGTAACTGCAGCCTTTCTGCCCCCTCCTCTGTGCTTCTGGCAGATGAAGAAAGATTGTAACATGATCTGCCCCTTTGAAGGGGTGTAGAGAAGAGAACACTGCAGATAAACAAGTAAAACCTATGTAGGAAGTTTCATCTCTGTGTATCATCTGAGCCTGTTCACTTCACTGGGTATATGTGAGAGTTTACAACCACTTTAAGATTACAGAAGATAACTAGGAATGTGCATCTGTGTGTGCCCCTGGTCTTTAAACCTCGCTGTCAAACTTACAAATTGGTCACAGGGTTATGGCCAAGTTTAACGGATGCATAATGGCACTAACTGCTAAATTTTGCCTGGACATTGAAGTTTTACTCACTGCTTGTTATGAAAGAGTTTAATATTTAAATCTAGCATCACACACACATTAGAATCTTACTAAACAACAGTTTTCCTTGCTAAAGCAGTATCATCCTAAACAATTCCCATTCTGTGCCTTTTTTTAATCCTTGGTTGTATCTCGTGCTACAGATGTGCTACAGCATTTTTGTAGCCATCTGCTGTCTATATGCATGCACTCAAACCCAAATGGCATTTAATATGGCAAGTTTCCTCATGGTGACCACAGTGGGCAATGCCTCCATAATGTATGTTTGAACAGCCCCGTGACTTCACTTTGTAAGAGCTTAGTAAATGTGGTGAAATTTCACTTGGCAAAGGAAAAAACAAACAAACAGTATTTTACTTGCACTTGATTGGATGATGGAAGTCAGCAGAGCTTCACCTCATTCACTAAGCTCTGGGGATATTTCCCTTCTAAAGTACAACTTCCTTTGCAAAAGTGAACTGTTTATTTTCATTTAGTAAATCAGCCCAATAGCATTGTAACCCTATGACAGGAGATGCCTCAACAAAAACCTTCATGGCAGGATCACCATGTATAATTTTAAAGAAAGCTGCATACTTAAAAATATTGAACATGACTTTTGAAATTACAATAACATATTGAAGCTTACGTGCAATTTTAGTGATTGGGTTTATATCTAATTAAAGATACAACACATTTTGTTTATAAAAACCCATAGTGAGGGATGGTTATGTGTAAAGACTGAGCCTGTAGAAGAAAAATTGGATTATTATAGACTTCCCAAATAGCCAATGAACTAATTGTGTTTAGATTCCTGTTCTAGCATCATCACTGCGTGATTTACAGGGAAATTAAGAGGATTATAGAGTGTGGGAGGGGACTATGTTGATTTGTGTGCGTATGTGTTTGTGTGTGCGTTTGCATGTGTATGTGCCTGGGGAGGGAAGTCCTGACCTCTCGTCACATCCCTCCCTGTCCCCATCTGAAGGCTGGGCATATCCACTCACACTACTTAATGATAGTGACATTACACAGCCGCCCAACATTGCTGCGCTTTTGTCTTCATTCACGGAGAAATGAAGTTCTCTTGGGCGTACTTATCAATCACTCGGTGGCTCCAGCTGTTCAGTCGGCTCTGGATCGACTTCAACAGCCGTGCTTACAAATTGTTTCTCAATAGCACCGAGCTGAGACCCCCTTTTTTGTCATTGTCTTCCGACAAATGTTTTTTTTCTGCAGCCTTTTCCCAGACATTGCCGGCTGCCTTCTGCTGCTGATTATTGAAACCAAGCTGTTTTGCATTCGTATGAGTGGGACCTAGGTTCAGAGATCTCTCCCTGACTGCCATTCCACCCAGAGCACCGTGCCAAATACAATTACATGGATAGTTTTGCTGATTGCATTAAAATCATTAGAACAAAATATTCCGAAATCGTACATTAAGGGGTGAAATTAGCAAAAAAGCTTTAGAGGCAGACTGTTGTCCCAAAAGTAACAGTGACACAATTAGCTTAAATTGTGTTACATACACACAGGCTAGAACACTTCCTGTACAAATGATCTCATGGCATTAGGTTAATAACTATGGAAGGGAAAGAAAGGGTTAAACGGATACCACTGTGCAGCCAGACAATAACATTTCACCATTTCGAAGTCCATTTATGAACAACTTAATTGTGTTTTTTTTTTGAAAAAAAACACTTTGCCAACATTTTACACAATTGTTATTTCATTTTTTTGCGCCTGTATGATTTCAACGCTTGCACTTTATGTTAATGTTATTTTAAAAAAACCTCAAAAATTATATTTAAGTAAGGGGACATTAAAAAAAAAAATAAAGAATCTGGAATACACCTACAGGTCTTCTGTTGGTGAAAGTAAAGAGCAATAATGTGTTGCATAGAAAATAAATCAAAAGCAACTAATAAAGAACCATTACATAACTTATCCAACAACAATAAAAAAATAAATGATTAAATGCTATGAGCTACTCCACTTTGTACATTAATATTGCTTTATGAACAGCCTTATTGAACAAGACCAGCAGTGCTGAATCGTGTTGACATTATAAATAGGACGATATAAAGAGAGGACAATGTGTTAATATTGACTCTAGCTTTGTGTTTAGAGTTCTGTTCATTGTAGGGTAGACGAAACACTGCCAGCGTTGCATAATGTATACATTGAGAGTTCTGGGGAATGCAGAAGGGTGGCCTCAATAGGCATTGAATAGACCATCATTACAAATAAATTGGTAGAGATGACACAGTTCACTGAAAGAGCTCACTAATTGGGTGAATCTGTCAAATTTAGTGAATTTAAGCTTTTTTTGGAAAGTTGTTGAAACATTTGAAAAATCTGTAGAGAATCATGCAGTTCATGTATCCAGATTGCTATTTATATTGCCAGATGAACAGCCCCTACTTCTATAATAAATCATTCCCTCTGAGCTACTAACCTAGAATAGCTACACAGATAATGCATTATGACTTAAATTTTTCTGATAGGCCTACTTGTTTTGGGTCGGTGACTTAGAAACTATTGACATCTGAGTGTTATTATGACAGCCAGCCAATAACATTCAGAAGGAGGCCAGCAAAGGCAACCTAAGTGCTTCGCTTACAATAGGTTTACTTTAACTGCTTTCCGACCGCCTCACGCAGATATACTGCGGCAGAAGGGCACATACAGGCAGAATAATGTACCTGTACATGGCCCTTTAAGAGGCAGCTTGCGGGAGCTCCGTGATCACGGGTCCCGCGAACTCGATGTCCACGGGGATACCCGCGATCGTCTCACGGGGAGGAAGAATGTGGAAATGTGTAAACAAGCATTTCCCCGTTCTGCCTAGTGACAATGTCACTGATCACAGCTTCCTGTGATCGGGAGCAGTGATCAGTGTCGTGTCACACATAGCCCCTCCCCCTCACAGTTAGAGTCACTCTCTAGGACACACTTAACTCCTACAGTGCCACCTAGTGGTTAACCCCTTCACTGCCAGTCACATTTACACAGTAATCAATGCATTTATAATCGCACAGATCGCTGTATAAATGTGAATGGTCCCAAAATCACACCAAAAGTGTCCGATGTGTCCGCCATAATGTCGCAGTCACAATAAAAATCGCTGATCGCCGCCATTACTAGTAAAAATAAAATTATTAATAAAAATGCCATAAAACTATCCCCTATTTTGTAGACGCTATAACTTTTGCACAAACCAATCAATAATGCTTATTGTGATTTTTTTTACCAAAAATATGTAGAAGAATATGTATCGGCCTAAACTAAGGAAAAAAAGAATTTTATATATTTTTTTGGGATATTTATTATAGCAAAATGTTTTTCCAAATTGGCGCACTTTTTTTGTTTATAGCACAACAAATAAAAACCGCAGAGGTGATCAAATACCACCAAAAGAAAGCTCTATTTGTGGGAAAAAAAGGACGTCAATTTTGTTTGGGAGCCACATCGCACTGACGTGAAATTGTCAGTTAAGGCAACGCAGTGCCGAATCGCAAAAAGTGCTCTGGTCTTTGGCCAGCCAAATGGTCCTTAAGTGGTTAAGGGTGAATTTAAAAGGTTTAAGTTGCGTTACTGCAATGCCCATGAATGTATTGTAGGCGTGCACGCATATATATGCATCGTGGCGCATTTTAATTTTACTTAATGGCACCCCAATGCTAGACATGTGTGGTTTGTTTTGTTCCGAATTGAAATTTGGATGAATTTTTGTATTTTGGAAATTTGGATTGTATCCAAATTTTCGAGTTACAATGGTACGGAATTTTCGATTGAATCGATTCAAAGAGTTTTCAAATCAATAGTGTTCAGAATCAAATGGTTTTAGAATTCAAATAGTTTTGCAATTTACAAAGAGAATAAAATAGAATAGAAAATAATTAGTAAAATAGAAAAAAATAGAATAGAATAGAATAGAAAAGACTATAACAGCAAATAAAAGAATATAATATAATATAGTAAACAGAACAAAATAGAAAATAAAAGAACAGAATAGAATAGAATAGAAACAAATAGAATAAAAAAAGAATCGAATAAAATAGAAAGAATATAACCATCTTCTCAAATTCGAATTTCAAATAGATTACAATTCAAATACGAATACATAAGAAAAGAAAAGAATAGAATAGAAAAAAGATTAGGATAGAATAGAATAAAAGAGAAAAGAATAGAATTAAAAAAACAATAGAATAGTAAGAATATAACCTTTACCCAAAACGCAAATAGAATCAATTCAAGTTTGAATAGAATAGAAAATAACAGAATAGTATAGAAAAACAACAAAATAGAAAGAATATAACCATCTTCCAAAATTTGAATAGAATAAACTTAAATTTGAATAGAAAAGAATAGAATAGAATAAACAAATTGAAAAAAAATAGAATAAAAAAAAAGAATAGAATAGAATAGAAAGAATATGACCATTCCCAAAATTCAAATAGGATCAATTTACATTTGAATATAATAGAAAAAAATTGATTAGAATAGACAGATGGTTATATTATTTCTATTCTATGTTTTTTTCTATGCTATTCTGTTATTTTCTATTCTATTCTTTTCTATTCTATTCAAATTCAAATTGATTCTATTTGAATTTTGGGAAATGGTTATAATATTTCTATTTTATTATTTTTTTTTAAATTCTATACTTTTCTATTCGAATTTCAAAAGATGGTTATATTCTTTCTATGTTATTCTATTCTTTATTCTATTCTATTTGTTTCTATTCTGTTATATTCTATTCTTTTATTTTCTAATATATTCTTTCCTATTTTATTAAATTTTTTTCTATTCTATTCTTTTAATTTTTATACTAATTAAAGTGACCTCAAACCTGATTATAGATAATCTTACACGTGAAATATGTGATCTAGGTCAACATAACTCTGACCCTGAAGACTGCATAGACTCCCCTGAAACTAACATTCAGAGCTATATGGATGAATTGCACTGAAAAAGGAGAAGCTCACTCTTCAGTCATGTTTTGAGGACTATTATGCCACGTACACACGACCCATTTTCCCGTCGCAATAAATTCTAAAGGTTTTTCCGACGGAGTTTCGACGGAGTTCCCCTGAAACTGTCTTGCCTACACACGATCACACCAAAGTTTGATCGTCCAGAAAGCGGTGACGTACAGCACGTACGACGGGACCCAATAAGAAGGAAGTTCAATAGCCAGTAGCCAATAGCTGCCGTCTTGTACTTGCTTCAGAGCATGCGTCCTTTTTGGTCCGTCGGAACAGCATACAGACAAGCGGTTTTCACAATAGGAATTGGTTCCGTCAGAAATATTTAGAACATGTTCTATTTTTTGGTCGGTCAGATTTTTCGAAAAAAAAAGTCAGATGAGGCACACACACGATCGGAATATACGATGAAAAGATTCCGTCAGACTTTTTCTGTCGGACATTCCGCTCGTGTGTACGCGGCATTAGAATAGGGCACAGTGATCTAATATACATATCTGGGGTATACCCGGGTCTGTGTTTGACCTTCAGTCCACTGTCACCACCCTTTTTACAGAACTTTTACCCTTGACTCCATTAGAGGGGCTCGAAGTGGATAGGGTACATCAGGGTTATTACTTGCCATCAGCCCGAAGGTCCACCTTGAGATATCATAACCAAATTACAATACTACCACATGAAAGACCAACTAATGGCTGCGGCTCGTGAAAGACACTCCCTATCCTTCCAGGACTACTCATATCAACTGTATAAGGACTTAGCTCCCCTAACTATTGCTGAATGTAGAGCTATGAAAAGCCAACTTCTGACCCAATATCAGATTAAACATTAAATAGGCTTTCCCTTCGCTTTTCACTTTACATACTAGAAGAAACGATTAATTTGCCGAACTCTGGAAGAACAACCGTCTGTACTGGAGGACCTCCATTTAACCCCAGCGATACCATCATCTGAAGACTCTTGCAGATGTTCATTCTCCTGTTCCCTGCTGAAGCCAGACTCTTCCTCAGCAGATAGTGGGAGAAAAGGTCCCCAGAAATGTGTTTGGTATACCTCTCTGTCCCTTCCTCCTCATTCTTCACCTGGATGGAGTCCAGCACTCTCTGTTTTGAACAATATTCAGTCTTGGAACTGTATCATTATACCTCAGTTAAGCACTTTACCATACTTACTACTTTATTGCATACATTTTACTCTTATGATATAAGTTGAATAGTGATTTTGGTCGACTAAATAGTTTGTTCACTGACTTTCACTGCTTTTCAGTGCATCTCACACCTACTTGATGGTACATATGTACCCCCAATCACCAAATGCTAGGTTTTCCCTCACTGTTTTGTTCTATTGCCTTTCCAACTATATCTTATCCAGGCCTACGCAATATCTTCTGCCAGGCCCTTCTTTGTGAGCTCCCTTAGAACCCCATATACCATTCATGATGCCTCATTGACTATTAAAATTTTTTGCTGTTCACAACATCTCCTACAAAGAATTCACTGGGCGCTCCTCTGTATGTAGACATGCACATAGAGCCCTTCTGTATATCGCGTCAATAGTTTCTTGACCTGCTTTTCTTTTACATTATGCCTGCCCTTGCCTGTTTGTTTTTGGAAAGTTCCTTGGCTCTGTCCACCACTCTCTACATAGGCACTTGGAGCACCCCCTGACCCCTGCCTACTGGCTGATCCCTCTTTCCATGAGAGAAAGTGGTAACACAACTGCTTTTTGCTTCTATACACTACTTTGTTGAACAGGTGATCTATATTATTTGAATATTAGCTCCAGCTGTCCGTGTCTAGCTGGGTTCCACTATTATTCAAATTGTAAATCCAACCTAATGCACTTGTTTATTGTTTAATACCCTGATTGTTCTGTTCTTTTATTGCTTGTTTTCACTCGGGGGTTGGTCACTGACCCCCCCCCCCAACTCTGTTCCTGGTAAACCCTTACTAGGGTCCCCAGGCAGCAGACTCGACATTTAATTATTGTGTCCTGGTTCTCTTGACAGGAAACACATTTTTCTACACAATCTACACCTAACTCTTTTGACCCACACTATTCCTAAGTATATATGGCCTTAGCACAAACTAAACATAAGGGTTTCCTTATAGCATTTCATCGTAGAACTCTCTTTGTATCCACCACGGAAATGAAAGATCCGAAAGGTCAATATTTAATACCTATAGGCTACTTGCAAGATATAGAGGACACTGTGATTTCCTTTTAGGCACCCAATACTAATCCAATCCCTTTTTTCTTGGATCTACTGCCTCAAATATCCAAATAGCAATCAAAGATGACCTTACTCACAATGCTACATGTGACATCTCTCTTCGGGGAAGCTCACAAGCTGTTTATACGTGGTACTTGTATTCAGAAAGCCTTTCGGCTCAAAAACGAACAGTACCAATTACATCACAAATTGGATAATGAATTTCGTAACCACTTTGCAGTCTTCCAGGCAACCCCTACGGGGGCTAACAAACTACTTCTGGATAAGGCTTAGACTGAGCTAGATATGTTCTTAATGGAATCAGCTGAGAAAGCAGTACATAGGTCCAGACATTTGTATTATGTAACAGCTGGATACTTCTGGATAAGGCTCAGACTGAGCTAGATATGTTCTTAATGGAATCAGCTGAGAAAGCAGTACATAGGTCCAGACATTTGTATTATGTAACAGCAAATAAACCTGACACGCTCCTGGCCCAGGCCCTTAGGGCACTGGATCATTCCTACAAACCAACGCATGTAAAGCTCCCTACTAGCGTATATACAAGAAATCATGTTAATATGTTAAGGTATTACAGGAGTATCTCACTCACCTTCATCTGCTATATTAAGCCCATGGGACTTTCAACCAGGCACAGTTTATTTCTCAACTCACTTTGCCTACCCTTTCTACCACTCACCACGATCTTCTAGAAAAACCTGTTTCACCAGAGGAGATACTCTCAGCCATTAAGTCACTTAAACTTAACGAATGCCCCAGTCTGGATGATTTTTCAGCAGTATACTACAAAAATGTTTCTGATTTACTGACTTCCCTACTCATGTCCACCTTTAACACCTTGCTCCAATCACTATACTTCCGATCGTAAACCCTGACCGCAATTAATCTATGATTCCCAAGCCAAACTCATCAGCAGAGTCTTCCTGACCATTCATGCAGTGCGCACTCAGTGCATTCCTACTTGCCTTCCTTAAGTAGGTATCAGGAAGACATTCAAATCAGTGTCTTGGCCTTATCTTCATTTTATTTTATGCCATTGGGGTTTCCGGACTAATTTTTTAACTTTGGTGATTTTTTTTTATTATGATACATATTTGGAATATGCTGGTCATCGTACGGATGCCTTCCCTATACATAGAGGCAAAAGGCAAGGATGCCCACTATCTCCTCTTCTTTTTTCTCTTGCCATCAAACCCTAGCCCACCTAATCTGTGCTGACAAAAATAATAAAAGTGTGGAATTAGGAGGGCAACATCATAAGCTTTGCTTATTCACAGATGATGTTTTCCTTTTTCTGACATCCCCGCTCACTTTCATGCCTAAACTCCTATGTATATTAGGGCAGTTTACCACCATCTTGGATCTCACAAATAATTACCAAACATCAAAGGCCCTTAAAATCTCCTTACCTCCCCAACGGCTGAGCAGTTACGGTTATAACTCCCATTCATTTGGGCTCCTTTATTCCTTTCCTATCTGGGCACCAAATTGCCAAATAGGGTTGAAAACGTTTGAAAGGTAAATTTCCCCCCAACTTGCATATCTGCCCTCCTCTCTTGTTGGGCCTCTTGCCAATCTCACAGATAGGAACGATTACAGCTGTTAAGGTGATCATTTTACCAAATATTTTATATCTCTTTAGAGCAATTCCTGCAGTGGTCCTGGTCTACTGTTTTGCATCCTCCAACAGAAGATAACTGCTTTGGCAAAGAGTAAGCACAGACCTCGACTCTCTCTGCAAGTATTGTAACTCCCAAAAAAAGGTCTAGGACTCCCTAATTTTGTGAAGTATTATTATGCAGGCCAATTAGCGCTACTCACTAAATACCATTACTGTAGATAACAGAAACTCTTCTCTGGGTTCATATAGAAGCAATAGATTGTGACCCACTATCAGTAGCAAATTGACTATGGTTAAAATGGGCAGAGCGCCACCATCTCACAAATCCGATCATGAAACTTTCCCTCAGCCTTTTCCTGCCTTTATCTTAGTAAAATGACCCACATGATCTTAGTAAAATGACCCGCATGCCTGCAGGCTTATCTTAACACTGTACAACCGTTAACAAAACCTGGTTGTAATCCTCCAAAGTATAACCATAAATGGGAAATCACAGTGTCACAGGAGGATTGGATGATACTATGGTCTAACACCAAGTTCTCTTCCTAAAACATAACAGTCATGATGTGTTGGACTTGGTACCAGCTAGAATATCTAAATACCTTCCCCTTTACTCACCAGCCTGCTTCCACGGATGCAGGGACCTGGGCACCCACCTTCACATTTGGTGATCTGATACATCCACTCTTTTTAAAGATATTATTTTGGATTTTTGTTTGACTGAAAATGCTCTTGAGATTTTATTGAAAATATTTACATTAATTCAATGGTTAGGATCTACATTGTAAAAATGTTGTATTATTCTGTATAAATGGCCACAATTTTTATAAAAAACATATTACCTACAATCTTATAAATTGTATAATCTGGTCCATCTCTGTAAATAAGCAGCAGGCACAGCTTTCATTCATATCATGTTTTTATCAGTTGATTGGTAGCAGTAACGCTTGTAATAATAGCCAAACACATCCCTCATTACTCAGAACTCTCCTCTGATTCGCTGTCACTTATGCCAGCCATTAAGCTAATATATCACATGTATAACAATACGTTTCCCATGAACATTATGCAAAATGACACTATGCAGATATACACAACATATTCTCATAATAGAGTAATTATGTGAACACAATCAAGCACAAATCAAATTCTACAACTATGTTTCGGAAAGTGACATTTAGGCAGTCCAATCTAACAATTTATTTCCTATAAAAGATAAATACAGGCAGCATTCCATTAGGATATATCAGTAGTATTGATTCCTAAAAGTACAATCAGTTACAAGTTGATTTGTATCATTTTACAACACAAGCACTATATTATAGAAAAAGGCAAAAAGCAGCATAAAGAAAATAGCCCCCCCCCCCCCCCCCCCAAAAAAAATAGTTCAATTTGCTGCATACAATATATATTGTACATGAAAGAGAGACTGATTGTTGTCATAAATAGGGAGTTAAGTTGTCAGGGTGTCCAAGATGGCAACATACACTTTATTAAGCAGACCATACAATACAATCTGATTGTACAATCTATGCACAATGCCCTCTCGATTTACCAAATTGTAATGAGAAGACAAACCAATAATAAAAGCAATTTATTCAATTTGTATCCGAACAGACAGTTGATAATAGATCTAAAGGAGATTAAACAATCGGATTGTAAGTGTATGGTCAGAGTAGTCAGAGCAACTGAAAGGTGATTTCTGATTTGTAGATAATACTTTCTGTCAGTACATTTATCTTTCATTTATCAGGTGACTTTATGTAATGCACTGCAAGGAAAACAGTTTACACAGCAGATCTTCAGATAGTTATGTATCCAGAATTTTTCATACTATGGCTTTACAAAAGATGGGTGACCATTGGCTCATTTGTTTGTTTCATGTATTTATACATGTTTCATGGCAGTGAGGAAGTTAGTGTCTGTTTACTATTTTATCACCCCCAAAGTCTGAGTGTTTGTATGTGTGACTACTTCCCATACTAATGTACTGTACTTACATCATTGTATTTATTGGCCATCACGATGGTGCATTTTCTGAAACATATTCAAAGAGCCAAGAAATGTATGTGATGAACAAGAACAAAGTGTGTGCTTTGCACAAAACTATTATATTTTATAATTCCAAACTTTACCTGTAAGTGGTAGCATAATAGGGTAAGCAGAAATGCTCCACCATCCTTGCACGGTATTGTATATATGCCTTGAGGTCTGCCCTTTAGGAAACATAGTTGACAGCAAGCATATTTATTACATTTATATATTAATACAGGTATGTGTTTTTTGCTTCTCCCATGGGAACATTCGTTTTTTGGCTTATAAGGTGACATTACCGAAGAGGTAGCTCAAGATCTCCTTTCATTTCTGAATGAGAACAGCAAGATCTGCCATCTAAAGATAAGACAAACACAATGTAAAATATATGATGACACACAATGAATACAGAAGCCAAAATTCAAGGTTAAAGATAAGGTTTGGCACTCTACCCTCACTGTATGACTTTCATGTCCTTCCAAAAAATTAGGATAATGATTTCTTGGACTTTATATCATTCTGTACCATTCTTTTATCTTTCCTTATGTCAGCCATATTAACTAAATACCTTTCCAGGATAAAAAATTATCCATTTCTTGCCCTGGTCTCTTAGGAAAAATAATTTTTCATATTAAAAAAAAAAAGCTGGAATAAGGCACACGAGTCCTAATGTATTAATGGGAAACATGTGTTATATATGTTACAGCTGTAAATTTCCTTGTGCATTCTTATACTTTATAATGTAAGTATGAAAAATATATATTTTGGGCTTTTGGAGGTCATAAAAGGTTACATAGTTACATAGTTAGGTTGAAAAAAGACACAAGTCCATCTAGTTCAACCATAAAAAAAAAAAATACAATAAAAAAATATCATACAATCCAATATACCCAATCCTATACCCACAGTTGATCCAGAGGAAGGCGAAAAACCCCCCAGAAAAGCAGGATCCAATTTGCTACAGCAGGGGAAAAATTCCTTCCCGATTCCAGAGAGGCAGGAAGGAATTTTTTCCCCTGCTGTAGCAAATTGGAGGTGTGGAGAAAATTGCTGTCACAACTGCAGGCTGCCCATCATTCTATGTTACCATAGAATGATGGGCAGTAAAACTTGCACCCCTCAATGCCTCTATCTTCTTTTCAGCTCAGATTTTCAAATAATGTAGCAAAAACTCAGCGAGAGGAGTTATTTTTCCTTCCTCATCGGAAAAGAAATGATTGCTACTGTGCATAGACTTTCCAACCTGTCAGAAAATCTCTTCAAACCTCTTTAAAAATCTGCCACTAACTGTGCTTAGATCCTGTTGCCTTGTATATATTTTTTCCCAGCCCAGCATGGCTCCCTGCTAGTGTACATGTATGTTTGATTTTGAGCTGTGTGATGGCAATCTTTGCCACCAATGTTGTTAAATCTTAAAATGTAAGCATTTGTATTATAATCAATTTTTTTTTTTTTTTATCAATTATGCTATTCAGAAGGAAAATTACTAGATTTTGCATTCTGTATTCTCAAGAAACAAAATAGTGAGATTGCCTGTTTAAAGGAAAAGCAAGTGATTACATTGGTATTGGGTAGCCAACATTAAGAGTTATACAGCAGGCAATTCTTAGTCTAAAGCCTGTTTACAGTCATATTCATAAGTCCTGTATTATGGCACATTGAAAAAATGAAGACAAAGATATATTACGTAAAGAGGCACACACTATACATTTTTTTTTTTAAATGATTAAATTCAACATGTACATTATAAATCTTTAAAACAAATTAGCTGACCTTTTCAGCCCTTATGTTGGCTATATCTACCTTGACGTTAAAATCAGTCTTAAAAGTATATAAAATCAAAGCAACTGTTTTATTAAAATCATTCCCCAAAGAAGCCAGAGATGGCCTAAGGTCGTAGATACTGCAACTGCAGAAGCGTTACAGACATATGTATTTAATAGAGTACAAGGTGCTGTAGGTACCCCTAAGGATTTGCTTTAGACTAATTTAACCTGTGAGCAAGTGGGAGAGGCTGGAAGAAAAAGTCACACTAATGGACAACATTGTTTGTCAATGTGCGTTGCCGGTTACGCTTTTTTACCTTCTGGCTGTCTGCTAAAATATTGTTTTTTGTCTTGATGCACAGATTTTCTTAATCTGCTGTTGTGTTCTTGATGTATTTAAGTGTCTAATCTCAGGGACAAAAGATATGTCATTTCTGAGTTTTCCTGGAGAATTCAAGATTCTGCTAGATGTAGAGAATACAAAGGGAGCGTAGACAATATGCGGACAGGTATGCTTTAGGAAAATAATTATACTTGATCCAGTATAGTAAGTATTCTTGTACTGGTTGAAAGGAGATAGTAATGGTCATATGACAGCCCTAGTGAAATATAAGAAGACATTTAGATGCTGTTTTTTGCACAGAGGAGTAAAGACTCAGGTTGTAAAATTCACACACATTTTATTTTAAACATATTTTGCATGTTAGCATTGTTTAATAAAAAATATATAGGGGTTTAAGTACTGGCTGTCTATGGCCACCAATACTAAAAATACAGACATTGTATGGGTGTTGGCATTCAGTTTGTAAATATGGCATGCTTAGATCACAACTAGATTGTCAAAAGCAATTAATCCTCTTAACTCTTTCGGCAGGTGCTAGACTATTCTGCATCCTAGGCAAAACCAGCTACTTGCAACCCCCCCCCCCAAATTGGCTGAAGTTTGCAGGAGATGGCTTCATCTCCAGCTAACATCATCTAATCCTGCAGTGGTATGCGGAATGTCAGTGCAGCGTGTGGGGAACAGGGCAGGCATCAGACATTTTGGGACACCTTACACAGCTTTAGGCCTGGGCCCCCCCAGACCTGACCCCCTTACATCTGAGTTTACCCCTTTGATTAGGGTCCCCAAAGTTCCCCCCCTTACATCAGGGTCCCCAGAGTCCCTGCTCCTTTCATCAGTGTCCCCAAAGTCATCTCCCCCTTACAGAGTCCCCTCTCCTTAAATAATAGTGCCTAGAGTCCCCCCTTACATCAGGGTCCCCAGAGTCCCCCCTCCTTAAATCAGGGTCCCCAGAGTTCCTCTTTATGTCAGAGTCCCTCTTTCATTAGGATCGCCATGGTCACCCCTCTTACATCAGGATCCCCAGAGCTCCCCTTACATCAGGGTCCCCAGAGCCCCTCTTACATCAGGGTCCCCAGAGCTCCCTTATATCAGGGTCCCTAAAGCGACTTTACATCAGGGTCCCTAAAGCCTCCTTACATCAGGGTCCCTACAGTGATCTTACATCAGGGTCCCTACAGTGATCTTACATCAGAGTCCCCAATACTCCCTTACATCACAGTCCCTAGAGCCCATTCCTTTTCAACAGGGTCCCCAAAGTTAGAATGGAAGAGCAGAGTGGGGTGAGAAAAGTGGAGAGGTTTAAGAGAATAGTTGGGGTAGTGGAAGGGGAGTATTGTGAAGACCCCAGCTTACATTAGGATCTGTTCCTTCTCATTGCAGTAGCTGGCTACAAGACAGATGGAAGCTGGAAGGCTCGACACTGGAACCGGGTAGGTTTGGAGGAGGAACTTTCTCCTCCGCTTCATCTTAATGCCGGAGCCTGGGGGAGGGGCAAGCACATTATTGGTTGCTAGGACATGGGCGGTCCTAGCAACCAAACCCTATTGCTGAGAACAGCGGGTGGCGGTGGCAGGGGGATGCTGTCAGCTGCTGGACATTTAGAGACAGCTCTGATTGCTGCACAGCCTGCGCTGTTGCTGAGTGGCACAACTGTGGCAGCAGGGATGCTGATTGGGTATTTGGGCAGGATGCTCTGGGGGGGGAGGGGGTTGGACACAGCAACAACTGGTCGTGGCTGCACCCTAGGTGGCAGTGCTCCCTAGGCGGCTGCCTATTTTGCCTAGTGGTAGCGGCGGCCCTGTCTGTAGGGAGATTTGGTTTTGTGTAAAATTAGATATTTTTCTAAACATTCTGTTATCATAAACATTTTAATTTTTTAATTAGATTGTTCAGAGAAAAAGGTGCTTAACAGGGAAATATGCACTGATATTTTCAGCATTTTTTGTAAAGGAAACCCAATTCCTTTGAAAAATACTAGTTTCCTGGCTGCTACGTTAATTTAAAGTGGAACTCCAGGCAGAAATAAATGATAGCTCCCCTTCTGCATATTTTGGATTTACTCCTTGGATGTCTCCAATAGAGATGATTACTTTATGGTCCAGCAGACTCCCTCCTCACCACTCCTGCCTATGCTGCAGCATGTGACAATACATGCCACTGCTGGTTATGAGGGGGCATATGACCTCCTCCCACTTCTCCTATGTGACTGTGCTTGGGTCTAGTAGTCAATCATTAGACATGAGCATTGTCAAAGATGGGAGGAGTGATGTCATTTCTCCCATTGGAATTCAATGCTAGCTCACACTTTCAAGTAAAGGTAATACTGTAGCTGCAAGGTAGTGTTAGTAAAGATGAATAGAACAGGTGAGGACACTTTACAAGCAAACTCTAACCTAGCCTTGCCTTGTAACCAGCAGCCATCACATTGGATCTCAAATTAGCATTATCTCCTCTGTCCAGTAACCAGAGACCTAGGAAGCAATAACACTAAACTATCATGTAACTACTAGAGATGTGTGCCTCAAAAGAATGGCTCACCATAGTTACAAATCTTTTGACAGGTTAAAAAGTTAACATATATCTATGAGCATTGAGTTGTTTGTTAGAGTTCCCTTTTAGAATAATAATTCAGTTGGTTTCATTTATGTTTAAACAAAAATAACAAGTAAAGCAATTCCCCTCATTGCCATCCACTCTTACGTTTGTGAGAGCACCATGTAAGGTGTTATCAAACCAAAGAGGTCATAGCTGGATTAGTTGGCCAGGACACCCCATCCTATGTGAGCTAGCTACCACTGATGGATGGTAACAAATCTAGGACACATTGTAAAAGATCACTCTCTAAGTGGAGGAGGCCTGAAAACACATTCAGCATTTTACCGGGGGTGAAAAAATGGAATTGTCATTGTACAATGGATGAACTGTATACAGTTTCTCTTTTGGAACTCAGAAAATAATTAAGATAGATGGGCAGATGAATTAGCTGTCCTGCAAGGTCAAAAATGGCTTGCCTTATTACTCTATTATTTCACTGTTGTGGAGCTATCACCACTGACGCTTTTTTTCATGATATTTTGTACATCGACACAAGAAAAAAAGAGATACAAATTGATTGTTTGGTTCCCATATCAGTCTTAGTCAATGCCGGCAGTGTTTGGATTAATGGGATTGAAGGCTGTTGGTTGAAGGAAGAAGATGGGCTGAAAAACAAGAGAAATTGGCTTGAACCCTTGGGAATAGATCTGATGTGAGATGTGTGGATATTCTCTGATGTTGTTTTAGACTGTGAGCATATCCTAGTTGTCAGAATTCTAATGTCTTAAAGCTGAACACCAGGCAGACAACTAAATGCACTGCTGAAATACATAAATGATTGCTGTTTTATCTTCCAAAGGCTTTGTATTTCTGTCTATCCAGTCGTGAGATTTGCACAGCCCCGCCAGAAAGCAGAGCCAGGATGGTGAACTGACTTTTCACTACTGCAGTTAACCTGTAGCGGCAGACCCCTTTCTCTACTCTCTCTTTCTACCATCACAATGCTTGTCAGATCATTTGTAACCAGTAAACCTGATTGAAATGTAATCAAAATAAACATTTACAGGCGGTTACAAACAAGATGGGGTCTGTAGGTTTGTTCTTACGTTGAATCTGTTTGTAAGTTGGAACAGGTACATTTTTTAAGTGTAGCTCCAGCCAAAAAAAATATTTTTAAGCTTTTTGGGTCGCATAGGGAATGGTTAACGTCCTTGTAAGGTTTGTTTTGCTGTCTGTGCCCCTGTTCAGAAGATTTCACCTCACTTTCTGTCCCAATGACAATTGGATTTTGAAAATTTTGGGTTGTTGTGGAAACAAGCCTTCATGATAAAGCATCAGTGGAGACACCCTTTTCCCATAATAACTCTTACAGGAGTGAATTTCCCTTCCTAGTGTAGATTTCCTCTCACTTCCTGTTGTCTCCCTCCGTTTGTAAGTAGGAGTCGTTTGTAAGTCGGATGTTTGTAACTAGGGGACCGCTTGTATATATTTTTAACATTCTTTAACATAAAATACAATAATCTTGTAGAATAAATTAGTGCTGTTATGAGAGCACCATCACTGGAAACAATCACTGTGCACTCGACCTGTTTAAAGTGCTACTCCAGCTTTGCTACATGAGGCCTGTTTCAAGTTCTGAATCAGTAGTTGAGGGTTTGTTTAACTTCCGGATGAAGCCTATATTTAGACATCATGCAGCTGCAGGGAAATATGAATGATCATACCTTCTTGTGCAGATTCCACATTAGTCAAATAATTATTTTTGAGAAATTGTGCTGTTAAAAACCTGCTGCCTGCTTTAAACACAGGATTAGGGATTATGTCAATGGGCTTTTGTTTGCTTCAAACGGGTCTCTCTTTCCTATACAAGTCTAGGGGAATGTAAAACCCTCTTGAAGCAGGTGAAAGGCAGGGCAGAAGAAGGTCAACTGCAGATGAAATGCACCTGCCAATGAATTCTAAATGATCTCACAAGCATCTCAAACTGATGTCAAACTGATGCCATCAACACAAGCCCCAAGCCCGCCAACACAGGCCCTAACTTAACAGCAGTCCACAAGATGGAAGGAAAGGAGATGGTTGGATGTTGCCTAAGCTACAGAAAACTTCATTGTGTGTACCTTTTCTCTTTACTTTGTATGCACTTCATATCCTTAGAGGTTCTTGTGAGATTTAGTTAGAAATAAAAGTCATCACAGTTTGTAAATTTTGTGTATTGGTGATATGCAGTTTAACTCTAATGCTGTAGGTCAGTGATAGCGAACCTTGGCACCCTTGCAGTGTAGTGGAGCATCATGCAAAATGTAGTTCCAAAACATCTGGGCTGCCAAGGTTCGCCATCACTGTTCTAGGTGCTGGTCCACAAGTGCAATATCATTACTGCTGTCCCTCCTCTGACCACTCATCAATCTGACTGCTTGACCTGCTCATGTTGGTTCTTGCCTAACAATACAGCAGCTGGAAATGTAATAAGTACAGGCAGTCCCCGGGTTACAAACAAGATAGGGACTGTAGGTTTGTTCTTAAGTTGAATCTGTTTGTAAGTCGAAAAAGGTCAATTTTTTAAGTGTAGCTCCAGCCCAAAGATCTATTTTTAAGCTTTTTGGATAACATAGGGAAGGGTTTTCTCCCCTGTAACATTTGTTTTGCTGTCTGTGCCCCCTCACCTCACTTTCTGTCCCAATGACAATTGGATTTTGAAAATTTTGGGTTGTTAGGGAAACGAGGATTGGTGATAAAGCATCAGTGGAGACACCTTTTCCCCATTATAACTCTTACAGGAGTGAATTTTCCTTCCTTGGGGTAGATTTCCTCTCATTTCCTGTTGTCTCCCTCTGTTTGTAAGTAGGAGTCTTTTGTAAGTCGGATGTTTGTAAGTAGGGGGCCACCTGTATCTCTGTCCTTTAAACTATGGTTAGAAACAAGGTTTTCAAAGCATTGATGCAGACACATTGGTAAGAGTATTTATTTACATGAACATCTTTTTTCCCTCTGAACTAGCATAGATACAACCAGTAATCCTCCTCCCAACACTAAGAGAAAAAAGATCAACAGTCTGTGCCAACCACAGTGCCAGTGTTTTTTCACAGTACTGTCAGTCAACAGTTTTAGCATACTTACATGAAGATACATGATGACAGAACAAAGTGAAAACCTCATCAGTGGGCTGATTCTCCAAAGCATAACCAGGTGATGTGTAGTTTGCAAAGGCACTGTATATCATAAGCAATTGCCACAATTTTTAAGGATTTTCTTTATACAACACTTACATTTTTCCTCTTTTTTACAGCTTAATGCTGCCGATCTACTGAAGAGTATTTTAAGCAACTTCATGCCTAAATGCATGTACTCCACTGGCATATGCATGCCATTCCTCAGGTTGGGCTTCAAATTGCACATGTGTCTGCTAGGGGTTATTATAACAAGCACTTTTATTTCTAAATCCATTTTTTTACTGTTTTGGCTGTCACAGCCCAAACTGTACTGGCAGTCTATAGTTTGTTATAACCTCTTTTACTCTAACTTATGCCTTTATCTCATTGTGGATCTGGAAGAAATAGAAAAAATGGTGTGCAAAATGCAAAATAAAATGTATACGTTCAATATATTTATACAATACATTTACAAACCACATATAGTTATTAGTATTTAAATTGAATTTCCTTTGCTACTGATAATCCTCCTTAATTATCTACCAAAGTCAGGTAGAAGCTGACATAGAGTAGCAACCTTGGGTAGGAAATGGTAAAAATAGTAGGATTTAGAACCCATGGGAAGATTAGGGGGCAACCTAGGAGAGGGGTAGGGTGGAAGTATATTGCCTTTTCAGGACCCAGCAGTGGTAAAACGGGTACTGCTGCTTTGAGTTATCCTTACTCATACAGTAAGTTTACATACCCTGGCAGAATGTATGCTTTCTTGGCCATTTTTCAGAGAATATGAATGATAACACAAAAACTTTTATTTCACTAATGGTTAGTGTTTGGCTGAAGCCATTTATTATCAATCAACTGTGTTTACTCTTTTGAAATCATAATGAAAACAGAAACTACCCAAATGACCATGATCAAAAGTTTACATACCCTGGTGATTTTGACCTGATAACATGCACACAAGTTGACACAAAGTGTTTGAATGGCTATTAAAGGTAACCATCCTCACCTGTGATATGTTTACTTGTAATTAGTGTGTGTGTATAAAAGGTCAATGAGTTTCTGGACTTCTGACAGACCCTTGCATCTTTCATCTAGTGCTGCACTGACAGTTCTGGATTCTGAGTGATGGGCAAATCAAAAGAATTGTCAAAGGATCTGTGGGAAAAGGTAGTTGAACTGTATAAAACAGGAAAGGGATATATAAAAATATCCAAGGAATTGAGAATACCAATCGGCAGTGTTCAAACTCTAATCAAGAAGTGGAAAATGAGGGGTTCTGTTGAAACCAAACCACAGTCAGATAGACCAACTAAAATTCCAGCCACAACTGCCATAAAAATAGTTTGGGATGCAAAGAAAAACCCACAAATAACTTTAGGTGAAATACAGGACTCTCTGAAAACATGTGGTGTGACTGTTTCAAGATGCACAATAAGGAGGCACTTGAAGAAAGATGGGCTGCATGGTCGAGTCGCCAGAAGAAAGCCCTTACTACGAAAATGCCACAAAGTATCCCACTTACAATATGCCAAACAACACAGAGACAAGCCTCAAACCTTCAGGCACAGTCATTTTGATGAGACCAAAATTTAGCTTTTTGGCCACAACCATAAACGCTTCATTTGGAGAGGAATCAACAAGGCTTATGATGAAAGGTACACCATTCCTACTGTGAAACACAGAGGTGGATCACTGTTTTGGGGATGTGTGAGCTACAAAGGAACAGGAAATTTGGTCAAAATTGATGGCAAGATACAGTGGTGTGAAAAAGTGTTTGCCCCCTTCCTCATTTCCTGTTCCTTTGCATGTTTGTCACACTTAAGTGTTTCGGAACATCAAACCAATTTAAACAATAGTCAAGGACAACACAAGTAAACACAAAATGCAATTTGTAAATGAAGGTGTTTATTATTAAAGGTGAAAAAAAATCCAAACCATCATGGCCCTGTGTGAAAAAGTGATTGCCCCCTAAACCCAATAACTGGTTGGGCCACCCTTAGCAGCAACAACTGCAACCAAGCGTTTGCGATAACGTGCAATGAGGCTTTTACAGCGTCCTGGAGGAATTTTGGCCCACTCATCTTTGCAGAATTGTCCTAATTCAGTTACATTAGAGGGTTTTCGAGCATGAACGGCCTTTTTAAGGTCATACCACAACATCTCAATAGGATTCAGGTCAGGACTTTGGCTAGGCCACTCCAAAGTCTTCATTTTGTTTTTCTTCAGCCATTCGGTGGTGGACTTGCTGGTGTGTTTAGGATCATTGTCCTGCTGCAGAACCCAAGTTCGTTTCAGCTTGAGTACACGAACAGATGGTCGGACATTCTCCTTCAGGATCTCTTGGTAGACAGCAGAATTCATAGTTCCTTTTATCACGGCAAGTCTTCCAGGTCCTAAAGCAGCAAAACAGCCCCAGACCATCAAACTACCACCACCATATTTTACTGTTGGTATAATGTTCTTTTTCTGAAATGCAGTGTTCCTTCTACGCCAGATATACTTGGACACACACCTTCCAAAGATTTCCACTTTTGTCTCATCGGTCCACAGAATGTTGTCCCAAAAGTCTTGGGGATCATCAAGATGTGTTGTGGAGAAATTGAGACGAGCTTTGATGTTCTTTTTGCTCAGCAGTGGTTTTCTCCTTGGAACTCTGCCATGCAGGCCATTTTTGCCCAGTCTTTTCCTGATGGTGGAGGCATGAACGCTGACCTTAACTGAGGCAAGTGAGGCCTGCAGTTCCTTGGACGTTGTTGTGGGGTCTTTTGTGACCTCTTGGATGAGTCGTCGCTGCGCTCTTGGGGTAATTTTGGGCGGCCGGCCACTCCTGGGAAGGTTCACCACTGTTCCATGTCTTCGCCATTTGTGGATAATGGCTCTCACTGTGGTACGCTGGATTCCCAAAGCTTTGGAAATGGCTTTATAACCCTTTCCAGACTGATAGATCTCAATTACTTTCTTTCTCAATTGTTCCTGAATTTCTTTGGGTCTCGGCATGATGTGTAGCTTTTAAGGATCTTCTGGTGGACCTTACTGTGTCAAGCAGCTCCTATTTAAGTGATGCCTTGATTGTGAACAGGTGTGGCAATAATCAGGCCTGGGTGTGGCTAGAGAAATTAAACTCAGGTGTGGACAACCACAGTTATAGTATGTTTTTAACAAGGGGGGCAATCACTTTTTCACACAGGGCCATGATGGTTTGGATTTTTTTTCACCTTTAATAATAAACACCTTCATTTACAAATTGCATTTTGTGTTTACTTGTGTTGTCCTTGACTATTGTTTAAATTGGTTTGATGTTCCGAAACACTTAAGTGTGACAAACATGCAAAGGAACAGGAAATGAGGAAGGGGGCAAACACTTTTTCACACCACTGTAATTACAGTATGTTATCAAAAAATACTGGAGGAACATTTGCATCATCAGCCAGGAAGCTGCGCATGGGACGTACTTGGTCATTCCAACATGACAATGATCCAAAACACAAGGCCAAGTCGACCTGTCATTGGCTACAGCAGAAAAAAAGTAAAGGTTCTGGAGTGACCATCTCAGTCTCCTGACCTCAATATCATTGAGCCACTCTGGGGATATCTCAAATGTGCAGTTCATGCAAGACAGCCCAAGAATTTACAGGAACTGGAGGCTTTTTGCCAAGAGGAATGGGCAGCTTTACCATCTGAGAAGATAAAGAGCATCATCCACAAATACCACAAAAGACTTCAAGCTGTCATTGATGTTAAAAGGGGCAAAACACGGTATTAAGAACTGGGGTATGTAAACTTTTGATCAGGGTCATTTGGGTGGTTTCTGTTTTCATTATGATTTAAAAAGCGTAAACACAGTTAATTGATAATAAATGGCTTCAACCAAACACTAACCATGAGTGAAAGAAACGTTTTTGTGTTATCATTCATATTCTCGGAAAAATGGCCAAGAAATCATAAATTCTGCAAGGGTATGTAAACTTATGAGCACAACTGTATATGGATTTTTTTTCCATCTGGATCTATTTCCCCATAAAAAAAAATATTTTTTTAATCAGGAAGCTACAGTAAAAGATATTTTCTAGTAAAGCATTCTGCATTCACACTGTGTAGGTCTGAGACTTTCTGTTTTTGGTTGCCACAGATTTATGTCCAAAGAAATTTGCAGATAGATTAACCTGTTGCCGACCAGCCGCCGTTGTTTTATGGCAGGAGATTGCTACGGCTGCGCAAACCACCATAGGTGTACTTCGGCCGCTTTAAGAGCTGTGGGAGGTACGCACGCGCACCTGCGGCACGACGCTGGAGGCGATGCGCATGGCTGGCAGCCACGATGACCGCCGGCCATCCGCGATCACTCCACAGAAAGCCAGAACGGGGATCTATCAATGTAAACAGACAGATCCCCATTCTGACAGGGGAGGAGAGAGAGACATGCTGTTCCTAGTCAGTCAATCCCATCCCTCCACAGTTAGAAACACCTCCCAGGGAACACATTTAACCCCTTGAGCGCCCCCTAGTTTTAACCCCTTCCCTGCCAGTGACATTTACACATTAATCAGTGCATTTTTATAGCACTGATCACTGTATAAATGTCAATGGTCCCAAAAAGTGTCAAAAGTGTCCGATCTGTCTGCCGCAATGTCACAGTCCTGCTAAAACTTACAATAAAAATGACATAAATATATTCCCTATTTTGTAGATGCTTTAACTTTTGCGCAAACCAATCAGTATACATTATTATTATTGAGATTTTTTTACCAAAAATATGTGGAAGAATACATATTTTTGGATATTTATTATAGCAAAAAGTTAAAAATATTTTTTTTTCAAAATTGTCGGTCTTTTTTTGTTTATAGCGCAAAAAAATTAAAACCACAGAGGTGATCAAATACCACTAAAAGAAAGCTTGATTTGTGGGAAAAAAATTACATAAATTTTGTTTGTGTATAACGTCGCATGACCGCGCAATTGTCAGTTAAATCCACACAGTGCCGTATCACAAAAAATGGCCTGGTCAAGAAGTGGGTAAATCCTTCCAGGGCAGAAGTTGTAAACAGGCCACACATACAAACTGCTCCCCCTCCCCCCATCTACACAACACCTTTACCAGCTATTAGTTAGCGTTTCCTCTTGTGCTAATGTACCAATGCCTACTAAACTATAGACAAAAATGTATACTATGATTTTTTATTATCTATACAGTAGTTACAAATGAAGGGTTGTCCAACATACATAATAGTGGTGGTGGGTCATTGGGAAGCACAGTGAATGTCACATGACATGGCATGGATATCCTTCACTGAATAGTGTAGGCACACAGCCTTTGCACCCAAAACAACAATTCTCTGCTAGAATCACCTCTTTTGAACTGGCTATGAATATTGTGCCGAAGTGTAAATAAGCTTCTGTAGGATTATTGTGTTTCTGCATATGGTAAAAATGTGTCATATTATATGCATGGTAACTATGCAGAAAATGTGCTTCTGTCACCTATAGTCTGACTTTCCAAAAATGGTAAATGTATTCCTGATGACATAACACTACTTTCCCATTATATCTCTAAGGGGGTATAGTTACTAGGTAGTTAACGTAACATTCATCAAACAATCACTGAAGCGGAATCTTCCTGGTGCATGTAGGTTAAATAAAAACAAATTTATAAGTATGCAACTAAGTCGGCAGAAGAAGAGCGTCAAACAAGGATATAGCGTCCACTGAACAGAAAACCTTCCTATATCTAGTACAACATTTGGAAAGTGACAGTATATATTATATATAGTACAATTTATTTATACTTTTAATCCACAGAATCTGCTGGAGGTCTAGTAGAAGGGACACTTTACAGTACATGTAGCTGAAGAAGACCAGACGTCCACATAAGAACAGTGGATTAGTGGAATGAAGGTGAGAGGGGTAACATACGAGTCTTATCTAGCCCCTTCGAGTATAAAATGATGCAAAAGCAGAGTCTACATATAATCCTAAAATTTTAGGAATATATATGGACTGTTTTGGGGGTGTAAGAGAGTCAGACTGACATTCCTGGAGGTTATCTTGTCATAAAGGTAGAATCCCTTTTTTTGTGGTGGTTCAGATATTATCTCACTCCTCCATTGAAAACAATGAAGTGGTACTATACGTGCAGTAAATAAGTCTGCAATAACAACAGCTTATATCTTACAGTTGGTATAATATTATTTTCTAATAGCAATACACAATTCATATTTTTAGACTGCTGGATATTGAGCTGCCATTGGTATAACCCATGATAGCTGTGAGCACAAGATACAAATTTTTGTCCTCAATATCTCATAGTTATCAGTGCCTCAGATTGGAGGACACTTGGGGTATCTTCCTTACAGAGGTCATTGCTTCAACCATAAGGAAGGGGTCATGCAGGACTGGTTTGTCTTAACCCACTGCATGGATTTCACTGAATTTTCTTATCTCCTGCTGTGTTTTGAAAACACCAGATATCCATGCCTATGGCAGCATCCCCAGAAATGTAGCAGCCACACAGCTTTTATTCCTGGCCAAGAACCCTGTGAAATTAATCCACATCTCGCTGAAATCCTACTCTGCGTTCGGGTCACTGCCTCGTTCCAGCACTGCAAAAGGCAGAGATCCCATGATGATTTATTACCAGCCACAGCGCACATATTATTATGAAATGAGTTTATTAGACTCTAAATCTCCTGTTAATGTGCTACTGTTTTAATCCTTTTATCCAATTTTCAGTCCAGCAGGCTTGGCTGCCATTCCCTTGCACAAAACTCTCCATTTTGAAGGTTTTATTGTATCATATCCATATTCATTTGTCTGCCTGCTCGGCTACAGAATCTAGGAACCAGTAAGAAAGACGGGAGCAGAATAGAAAGTAAAGAGAAATACTATGGATCTGTAAGCCCTAAGCCTTTGAAGAAAGGCACATTGAACGCATTTTCCAGTGTAATTTTCAAAGATCAGAAATCACATGTAAATACAGCCAGGTCAGCAGTTACTGTATATTTCTAGGAACTAAAGGTAGCAAATATACAAGAAGGGAAACAAGCTCACTTATAGGAACTTAAGAAGATATTTAAACGTTATTTATCTTATATAGAGCTTATGATCCAACATAAAGCTCTTGTACATTTGTAGAATATGTCTTCTGATATATTCTGACACCTATTTCTTGTCTTTATTAAAGTCTCTTTGTAGCATTTCTGAAGTTTGTGAATTCTGGATAGCCAGGGCAAGAGGGAAAAACTAGAACCGTTGCCAAATTAAACAACAGTGGTGACAGTGGGGGTGCTGTGGTTATGCAGGGTCCCTTAGCAGAAGGCTTTACAGGAGTAGGTTAAAAAGACAATATAGAATGGAGCATGCATCTTCCAGCAGCACACATGGTAAGGAAAACATAGGTGAGAAGTGATGCAAGGCTTGAGTGTAGGTTTAGAGAAAGGTTAGCATCCATTTGTGATGGCGAGCTGGCTTCTACTCAAGATGCTGAAAGGTTAAAATAAAGTCACTGGTTAGTCTGAGGATACTGTACAGAAAAAGAGAGCTTTAGGCTAAAGTTTAGCTAAAAAAATAAAAAAATTCTCTACAACTTTAGTTACATTACTTACCTGTAAATCACTACAGGGATGTCTTGTCTTCTTCTTACTGCTGCACTTCTGGCACTACACGGGTTCGCTTCGGGTCTCTGGGCTCAGTTGCACTAAAAGTGATCTGAAGGGAACACACTCCCTTTTCCCCTTTCCTCAGTTGAAAAAAGTTATTTCAATAATTATATTGTCTGTAACATGATCTGTGAATGAAGGAGAAGATCCTGAGCAGACTCTCCCCCATTCACAGATTGTGTTACAGGCAACGCAATCACTGAAAGAACTTTTCTCAATGCAAGAGACAGCAGGAGGGCAAACTGGCGCAATAGTATATAAATTCTGTATGATAATAATACCAGAACAAAAGACAAGATTATGGGAATATTCCAAAAGGAGGATTCAGCATCTATAATGTCCCATAATTTTGTTGTCTTGATTTATTATCCTTATTATCCTTCTAGGGATGTGGTGCTGATTAAAAACTGAATTACCTTACTATTACATAATAACAATACCGGTTGATTTTGTCAGAAATCTTGTGAGCAGTGCCATGGCTTAGTGGTTAGAACTTTAGCCTTGCAGCATTAGAGTCCTTGATTTCAGACAGACAACCCCTGAAGACGTCAGATGTAGGCTGACAAAACGGCATTGGGTCGTGTTTGAGATACCTTATTTCCAGTCAGTTGGAATGCAGGTGGAGCGCTAACCGACAATTGTCTTCTTTGATGTAAGTGCAATACAACTGTAGCGCCCTCTACTTTTAGGTAGGTGCTTAGTGGTGTTTTTGATAGACTAGGGTGTAGAGACAGGTAGATTTAACCAGGGCCATGTCTTTTGTTGGACCTGGTTATGGATTCAGTGTTGGGAGTGTCAGGAAAAGGAGGGGGGTGGGGCCGCCTACACTCGGGCTCAGGGATGCCTCCTCTGCTGGACAGTGAGTGTACTGGAAAGAGAGGAGGGGCTGAGACCTGAGTGGCAGGAAACCCCATGTGAGAGAACTGACCAATGGTTAATTTGAGTGGTCAAAAGGGAGGTCTCTCATAAAAGGGGGGTCACATGTCCTTGGGAGGTTCGGGGTGAGGCTGAGGATAGCATGAGGTGACTCCAGGAGGGCCATAGTCTGGCCCCTGGAGCAGAAGTCATTATGTAGCGCTGGAGGAATGCGGGGATGTACCAGACTGCATGAGAGGTGGAAGTGGGAACTAAGAGGAGGAAGAAGACTGGGAAAACAACCTTCTGTGAGTAGAACATAGACTGTTGTATGGGAGAGTGCAAAGGGAGTGCAAGCCCAGTGGATCTATTTAGGAATTTCATGCTGTGTATCCAGGGACCACAGTATCAAGCACTTTCCGGGACTAGTGAAGGAAGTTGGACACCGCAAGTCATAGAAGTAGGCGGTGAGGCCTATGACTTTGAGTTCAACATCCATCGCATTATTCAGAGTAATGCTCATCTGCCCATATTGACAGTGCGTTAGAGAGAGAGAGAAATGGAACCAGGGAAGGATCGCTGGAAGGGACTTAATTAACAAGACCACGGCTACTTATTAATATCCCCTTTCACTTTAAAAATGGGGTTTGACAGGGCATCTCATATGCTTCATTGGATAGCCCTATAGCTCAATTCCCAAATAAAGCAACATAAAATTTCAGAACGTTGAGTGTTGTGTCATGGAATTGCATTAGGGGATCGGAACCGGAGCAGGCTGGTAAAAGGTAAATGAACAAAATCAGCAGCCCCTATGGGGGTACCGCTACACAACCTTATTTTTAAATATATGATTTGAATTACTGCACCATGAGAGCATTATTTTTTCTCCCCCTCTATATGGCAAAACCGGAGCTTTAAATACGCTATCTATATAACTATTGAATGTATTACAACAGCAGTTTGGATTCATTTCTGTCACCTCATGTACGACATCTTGGATTTTCCCATATGCCTAATTTGGCTCCCTGTAATAGGGGTCAATTAAAGTGGATGTAAACCCACTCTCATCCTTTCTAAACTACTGCCATAGTGGTTATCTATAAGGATATACATGCCTCCTGCATGTATCCTTACCTGTCAAATGTCTCCCCTCTGTCTGTTATGAGACTCGAAAAACTGCAGATTCTGTGGGTGGGTCTGTTGTCTTGAGCTCGGTGGGTGGAGTCGTGATGTCAATAGACTCCCCGCCCACCTCTACATTCCACTTGTCAACATGCTATTATCCTGTGTATTTGTTACACTGAACTTCTGCTATGATCACTAACATCCAGTCAAAACCCAGAAAAGTCACCACATGACTTCAGCATGCCCAATCGTGCTGAGGTGTGGAGCAGCCAATCCGGGGAGAGCTGGAGAAGAAAGGAGGGGATCAGAAGTACACAGAATGTCTTGCTCAGGCTCGCGCATGAGATATGTAAATCACCTGTCACTCACAGCAAGGGGGAGAAACAGACTTTTATCTTACTGAAAAAAAGATAAGAGGACTGCTCAGAGCTGGATTAACTCTTTGTGGCAAGACTGGGCACAGATAACATGAAATCCTATACTGTACAAGGTGCAAGCCTTAATTATTATTTTTTTGGGGGTTTACATCCACTTTAAGTCTGGGGAGTGCATTGTGAGTCTGCATGCGGGTGGAAAAGAATCTTTTCTATACTCACTGAGGACGTTTTTCACGTGTGGGCTTTATACATGAACTTCACAATTTCTATGTATTTTTACAATTCAAATTAAGATTTATTTGTTTATTCACTATGGCGATCTATGATATGTAATTTATGATATAAGAGTGCAGTTTCTTTGTTTCTTTTCACGTTTTAGCAATTTTTTTACACTTTACAACACGCAGCTCTTAATTGTAGTTTATTTGTTTCTTGGTCATTGATTTGCGTGGGTTTGGAACCTATTGACTGCTATATTTTTTTTTATATTGCAACTATTTCCTATGACATAAAGTATCCTCTAGGTTTTCCTGGGAGTGTTGGCACGTATTCAAAACTTCTGAAAGAGGTTTACTGTAAGGAGCAGGTTAATCCTTCAATTTTCAGATCTGCAGTGACTGATTGCTTGTAGGTGACACAGTTCCCCTTTTACAAATTTTAGATTTTTCCCATAAGAGGCCCAGTCTTACCCAGGTAGATATCAGTGGTAACCAGTTGGAAAACTGAAATCTGTTGGGCTGCTATAGATTATAATGGTGTATTTTTGCATAAGTTGTACCTGGGTATTTGCAGCCATTTGCCCTATATATATATTGTTGTAAAACTTAGGGATGAAAATAATTTTTCACAAACTCACAAAGCAGGGGGTGGAGAGCTGTAGTTAATCACTGTACAGGAGCTTGGAGAGCCCCTTCACACCGGAAAAAACCTGAGGCTGACAATCAGCTGGAGGTCCCTCCCCTGTCACCTTTTTTCTTTTGGTGTCAGGAAAACTTGTCAGAAGTGACCCATGCAGATAACAGAGGAAGTAGACAGCAGATGACATTGGTGCTTTTGAGAGAGGCAAGTACAATTATAGAGGAATATACTTTGGTCATATTTCATGTCTGAGGTTTACAACTAATTCCATTAAAATGTAAAACTGTCGGGTTTATGTATCGTGGCAAAAGGGAATGAGCAACTAAGGGCTTTGATAACAGTAAAGTGAACTGTGGTTGCTAACAGTTAATGCGCTTTGCGCTGGTGTGTTGATTAAGTATGCATGTAATGTGTTAGGTAATTGTAAGGTCTTTCCATATTGTTTTGTTCCCTGTGAGCCGTAGGCCTCCTTAACCTGGATTAACAGACAGGCAAACACCCAAAAATACTGGACAGGGATTTTAAAGAAAATAAACACTAATATGTGCACACATCCATTTAGTAGCTCAACTATAGTGTCAACACATTCTAACCTGGAATTATTGAGTATTGGATTTTGAATTGCACATGTCTTGCAGAAGGAACACACAGACTGAGAAAATATGCAGCGGCATGTAATGATCTCTCTAAACCAGATCAACAAAATCCATTACTCTGAAGCTTCCCACACAAGTAGCATCCAGTTTATCATATACAGCATGTTACCCAAAGCATATGTCTTTATTCAAAGCATACATCAATGCTATCTTGTCTCATTTATGAAATAAGAAGCAGCTTAGAAGGGTGGAGGTAATGTATTTTGATTTAGCTAAAGCATTTGATGGAGTACCTTGAAATGCCTTTTGTGTAGCTTAAGGTTTGTTGGTTTAAAAATTTAACTGGGTAAAATTAATCTGTTAAGATCTGGAAGTTGTCATCATTGCAAGATTGGTTTAAACTGAGTTTTTCAACTTAAAGTAGAACTATGGGCTTGGACTACAGTATGACATGGTGAAATCACAGGTAGCATGTCTTTCAGGGTAGACACCAATGCCAAATAATCCCCTAGCTTGTTGATCAGTGTTAGTTTATGCTTATCCTTGCGTTGACTGAAAATTGGGCAGTGCCACAGTAAGCGTACATGCAATGCGCTGCATACCCCTCCCATCACAACCAGCAGAGTGTATAAGCAAGAGTACATGAGACAAGGGATAGGGCTATCTATAAAGCTACAAGAGAGGCAAGTAATAATTTTAATTTGAAAAATACTTCTTATTTTCCTTTGTTACTAACAAAAAAAAAAATGATATGATTGAGGGATGATGTAAGATTATACCATATGTAACCTATCTACAACCCCCCTCCCTTTCCCTTCTCCAGTTGCGGTGGGACTAGTCGTTTTCCTACTTATACCCTTGTAATATGGTAAAGACCTCACCATTGTCTTTTCACCTGTGCATGAAAAATTGAAAACAAGAAAACACCCATCAACAAAATTATTATTCCAATTTAGTCAAAAAAATCCACCAATAATCCGATATCCATTACCTAGGGCTCTGTCTCTAGGTTCCAGGTATGTATTTCAGGCTATACTCTGTCACATGTATACAGGTACATGCAACTCAGGTATTCTCAATCCATACTACTGAGAAGTGGGGTGGGCTTTTGGCTGGGGAACGATTTTAAGCACACAGGCAACTCTGGGAATAAAAGAAGAGAAGGGGAGAGAGGCGCCACGCAACCAATAGTGTAGCACAGTTTATTGTGTGAATAACATGTAAAACCAATAACAGGTTCAACTCACAGAACGACAGTGGTGACAGTCTATGCCAGGATGGGCTATGGGGACAATTCCACATGGGATCGTGGAGTAGTACTTTGCGCAGCCAGCTATTCTGTGGAACAGGAGAAAGGATGTTGTGATCACAAGCAGACGTGGACTGGTCGGCACCTGTCAAGCTTTGAGGAGAACAGACCAATCGGGACGCGTTTCAGAGGCTAGTCACGCCTCCTTCCTCAGCCTCTGAAAAGCATTTACGATTGGTCTGTTCTACATGCACCAGGAAGATTCACCTGCAGAGATTAACTGCTTTATAAATATGCCATCTAAAGTAAGATGGTCCATTTAGTTTAAAGTGAAACTTTCACTAACTTTACAAGTCTGCTTGAATACATTTCTGATATGCTATAGTCTGCAGTAACATTATGCATTTTTTTCAAATATGCTGTAATTTAAAAAAAAATGCCATCCTTGAGCTTTTATCATGTTACTTTGCCTAAACTGAGATGACGGCATTGGTGTACTGCAAGAGGGGGAAGGTCAATGATCAGAGCCCAACATTGTATCTTTGTAGCAAGCCACTCAACATTCAGTCTTCTACAGGCGGCATCAGGGGCTAATCTGTGTCATTTGTGAATTACACAGACACAAGGATTTACATGACTGATGCATCTCTGAACCAGCATCTCAGTCCAGGAAGGAGATGCTGACTCTGGGTAATGCCTGAACAAAGAGGAGACCATCCTTCTAGAATAAAAAGCAGAACATGGTATTATGATGTTAATTATGTGGTATTAGGATTGTGTTAAATAAGTAAGCTTTACATGCAACATAATATGCATGCACTCAACGTGGAAATATATCTGATGCTTGGTCAATTTCAATCTGTGCAGAACAAGCACACCCCACTCCATAAAGGTTCAGTAGGTTGTTGTAGGAATGCACTTGAAACTTTAATCTTGAAACTTGTTCCTCTATAACTTCTCCATCTACGTCACCAATCAGACTTCAAAGACAGGAATAAATATGGTGGTTGTAAAAAAGGTCTTAGTACTTGCATCAGGCTTCCTGTGTGTGAGAGGCAGCAAGGAGGATGTTCAGGCCTCTTCAGCAGGTGTGTTCCAGGATCACTATGTTACAGAAACAAATGGAGTGGGGTAGACTGCAGCACAGCACTGTCTGGTTAAAAAAAAAACTAAATTTATCACCATGCAGGCTGTGCTCCATATTTAAATATAAATATTTCATTTTCAATTCCAAATTATGTACCTGTAGGAAAATAGGATTGCATTAACACTAATGAAATGCTCAACAGTGCTTAAAATTATGGTCAAAACCAGCAAGAAAAATGCCTGTTTGACCTCACCTTACAGCGATGATCTGGTCAGCCTATAATTACTCATACTCAAAATTAAACATAAAAGGCAGGATCAGGCTTAAATAAAGGGTATTTCTGCTCTAAAGTATTTTTGTTTTGGAAAGACCAAATTATACACTGAATATCAATTTTGAAAAAATATCACACAGCACTACCTTAATTACCATGATAAATATTCCATTATCTCCAGAATAATATTTATTCATTCCAAATCGTATAAATTAGACACATTTTTTTTTTCACATGTACCTATTAAACATTACCAACATTTTTGTTCGGTGGTTTTAGAAAAGTTCTTTAGCAGAATAGGTCTATAAAGCATGCACCACATGTGAGATAAAAAAAGTGTTCAACATTATGTTTAGAGATTCAGATTTTGGTTAAACAGGTCTAGTAGATACATTATACTTTTTATGCTCTGTATTTAAGTGTAGAAAGCATTGTGTTTCTCCATGCTGCATTTGATTAACTGATATTGCCTGAATGGGATCTCTTATAAACACTGCATTGTAATTATTTTTTATGGGAAGTTTATTTCATGTAATCATATACAGTGAAAATATTATGTATATCATATCTAGTCTAATGGAATGTACTCTTTTCTGTCCTTTTTTGTTTTTTATAAGCAAATTGATTTTTTTTTCTAAAGAAAATTTTTAATCTGAAATCCGGGATAAACAAATATTGTTTAAATAAAGGAGCCATGTGTATTCATACTTGAATCTTTGTGTGCTTTGTGCATTTCTTCCTGATCTAAGCAGTATTGCAGTGTGAAACTGTTTAGTAACTTCTGTTTAGTAACTTCCTCTATTAAAGGCCGATTACTGCTTTTCTCTCTCCTAGTGTAGGGTGGCTGGTCTAGTATCCACCCTGTCCTATGGTTTAATGCAGGAAGCCTGTAGTGGGTGGACCTGCTGAGTCCCTCCCACAGCTCGGTTCACACAGTGATTAAGTCATTGGTACTTTTACTAGGGAATATCTAGCTTTGCAAAGGTATTCAGGGCATACGCAGTGGATTTATATAATTTCTGGCTATTGAGGAATATTTTTGAAAGTTATTGTGCCTGGAGTTTAGTGTTTACAGCATCTAGTAAGAGTGCATAACAAGTGCAGGGCAGCGTCTGCATGCTGGAGCTGAGTTTGCCTTGAGCTAGCTCATAGACAAAGATTGCCAACTTGAGGTAGACTCCACTCACCTGCTGCAGTGCATTGGATGAATTGCTGAACTGGCAAGTTACTCATTTTTTGTGGAGTGTGGAAGCCCGTTACCTACTTGATGCTGTCTGACTTATTCGTGAAATAAATGTACAGTTGTCTTTTAAATAAAGAATTAACAAAAAGAAAAAAAATCAGGAGTCATCCAATTCGTCGGGGGACCACTAGAGTCCTGATTCTGCTTCCCATTTTGCATCTGGGATCCTAGCTACATACTTACTGTTTCAGAATGTATCTTTTACAGCTTTAGCCAGCAATGGGATCTTCAATGTGTGCACGCATGGATAAGCGTGGGAATGCAATACGGGCAATGCCTACTGCTTACATATCTAAAGAGGTGACAGATGACCTTTTAATATATTTCTACATGACCAACAGGTCTTCAAAGGCTTCCTTACTGTCCTAAGCAGTGATTGGTTGAAGGAAGCTCATAGGGGTAGAGCCCGGAGATGCAGATGGAGGTAAGAAAACATGGTACAAACAAATAGCCTCTGCCCCTATCTATAACTGGCCTTTACAGCAAGAGTCCCTCCTTGCTGTAAAGGCCAGTTATAGGTGGGGGCAGTGGCCATTTGTTTGTACTGTTATCATACTGGTGAGGCAATGCACTGGACACCTTTGATGCCATAGTGCTATGTGCTGGGTGTCCAGTGTGCCCCTGTGCCTTTAAAGAGGGGGGCTCCATCCAGGCTCACCTGCCCTCTGTCTATCCATTATAATGCATGTGCTTCCATTGTGGAGGGTCTCTAAATTTAGAGTAAGGGCTACAGAAAATGGTGTGCCTTGGTGGGGCTCTGTAGCTTACGCATGTATTTGCAAATGTGTGCAGACTAAATCCATTTTTAAAGCATATTTTTAGACAGGATAATTTGGTTGGTCGCAAGCTGGTTGGTAAATTGAGCTTGGAAATTTCTTTGGTGTTGTAAGAAAACATGGTAGTTGGCATCTGAGAAAATGCAAGGTGGTGCCCCAGTAACCATGGCATGCTAACTGTAAGCAAACAGTCCTTGACAAGCAGTTGTGAAGTACCACTGAGGGTTGTCTGATGAATAAAGACACTGCTCACCAAGAGGAAGCATATGTTTGTGTGTTCCTTTGATAAAGTGGTCTGCAGCAGCAGTGATAATTAAGCTGGGTAAGTTAGGGCTTCCCTGAATGTGAGCAGGCTCCTCACAGGTATTCCTAGGAGGGACTGTGAGGCTCAATCATAGTAGGTTGTGTGAAGGTACCATCCTGTGCCACTGCTCCCAAGAAGAAGAGGAGCTGACGAAAACAAAAAGAAAACTTGGGTTGAGATTTTCTACTGTTACCATGTTTTGTTGGAATGCTGTCGGTCTAAAGGACAGTTGTACCATGCCAATGTTTGGACAGCTTAGCAGAAATTGCATTGCACCTATAAAAATAATTTTCACTGCTACATGAAAGACAGGTTCAGAGCCAAGGCTGCATCATAGTACTTGTGAGTGAGGACTGTATGATTTGTCGCCACACACTTGCACTTTTCTTTCTGTAAAAGACTGGGTCTGTAGAGGTTACCCTTAGTACTCTTAGTAGACCCCACGATTAAGGGTGGACCCCACGAGGGGCGGAGTGAAACGTATTGAGGAGCGTTGCCTGGCTGGAGCCAAGGCTGAGGCTGTCATATATCTCCTCACAGGATTTTGCTGTGATGTTTGACTTTTAGGACTTCCTTTCCCTACTGGACACATAGTGGGGGATTTACTAAAACTGGTGTACACAGAATCTGGTGCAGCTGTGCATAGTAACCAATCAGCTTCTAGGTTGTGCTAAGAATTTACAAAGACACATCATCTGAGGAGGAAGGCACTGACGATGAAGCTTTGGGCTCCTTCTGCTAATTTCGTGTTAGTAGAAGTTTGGTGAGTGTTGATTCACGCTTTTCATTTCGCGCTTTTCATTTCGCACTTTTCATTTTGCACTTTTCAGTTCGTTTTTGAACGGTCGTTCATCAACCAGACATGTTGCAGAATTGGAGGAGATTATGTATTATTTATTATTGGCCTTGGAGTTATTGCTTTGACATTTTTTTTGGTTAAATAATGATTTGATTTGGTATATTTTCTATATTTTTGGATGCATAGAATGCACTTTTTGGCTAAGTTCTATTGGCATCTAGCATGTCTAATTCTATTTGTTTTCTTTTTTTAATGCACAATAAAAAAATGTGGAAAATAATACTTGGCTATGTGTTTTACTTCAAATGACATTTTGGGAGTAAGAAAAAAATACAATGTAAAATTAACAAAGGGACACTAACATAGTTGTATCTTTGATCTTAAAAACTACGGGATAATGGTGTTGTGGTAACTTGCCCAAATAAAATAAAAAAAGCATAATAATCTTATTCTTGATATCAATAGAAAAAAAAGCCTTTGAAAATTTGTTTGCAATAACTCCATCAGTATCACCAGCAAAGCAGCTTCATTATTATCCCATTAAAGAAGAAAAGAATATGCGCTGCATTTCAAGATTTCATAATTTGCCATGTCACGAATGTTAATTCTCCATTATGAACGCTAGTTTACAAGACCGGCCGCTTCTGGCTCGCCCTTGCTTCCAATCATGCGTGTTTGTACTTTGGACTTTTGTCCGATGGACTTGTGTACACACACTCGGAAAATTCGACAACAGACATTTGTCTGCGGAAAATTTCTAAACCTGCCATCCAACATTTGTCCATGGAAAGTTGGCCAACAATTGTCTGATGGAGCATACACATGGTCGGATTTTCCGCCAACAGCCTGTCATCACACATTTCCCATCAGAAAATCTGATCGTGTGTACGAGGCTTAAGTCTAAAGACTCATTTATAAGTAACTATACCCTGCCCCCCACAGTGACTCTGAATAAGTTAATCTTTTTTTAGCTGAGAACAAATCAGTATGCAGGGAGTCACTGAATAGCTCCTTCCCTCTAATAGTTCTCACCAAGGGGTTTTGCTTTGCAATAGGGTTTTTTTTTTTTTTTTTTTTTTAGTAAATCACATCATCATACAATTCATAAGCGGCAAAAATACACATTATATTTTGGTGGGATCCTCTTATATGCCCTCAGAAGAATGGGTATGCCACAAAAATATTTTTCTTCCTCTTTATTTCTACCACCCATTTATTTTATAATGGTATAAATGGTGAACCACAAAGAGAAATATTATTTTCTCAATAAAGTGTTGCCAACATCCCAGTATTTTATTGTATAAGGACCCTAAAAAGGGACACAAGTACCCCCCGGTACAATGGGACTTTGAAGGCGAACAAAAAGAAAATTATATATCATAAAATATAATTTATTTAGAAAAATTGTTAAAAAGCATGTATAAAAACATGACAATTTATACAATGCGTTTTGTGTAGAACATGATACATTATTCAAATATGAACATAGATTTCCTCCATTAGCCTGACATGTTTCAGGAAAATTATCCCTTCTTCAGAGGCGTTTTTAGGAGAAGATATAAATACATTCAATATTGAATTGTAGAGAAATATTTTTAAAAACAGGTTTACTTGGAAAAATAAGTTTGCCGCTGTTAATCCAAAGAAAACGATGAACAGCCCTCACAAAGGTCCCGACCGGACAACCACCACAGCGCAGCCACAGAAAAACCTTTAAGCGAATATGTAGACACAGGTGGCTGGGGCGTTGTTGGTCCTGAGAGGCAAAGTTTGCCTTAATGGACTTTACAAAATGTTTTGGCAAAGACCTTGGAACTATGCTGGTTAATGTTGATGTTCAAATGCATGTAAACTACTGAAACAGAGTTTGAACTATTACTGTCTAACCAGTGCACTTTGAAACCTGGGAATAGCCACACAGTTTGCTGTCACCAAATGCTCTTTGCAATCCTAGACCCCCTGCTACTCTACATCCTTTTATTGAGCAGATTATTCAGGGCTTGTCTAAGCCTCTGTCTCTGCACTAGCTTGCCTTAGCTGCTCATATTCTGATTACTCCCATTATATCTTTTTATTTGTCCCCTCTCCTGTGCACTCCTGGTACCCGCTCTCCTTCCATCCCCTCCCCTACATTCTCCATATCTGCTACTGAGCGCCTGCCTCTACACTCTGACACAGCCTGTACAACTTCCAAGGCTCCTGCTGTCAGCTGGGGAATAGATAAAGATAAATGATATTATGTTAAATTCCACTTAATGACAAATTTTTAATTTTCTGAACATGGTCATTTTCTGGCTAGTGAATCAAGTGTAGGGAGCTAATTACATGAAGATCTGAGCAAAAATAACTCCTAATTTTCAAGGATAATGGAAGAGAAATGCTGGAGATTAATGGCACTATTTATCTTTTTTAAATTTCTATCTTTCTCTGTGATAGCAGTGCTCCCCAAGGAAAATATTCATAAAATGAAATTGAAGTCGTAACTTAATAGGTTATTAAAATTTTTGAGTGCATATCACTTTCCTTTCGCAGCACTGTAAATTTAAATTGAAGTTTGCGGCTCCCAGAGTCACCAGCAGAGATTTTTTTTATGATGCCACAATAGAGAGAAACATGCATCTTTGTCAGGAGGTATTTGCTATTCTAATTTTATGGCAGGCCGGATTATCAGAAAGGAATGTCAGCGTGGGGAAGCTGACAACACCACAGCCTTCAGCCATGTGTTTCCATTAGTGCCCAATGCCGTCCTGGGGTTTGTCTGGACTGTTATTTTCTATTTCAGTCTTTTATCTTGATTTAAAGTGAGGATGCTGGAAATTCGGCTCCTGTCATTTTTCTCTCTCATCTTCCTTCTTTCTTCCTACTTGACCAGTCATTTTTTATTTTATTTTTTTCTTCCTGGTTCTGCAAATCACTGCATTTGGACTTCTTGTTGGATTATTTTTCTAATAAGATGAGAAATCCTGCTTTTCAGATCCAGGGTAATTTCAGTGCGGAAGGGTTATTGATCACAGGTGAAGCAGCTTAGTGGAAGATCCTGGAGTCGCTGGCTCAGGTTTGTGCAGCGCTACATGAATCAATAACCGTTATAGAAGGGCTTCCTAAAAAGCAGAAGGTCTCATGGGTGATTTTACAGGCAGAGATTTTCATAGCAGAAAAGTACTGTGTGTCTTCCACTGAGCTGCAATAAGTCATTGTAGCGATGAATGGGCATTACTGTGTGCCTACCCCATGAGAGAGAGAGGGATCAACCTCAAACATGAGGCAATTCTCCATTCATTTCAGAGCATGAGGACCATGCTTGAAAGAGCACCTGTAATCTAGCAATAAACATAATGCTGTAAAGAGCAGTGATGGGTAGGGTATGGGTGATGGATACTGTTTTTGGATTTAATTTGGTATGTGTCAGTTGTTGTTAGATGGAGGCAGGATAGGCTTCTCTGAAGAGGAAAGTTTTCAGGGATAGCCTAAAAGTGGATAAATTTGGACAGTCTGACAGATTGGGGTAGCGAATTCCAGAGGATGGGCGAGGCTCGGGAGAAGTCCTGGGGGCAGATATGGGAGGAGGTGATGAGGGAGCTAGAGAGCAGGAGGTCTTGGGAGGAACGAAGAGGGCGATTAAGTTGGTATTTTGGACCCTACAAGAATCAACCTAATTAAGAATGAAAATGAAACCTTACAAACATATAGCTGGATTTAATTAACGTTTTAGGGTCTGGTTTGCTAAAGGTACACTTTTTACTTCCTAGGAACAGTCAGACTTTTAGACATTAAAGGGGGCTTACCAAAAGCATTATAATTTTTCATTAATAAATTCTTAACCAGTCATATACACTCACCGGCCACTTAATTAAGTACACCATGCTAGTACCGGGTTGGACCCCCTTTTGCCTTCAAAACATCCTTAATTCTTCATAGCATAGATTCAACAAGGTGTTGGAAACATTCCTCAGACAATTTGGTCCATATTGACATGATAGCCACCACATCCCAAAGGTGCTCTATTGCAGTGGTCATCAACCCTGTCCTCAGGGCCCACTAAGGCCCCTTTCACACTGAGGCGCTTCTAAACTGCCAGTAAAACACTGAGCGCTTTTGAAGAGCTTTCCTTCCATTTCAATGGAGAGGGGCGTTTTTTCACCACCCTGCCAGCACACTGCCCCAGTCTGAAAGCATTCATTGATTTTAATGGAAATAGGTTTTCGTAAACTTTTCAGGCACTTTTTTTTTAGCGTGAAAGCACCTGAAAAGCGCCTCAGTGGGAAAGGGGTCTAACAGGCCAGGTTTGCAAGATAACTGAAATACATCACAGGTGATATCATTTGCTGCTCAGTGATTGCAGTATTCTAGTCTGCATCTCCCCAAGGTAATTCATAAAACCTGGCCTGTTAGTGGGCCCTGCTCTATTGGATTGAGATCTGGTAACTGTAGAGGCCATTGGAGTACATTGAATTCATTGTCATGTTAAAGAAACCAGTTTGAAATGATTGGATCTTTGTGACATAGTGCATTATCCTGTTGGAAGAAGCTATCAGAAGATGGGTACACTGTAGTCATAAAGGGATGGACATGGTCAGCAACAATACTCAGGTAGGCCGTGGCATTTAAACGATGCTCAATTAGTACTAAGGGGCCCAAAGTGTGCCAAGAAAATATCCCCCACACCATTACATCACCAGCCTGAACCGTTGATACAAGGCAGGATGAATCCATGCTTTCATGTTGTTTATACCAAATTCTGAACCTCCATCTGAATTTTGAAGCTGAAATCGAGACTTAGAGCAGGCAATGTTTTTCCAATCTTTTATTGTCCAATTTTGGTAAGCCTATGCGAACTGTAGTCTCGGTTTCCTGTTCTTAGCTGACAGGAGTGGCACCCTGTGTGGTCTTCTGCTGCTGTAGCCCATCTGCTTCAAGGTTCAATAAGTGTTGTGAGCTCAGAGATGGTATTTTGCATACCTTTGTTGTAATGAGTGGTTCTTTGAGTTACTGATGCCTTTCTATCATTCTGAATCAGTCTACCCATTCCATTCTGACCTCTGACATCAACAAGGCATTTGTCCACACAACTGCAACTCACTAGATAATTTCTCTTTTTCAGAACATTCTCTGTAAACCCTAGAGGTGGTTGTGCGTTAAAATCCCAGTAGATCAGCAGTTTTTTTTTTTAAATACTCAGACCAGCCTGTCTTGCACTAACAACCATGCCATGTTCACAGTCACTTAAATCCCCTTTCTTTTAGTGAGATTTAGTGTTCTCATTATTGTGCTGCTCACTTGTCTCCTTGCTGGAAAGAAAGGTGTACTTGAGGACCTGCAGTACAAGGATTTCCATGCCCCTGCTACATTCATTCTGTAGGTATGTGCTTTCTTCACCAATCTTGCCTCTTCTTGATCATGAATCCACCAGTCATGGGCCACAGCTCTGACAAAAGCCCTGCTTCTATCAAAATTTAAAAATAATTTTAAAAGGAAGTATGGTATTGATAATCAGGCAGGCAGACAGACTATAATTTCGGAATATATAAAGCAGGCCTTTTTTTACAGTGATCCGGCACCTCTAGCAGCCCTCTCCAACTTATGTCAGGTAATACACACTAGCTCTGGGCACCCAGGGCTGCTGCCCTCGAGTTCTTCGGGTCCCAGCACGGCAATGTACAGCTGCCTGTGTTGATTCAGGAGGCAGCTTCTGTCCCCGCCTCTACTCACATTGTAGCACAGAGCGGAGGAGGCCTGAAACTCTGCCCCAGCTACAGTTCTTATAGCTCCTCAATAGGCTGAAAAAATTAAAAAAGCCTGCACTTATCATATGGAGCACTGGCGGTGGAAGAGTGAGGGAGCTGTAAAATGAAAAAGGGGGCGGGGGGAGAGAGCTCTCCAGAGTTTGTGGAGAGAGGAGAACTATGAAAGAGTGGTGGGAGGAATTGTGGAGAGTGGAGAACTGTGCAAGTGTGCGTGTGTGTGGAGGGGATTTGTACAGAGAGGAGAGCTGGGGGGGTGTTTGTGCAGACTGGAGAACTGTGAATGTGTGTGGGGGGGATTTGAGCACAGAGGAGAACTGGGGGGGGGGGGCACACTGTAAAGAGGAGAACTGGCAAAGTGTAGGGGGGAATTTATGCATAGAGGCGAGCTGGGAAAGTAGGGGGGATTTGTGCAGAGAGAAGAGCTGGAAAAGTGAGGTTGGGGAATTTATGCAGAGAAGAGAGCTGAAAAAATGGAGGGGATTTGAGCAAAGAGGAGAGCTGGGAAAGTGAAGGGGATTTGTGCAGAGAGGAGAGCTGTGAAAGTGAAGGGGATTTGTGCAGTGAGGAGAGCTGAGAAAATGAAGGGCATTTGAGCAAAGAGGAGAGCTGGGAAAGTGAAGGGGATTCCTGCAGAGAGGAGAGCTGAGATAGTGGGGGGAGGGGATTTGTGCAGAGAGGAGAGCTGGGAAATTGGGGGCGATTTATTTAGAGAGGAGAGCTGGGAAAGTGGGGGGGGGGGATTTGTGCAGAGCGGAGAGCTGGGAAAGTTGGGGGGATTTGTGTGGAGCGAAGAACTGGGAAAGTGGGGGGATTTGTACAGAGCGGACAGCTGGGAAAGTGGGGGGATTTGTACAGAGCGGAGAGCTGGGAAAGTGGGGGGATTTGTACCGAGAGGAGAGCTGGGAAAGTGAGGGGGATTTGTATGGAGCGGAGAGCTGAGAAAGTGGGGGAATTTGTGCAGTGCAGAGAGCTTAGAAAGTGGGGGGGGGGGATTAGTCCAGAGAGGAGAGCTGGAAAAGTGGGGGGATTTGTATGAAAAGTTGGGAAAGTGGGTGGGGGGTTTGTGCAGAGCGAAGGGCCTGGGAACGTGGGGGGGATTTGTGTGAAGCTGAGAACTGGGAAAGTGGGGGGGATTTGTGCAGAGCAGAGAGCTGGGAACGTGGGGGGTATTTGCGCAGAGAGAAGAGCTGAGAAAGTGGGGCGGGGGGATTTTTGCGGAGAGAAGAGCTGGGTGAATTTTAGGAGAGAGGACAGCTGGGGTGGACAATTGTGCCAAGAGCAGAACTGGGAGGGGGGGGTGCTTTGTGCATAGGTGGGAGCTGCAGAGGGCAGAAGGCAGGTTGTGCAAAGTGAGAGATGTGGAGGGGGGAGGGGAGGGCAGGTTGTACAAAATGAGAGCTGTGAAGAGTGGGGCAGGTTGTGCAGAGGTGAGAGCTGTATGGGAAGCTGGGGGTGCAGATGTGAAACTTGGGGGAGGCAAAGATGAGAGGTGTGGATTGGGATGAGCTTTAGATGGGGTGCAGAAGGTAGGCAGAGATAATATGGATGAGGGTGCAGAGGTGAGTTGTAGACCGGGGGTGTAAGCTGTGGTTAGATGGGTGTAGTGGTGAGATGTTGATGGGGGGAGCAAAGGTGAGTTGTAGATGGGGGGGTGCTAAGGTGAATTGTGGATAGGGGTGCAGAGTGGAGCTGTGGACAGGGGACAGAAAAGGTGAGCTGTGTGATGAGGGTTGCAGAGGTTAGGTGTGGATGGGGGACACAGAGTCCAGCAGGAACACAAGAGGGATTGTATCACTGATGCATGCATTCTCAGGGCTCACCATTCTTGTCACCTCCTCAGATGGTGGGAGTACAGTGCATGCAACCTTTATCAGCAGCCATTGGCGTGAGGAAAAAAGCCAAGCTGCCCTAAGCCTGTCCTTGTGCCATACTCACATAGGTACTCATTGAAGGCCCTCTGCTGCATGAGAAGCTGCTGCAGCGTTGCCAAAGTTGAGGTTCCACCTGGTGGGCAGGGACGTGCAGTGAGGTCAGTGGCTGGTGAGGCACTGGCTAATATCAGAGCCAGATATACACAGGTTACATAGGCCGTGAACGTTAGAGCGAGAGCAATAATTCTAGCACTAGAACTCCTCTGTAACTCTAAACATGTAACCTGTAAACATTTTTAAAGCAACGTCTATGGAGATTTTAAAGTACTGAAGTTTGGCGCCATTCCACGTGTGTGGACAATTTTAAAGTGTGACATGTTAGGTATCTATTTACTTGGCGTAACATCATCTTTCTTTATACAAATAAATTGGGCAAACGTTAGTGTTTTTTTTTTATATTCATGAAATCGTTCCCCCCCCCCAAAAAAAAGTTTGAAAATCTGCTGCACAAATACCGTATGACATAAAAAGTTGCAATGACCACCATTTTATTCCCTTGGGTGTCTGCTAAAAAAAAATATATATATATATATATAATGTTTGGGGGTTCTGAGTAAATTTCCAGCATAAAAAAATTATGATTTTTACATGTAGGAGAGAAGTGTCAGAATTGGTCAGGGTTTCAAGGGGTTAATTACCATGAGTAAGTAATATACCAATAATTATTATATATTGATTTTAAGGTAATTTACTATATTTTCAAAAACTGTACTCAAGCAGATTGCATAATGGACAAATTACTGAAGTTTGATGTTATAACTTCAAACCAGTAATTTCACAGTAAATAGATAAATAATAAATGATTAACTGTGTGAGAAAAACATGGGATTATGGGTAAATCTTAGACACATAAACCCATGTCTTTTCCTTCTAGCTAAGAGGGCTGGGCTGGAGGGGAGCATTTGTCTTTTAGACACATGCCCCCTTCTATGACACTGCATTGAGAGGACAGCCTCTACTGCAGCATTTTTATTGGACAGCTTGTTCCAATCGTTCTTTACCATTGGTCCAAGACTCCAACCTGTCCATTAAGCTCAGTGCTTCTGACTAGAAGTGAGAGGCACTGTGAGCTCATCCTCTCAGTCTGCTGCAAACAGAGCGTGCCAGCTTGTATTTAAACTGTCCTCTCTGTATGTAGCTTCTGATGGGCTGCACAAGAAGCCCTGCATCTTCGGAACAATAGGTGGCAGGAGCCTCATTTTGACCAGTGGTGGGGTGGGACTTCAGCTATCTACCCACCAAACTTGGGCTCTCTGTGACCCCAGGTTGCCGAGCTACGACCCTCAAAGCTCGATATTTTTTTTGGTATTTTTAATTTTTTTTATGTTCATGGCAGGTAAGGCTCTGCCTCATCTGCCTCCCCTGACTGCACGTCCCTGCTAGTGGGCATGTTACAAATCAGGTGGTTTACAGGCAGGTGGAATTCCTGCTGAATTTAAGCCAGCAAAACACTGGCTGTGTATGACCCCCTGAAGTGGCTAGACTCTTCTGGCCTGCCTTAGAAGATCTTGAAAACCTGGTTACCTGTTTAAGAAATGCTGCACCACCAAATTAAGGACATGTGCCCACCACCATGTGCACACCACCATTTCTGGCTCAAGCTTCCATGGTGTGAACCACCTCTGGGCCTGCCCCTGCAGAGCTGAAAGAATCTCTGCTCCGGTGTGGCTCCTGTCCCCTAGACAGACCAACTGAAGCACTGCATGGCATCTTTTAGCCTGACTCATTGAATGGCCCTTTGAACGCTTAAGTGGTACTGGTGGTTCAAAGGGAAACTCCATCAGAGGATGGCATCGAGGAGGAGCTGACAGATCTTGCATCATCACCACCATCTGTATGGAGACGTGGTGCCAAAACAAGCTCCAGCACTGAGCCTTGTCCTGCCTCCTTCCTAGTTGCATACAGAGTTACCCAGTGTGCTGTGAATTAAATATGTTGTTCCTGATCATGCTTGCTGGCCCACGTGTCAGCAGTAATGTGGAATTTGCGACTGACTGCCTTGCCCAATGATGCCAAGACATTGCCTTCCACTTGATGGTACAGAGCTACATGAAAAGAAATAGTGACTGAGAACATGCCATTGTGGTATAGCATATTCTGCAAATTCATGGAGGGGGGCAGAGTCCACCAGACAGAAAGGCAGGAGTTATAAAGCCAGCAATTTGGACAAGCTGGAATCAAGACGCTGGGCATGTGGGTGGCACTGAATGTATTTTTTTTTTCAGCAGTTGGGCCAGAGAAATTAGCTTGCTATACTCTACAGCTGGTGGTGGGCTGCTGGCACATGTGTTGAAAGGACCCATGACACCCTTTGCTATACCATCATCCCTGTGAGTGGAGGCTGCTGAGAGGTCATGAGATATAGCAGGGGTAGACATAAAAGATGAGGAGTGAGGAGGAAAATAATTGTGTTGTGTCCCTTTTGTGTGTCTTTCAGATGTTCTTGCCAACGAGCTGAGTGGTGAGAGGTTAAATACCTTGTCAGGCATGTGGTACCCAAATGGCTGGTGTTTTAGCCATGCTTGATCTGCTTGTGGAAGAGATTGCAAATTGCAACAGTGCGATCGACTGTACATGTGCTAAAAAAAGGCCTGTGGGAAGTGGGCCGGGAGATAACAGCTCCACAATCTGATGCAGTAAGGTGGCTGATCTCTACTGTTTCATGATGGCTGCCTCTGGAGCACATCCTACCTTGTTTGGATTGTGCCTAACCCTCACTTTCCTCCTCTGCTCTATCCGACACCCAAGTCGCCTCAATGACCTCATCATCATCATCCTCTTCATCCTCATCTTCACTGGAGCCAACTTGGCAATAAGCTGCGGCTGGGAGAATATGACTGCCAATTTCTTGTTTATCAGTGTTCTCCCCTCTCTGTAGACTCATGTTACTCTCTTCCTCTCCCTCAGAACCAACATCAGAATCAAGTAATGTCTGTGCATCCTCAAGCAAGTTGCCGACGCTGTGTTCAAATAATTTAGCTGACTCCTCCATGCATGATGCTGGGGCTATAGCAGAAGTTGTTGTAGACAAGGAAGCGGAATAGGCTGCTCTGGTAGCTGTGGTGGACTGTGCACTAGTATCAGCTTGGGTCATAGAGAAAGAGGAGTATGAGGATGGTTTAGTAATCAAGCCCACCACCTCCTCTGCATGCTGTGACTGGATATCACGGGCAGCATCACAAAAAAGAGATAATTGTGCCCTGCCTGAGGACGGACCAGGTCCACCTTTGCCTGTGGACACAGACGTTGCTGGCCCCCTCATAGTGGCATGAGAACATCTGCCTCTCCTTGTTGGCCTCCCAGACATGATGGGGGGGGGGGGGCTTATTACACAAATTTTATAGAAATTGGGAAATGTGTGATTGGATGCACTTTATTGAATGAAAAGTAGTATTTGGTGCACTTAGAATTGAGGACTGATGCTGACAGAAATGTAAAAACTATGAAAAAATAACTAGAATAACACTCAACACTTAGAGTCACAATAAGTGAACACACTAACTTGCTAGTATCAAACGGAGCCCTGATCTATCTATCTCCACTCCAACACACTGCAAAAGCTTATTATGGGAAGGAACCTTTTATAGTGTGGGGCAGGACTATGAGCATTGAGCACTGATTGGAGAAAGTCATCATCACTTTGTCCAATCAGGGCTCTGACAGTGCTCTGTGCCCTAATTGGCAAAGCCTTGCACCTGACCAGCGTCAGAGCACCGGTGGGGGCTAGAAAGTACAGGGGTGGAAAGCACGGGGGACTGGAGAGCACTGGTGGGGTTGGAGGGCACATGGGTGGGGGCAAAATGTAGGGGGGGTGGAGAGTGCTGGGGGGGAGCTTAAGAGAGCACTGGAGGGGGAGCCAAAAAGAACAGGGGAGGAGAGCACTGGGGTGGGGGCTGAAAAGCACCGGGGGCAGAAAGAACAGGGGTGGGGAGCACGGGGGTGGGGAGCACTGGGATGGGGGCTGGAGACTGATCGGGAGAGCTGGAGAGCACCGGGGGCAGAAAGAACAGGGGTGGGGAGCACGGGGGGCTGGAGAGCACTGTGGAGGGTTGGGAGCACGGGGGGCCGGAGAGCACTGTGGGGGGTGGGGAGCACGGGGGGGCTGGAGAGCACTGTGGGGGGTGGAGAGCACTGGGGTGGGAGCTGGAGAGCATCGGGGGCAGAAAGAACAGGGGTGGGGAGCACGGGGGGCTGGACAGCACTGTGGGGGGGATGGACAGCACCGGGGGCAGAAAGAACAGGGGTGGGGAGCACGGGGGGCTGGGGAGCATTGGGGGGCTGAAGAGCACTGTGGGGGGTGGAGAGCACTGGGGTGGGGGCTGGAGACTGATGGGGAGAGCTGGAGAGCACCGGGGGCAGAAAGAACAGGGGTGGGGAGCACGGGGGGCTGGAAAGCACTGTGGGGGTGGGAAGCACGGGGGGCTGGAGAGCACTGTGGGGGGTGGAGAGCACTGGGGTGGGGGCTAGAAAAGGATGGGGAGAGCTGGAGAGCAGGGGAGGCAGAAAGAACAGGGGTTGAGAGAACTGTGGGGGGGGGGGCTGGAGAGTGTGGTGGGGGAGGAGAGCACTGGGGGGAGCACCAGGAGAAGGGGGGGCAGTAAAAGAAGTTGGATAGGGGGATCAGCAGGGGGCGGCATATAGAGGAAATGAGCTTTCTATATTCCTCCATGCAGCCACTGAATGCTTGAGTCTCCTCCTCTCCCTCCTCCAAGCTTTCAGCGGCTGCATGGAGGAATATAGAAAGCTCATTTCCTCTATATGCCGCCCCCCTGCTGATCCCCCTATCCAGGCACACAGTTAGGGCTGTACTCACAGGCATCTCTCCTCCTGTGATCTAGGATCTGGCTGGGTCTGTGTTCGGCGGCCGCGCTGTAACATGGTCCCGCCCCCATAGACTGGCTTGTGTGATAGGTGGAACACTGATTCTATCTACTATCACACGAGCCGGTCTAGGGGGGCGGGACCATGTTACAGCACGGTGCGCGGCCACAGAACACAGAGCCGGCCAGCTCCGTGATCACAGGAGCAGGAGAGAGGGGACTCAGGGGAGCACTGCAGCCGCAAAGCGGCCCCAGGGCAGGCAGCCTACCGGGAAATATCCCGGTATCCCGGTAGGCCAATCCGGCCCTGATTGTAACTCTGGATGATCTGAAGTGATCCACAGCGGGATAATCTGTCCACAGGACAACTATTAGTCGTGCACTCCACAAATCTGGCCTTTATGGAAGCGTGGAAAGAAGAAAGCCATTGTTGAAAGAAAGCCATAAGAAGTCCTGTTTGCAGATTGCGAGAAGCCATGTGTGGTACACAGCAAACATGTGGAAGAAGGTGCTCTGGTCAGATGAGACCAAAACCTGTTATGCCGCATACACACGATCGGACATTCCGACAACAAAACCATGGATTTATTTCCGATGGATGTTGGCTCAAACTTGGATACACACGGTCACACAAATGTTGTCGGAAATTCCGAATGTCAAGAATGTAACTTACAACACGTACGACGAGCCAAGAAAAATGAAGTTCAATAGCCAGTGCGGCTCTTCTGCTTGATTCCAACAAGAAATTTTGCTATCGGGATATTTGAGATCCAGCTCTCAAACATTTGTTGTTGGAAATTCCGACAGCAAATGTCCGATGGAGCCTACACACGGTCGGAATTTCCAACAACAAGCTCACGTTGAACATTTGTTGTCGGAAATTCTGACCGTGTGTGCGGCATAAGAGTCTGCAAAAGACTTGAGACTGGGGTGGAGGTTCACCTTTCAGCAGGACAATGACCCTAAACATACAGTTGTGCTCATAAGATTACATACCCTGGCAGAATTTTGGCCTGATAACATGCACACAAGTTGACACACAGGAGTTTGAATGGCTATTAAAGGTAACCGTCCTCACCTGTGATCTGTTTGCTTGTGTTAGTGTGTATTTTGAGGAGACAGTAAATTTACACTGTTATACAAGCTGTACACTCACTTCTTTATATTGTAGCAAAACATAATTTCTTCAGTGTTGTCACATGAAAAGATATAATAAAATATTTACGGAAATGTGAGGGGTGTACTCACTTTTGTGATATAAATATATATATATATATATATATATATATATATATATATATATATATATATATATATATATATATATACACAGTATTTTATTATTATTATTTATTTATTTATTTATTTTATTTTTTCAAATTTCACACTTTATTTTATTAGGCTAACAATAAGGTATCCATGCAAACGGAATACCTTGATCTGTTTTCTGAAAATGTCATAAATGAAAAATATATTCACAGTTCTTGTTGTATTCTTGTGTTTTGTGTGTTCAGTATATTCACAATTCTTGTTGTATTCTTGTGTTTTGTTTGTTCAGAATCACAGATAAATGTTTCAGAATAGCCATGCATCTTTTTTTTCACTTGTCAGAGGACTACAGTTTATACCAGCAAGTCATTTCTTAAAAATGCAATATTTCTTCTTATAGTTTATTCTTACTAATAAGTTTTTTAGCATCTCACATTTGTCTGTCATAAATATAGATGCTGCACAAATGAGTCAATCTCTAAGATGCTAGTTTGGACCAGTATGAAACATTTAGGACCGTAAGGGATGAAAAAAGAAGTGGAAACAAATGATTTTGCATTTTTTATACCCTTCTCACTTTGCCCATAAGGAATCTGAGTAACAAATGAAACACTTATCTTTGCATTAGACTGATATATATCTTTACATTTAGCAGGACCCTAGAAGTCAGGCAGGCAGAGATTGAGCTTGGGGGTAGGGGTGATGAGGTTCTATCCTATGCACTCTATGAATGCATTTTGATAGCCAATCACACCAGGACGCTGCCAGCGCTACAGCCTCTAGATAACATGTTACCTTGAACTATCATTCACAAGATGCAGACTTTCTAAGCAGAGATTGGAAAGACAGAGACAGGAGATACACAACAATATCCCTTAGGGAGTTTTGTGCCTAGACATGCATTACAGTCATGTGTTACATTTTCTCATTTCCGTATAAATAATAATAAATACACTGTGCAGAGAGATTTCAATATGCAGAGCCTTATCACAAAGACTAGGACATCATTGGCTTGGCAGCTTCTTTCCGAGAATAAAGACAGCCTGTTTCTCAACCAACTGTCCATTGATTAATGGCCTCACTTAATTTCGCCGTATCCAATAGATTCACTAATATGAGCAGATTGGCCAGCACCCATAGGGGTGGGGAATGACCTTACCACCTCTTGCAGACAACAAGGCCAATCAACCTTTAGTAATTGAACATTAATGGACTTGGGCAAGAAGAGACTCATCTCCCACGGGGAGTCCCCAGGTGGTAACATAGTGAAGATTCTCATTCATATTCACTTGGTGATTTGTGTCGAAAGTGAGTCCCGACACACATGCCCAGCCAAAGCAATGAGGGCTGTGGCTGCAGTGTTGAAATGTACCCCCCTCCTGCATCCCACATTTACTGTTCTATTGACATTACAGTATATCTTAATTCCATAGTTTTCTTCACAGCTGTGCTCATGGGAAACCTGTGTCTTCATTGCTCTTCCTTAACCCAGGCAAGTGTCTCACCTCTAAATTTATCTTCAAGCACCTATTCTCCTACATACAATCTCCTCCACTGACACACAGTGTATCTTCATAACCCATGAAACTTAAAAAGACAACCTGTGCCGTATATCTTCATAACCTCTCCTGTCACATATGGATCCACACTTCTCCCTCCTGTCTAGAGATGGCCATTTCTGATCATGAATTTTCACACAATTACTTCCTTGGCTACATACTGTCAAACTTTTTATTATGTCTGTCCTTCCGTAACTTGGATTAACCTTCTCAATGCCACCAGGAAACCCCCTAGAAATTAGCTAGTCTATTCATCTTGTGCCTTGGCCTGTTACTGTTAGTACAGATCTAAAGCTTTTGACTGATAAATCAAATCATATCAAAATATTAGAGGTTTTGCACTTTATTAAAATAAATTGGGTTCTGTGTGCTTACAGGAACCTTAATGTCAGATTTTAACATCACATGACATCAGTGTTAAAACTTAGTATAGCATCCTGTTTTTTCCAGATCAGGGTGCCAATTTGAGTGCCACTATGTTTTAGAAGACTCAAAACATGTTGTATTAATGATATCACAATGTGTGGCTGACTATACTAGCTGGTTTCCATTAACCATGGAAACTACTAAGTCCTCCTGTTGCCAGTAAGGCGGCATGTAATTATGGAAGGGTTTAAAAAAGGAGGGCAACTTTTCAGTTTAATTAGGAAACCCAAATACAAAAATATAATACAAAATAGACTTTTAACTACATGGCAATATTGGCATATACCAGACAAAATATTTTATTGCATAAACAAAATTACTGTATGCATGTTTTGGTGTATATGCAAATGCAAGATCCAGCTGCGTGCTTCCAGCGAATTAGATGGATAAATGCACAGGTAGGTAGACAGGTAGAGTCAGGTGTTAAAGCTAAACAAGCAGATACATATAAAAAGGCAAACTAATGTGGTTACACACTCAAAAAAACACACTAAAAATCATACAATGTATTTTGAAATGCAATTACCATATATACCTGAATTTGACATAGAATCAGCCACCTTTAATCCCATGTATAACTGCACTTAGCTTTGGAGAGGAATTGGCAGCACTTAGAATCAGTTGTGCTGCAGTGTACATATGCTGATGAGGAACATGCTAACAGAATGAGAAAGAGAGAGATGACCTCATCAGTCTCCTGGAGCAGTGCTGGAACAAGGTCACCTAGCACCCAGGGCAAAGATGACAGACTGTGCCCCCCCTATGATGTGTAAGCTTAAGGGATCCTATGCCCAGCAGTCACTCTCTTGCCAAAATCACTCTGGCTGTCACTACTCCTGTCAGCCTTGTAACAGAAGGAAGGTGCCCCCATCTCTACAGTAAACCATTGAGCCCAGGGCAGCCGCCCCTCCCACCCACCCACCCCTTGCCCCAACCCTGACTGCTCCTACACTATTCAATCACTGGGGGCAGTCTAGGCAGTAAGAAAAGGGGGGAAGGCAAGGGAAGACATGATATGATATTAGGAAAGAGATTGTAAAGGAGGAGGGAATGATGAAGGAAGCTTATGATTCCTCTTGATGTAGGTTATAGCTGGAGGGCTGATAATTCTTAGAGTCCTGTGGAATCCAAGGAAATTACCCAGATATTCCATGTATGTAAGTTGAGTACCTGACACTTTGAGTTCCCCTATGCATTGTATGTTTGTGATTTTTTTAGAACCACACATAGATAGTCAGGGCATGTGTGTATTTCCAGTGGCAAGGGATTATGGTTCTTTCCACTTGTAAGAAAAATTTGATAAGGCCTTTTTTTGACATTGGACACTGTAGCATACCCCCTAAAGAGCTGCTTTTAGATTGAATCCTATTTCCCTCCCTAGGACACAAAGGCAGGCACACAGCATTTTTGGCAAAAAAGTGTCCCGCAATGTCCATTCATCTTTGATCACAGTGTCCGACAACCGATAAAAAAAAACAGAAAAAACTCTGCCTCCATGGGAGGCTCCCACTGACTGAAGCCTCTTCGCAATGACAGCTGTTATATAACTGAGGGTGGGGCCACCCAGTGACATAAACAATGGGACATAAACAACCCCTTCTGACGTTACATGACGGACGCTGTGATCGAAGATGAATGGACATCGCGGGACAGTTTATGTTTTTTTTTAAATAAAGGACTACTGTAATTTTTAACATTTTGACACTTGTGGGGATGAGGCCCTTGTCCCCATCAACATGCATCCTCCCCATGTTGAGGGCATGTGGCCTGGTACGGTTCAGGAGGGGGGCTCTCACGTGCATTCATTTTCATGGAGCCTTCCAGGTTGCGTGCTCCGATAAGGGTTTTGGCTCAAGGTTCCCCTTAAAATCCATACCAGACCTAAAGGGCCTGGTATGGATTATGGGGAGACCCCCACGCAATTTTTTTTTAAATTTTGGGTACGAGGTTCCCCTTAATATCCATACCGGACCCAAAGGGCCATTGCCATTAATGTTTTTTCAATGATTTTCATCTATATTGCTGGGACCCGACAATACATTACAGCTGCAAGTAGTTTTAAATGAAATTTCTTCCTTTAGAAATGTCATTTTGCTGTGGTATTGTTCGAAACACAGAAAAAATGCGCTACTTTACAAGCATACTAAGGACACCCCCCAAACACAATATTTAAAGGAATATTTCATTTTTATTGTTTCACTTTAAGCATTATTAAAATCACTGCTCCTGAAAAAAACAGCCATTTATAAAACTTTTTTTTGCATTGATACCTGTCCCCTGGGGCAGGACCCAGGTCCCCAAACACTTTTTTTGGCAATAACTTGCATATAAGTCTTTAAAATTAGCACTTTGGATTTTTCATGTTTGTGTCCCATAGACTTTAACCACTTCAGCCCTGGAAGATTAGGCTGCTCAATGACCAGAGCACTTTTTACAATTTGGCATTGCGCTGCTTTAACTGGTAATTGCGCAGTCATGCAATGTTGTACCCAAACTAAATTGGTGTCCTTTTTTCCCACAAATAGAGATTTTTTTGATGGTATTTGATTTTATTTTTTTTTGTGATATAAACGGAAAAAGACTGAACATTTTGAAAAAAATATGTATTTTCTATTTTTTGTTATAAGAAAAATACAATAAACTCAATTTTAGTCATATATTTAGACCAAAATGTATTCAGCCACATGTCTTTGGTAAAAAAAAAAATCAAAAAACGTATATTGATTGGTTTGCTCAAAAGTCATAGTGTCTACAAACTATGGTACATTTTCTGGAATTTACGCAGCTTTTAGTTTATGACTGGCTATCTCATTTCTTGAGGTGCTAAAATGGCAGGGCAGTACAAACCTCCCCCAAATTACCCCATTTTGGAAAGTAGATACCCCAAGGAAATTGCTGAGAGGCTTGTTGAGCCCATTGAATATTTTATTTTTTTGTCACAAGTGATTGAATAGTGACAAAAAAAAGAAATGACACAAAGTTGGCACTACATGATATATTGCTCACACATGCCATGGTTATATGTGGAATTACACCCCAAAATACATTCTGCTACTTCTCCTGAGTATGGGGATACCACATGTGTGAGACTTTTTGGGAGCCTAGCTGTGTACAGGACCCCGAAAACTAAGCACCACCTTCAGACTTTCTAAGGGCATAAAATGGTGATTTTACTCCTCACTACCTATCACAGTTTCGGAGGCCCTGGAATGTCCAGATAGCACAAAACCCTCCTAAATGACCCCATTTTGGAAAGTAGACACCCCAAGGTATTTTCTAAAAGGTATGATCCAGCTCTCATTTGTTTTTGAAAATGAAGGAAGAAAAGAAAAATATAATTTTTTTTCTTTTTTCAAACTTCAAAAACTTTGTGACAAAAAGTGAGAACTGCAAAATACTCAACATGCCTCTCGGTAAATAGCTTGGGGTGTCTACTTTCCAAAATGGGGTCATTGGGGGGGGGGGGGTTGTGCTATCTGGGCATTTCATGGCCTCCGAAACTGTGATAGGCAGTGAGGAGTGAAATCAAAAGTGATTGGTTTTCGGGGGCCTGTACGTGGTTAGGCTCCAAAAAAGTCCCACACATGTGGTATCCTCATACTCAGGAGAAGCAACAGAATGTATTTTGGACAGTGCTGGAGTCGCTGATTTACGCATCGTGGGAGCAAACGCTGTTGTTGTCAAGATAAATAAATCAGTGCTGCAGCTGAATGTCTTACCTGCTAAGCAAATGATGGTTAATAATAAAACAAAGTAACAGTACAGTATAACAGTAAGACATACCATACCTGCAAAACAAATACAATAAAACATAGTAAAAATAAAACATTACAGTTCTAAAATACAGTAACAACAGAGAGAGAACAATAGATATAGAAAAATAGTGAGCGAACAATAGAGCGGACAGTAGAGAGCAAACATAAGAGAGAGAGAGCAATAAAGAGAGAGAAGAAAAATAAAACCACAACTATTTTTGGCTTTTTTTGTGTTTTTGTGCATTTTTTTGTTTTGTTTTTTTCACTTTTATAAAATCTGTAAACTGTGAACGTTCAAGGTTAGGGTCTCTCAAAATTTCGAGACCCTGTGTTAGTGTGCCCTAGGACTGTGTAGTACATTACCCTATACTAATACTCCACTATTGTGTGGTAGCATTTGAAACAGTCACTGATGCAGAGACCAGGTTGGTCAGGACAGGAGGGACAATAAAAGCGGGTGTCACGCCTAAATCCACGTTTTGCGGACACAGAATCTTCTTTGGGGAGGGGTACCAGGGAGGACATATGGAAAATGCCTCTCATGCAGCCGGCTCACTGGATTTGCGTTGGGAAGGTTACCCATAGCACCGACTGGAAACAGAATTTTATGAAGGATCCAGCTCCTGAAGCTTTGTATAGCACAAAAGTGTTCAGCAGAGCCAATTGAAATAAGTATACAGACACTATTTTGTACCAGCATCTGGCCTTACGAGCACTTAGGTATGGCGCCAACGACTGGTCGTTGAGGTCCACCCATCCCATGTTAAGGTTGTATTCGTGGACACAGAGGGGTTTCTCCACAACACCAGTCGCTGTAGGAATTTGGACTGTCATATCTGCGTGAAGGAAGGACAGAACAAAAACATTCTGTGAATCCCTTCACTTCACTGATAAAAAATTATTACACTTCAAGCAGGCTCTCTCCCACCATCTAAGTCGGGATCCTACAAGCCGTTGGGGGAAGTCCCGGGGGATTAGATTGCACGGTGCCACGTGCGCTAATTCCATAATCAAAAAGGTGACTAAAAAGTGTCAAGCTCGTGTAATAATTGTCCACATACAAGTGGTACCCCTTTCCGAATAAGGGTGACACCAAGTCCCACACAATCTTACCAGCATTCCCTATGTAGTCTGGCCAGACTGACTATCCCAATTCTCTTCAATCTTGATGATGCTAGCTTCCAACAATATTTTTGGTTTAGGGCACCACCACCACCACCCAAGGCCCAATTTTTCTGCCCCTGTTTAACAGGGGCATGTAATAACAATTTTTTATCTATTATTTCACAGCAGGGCCTGTTCCTGCACCCAACAAGAGTATCTGTAATGCCGCGTACACACAAAGGGACTATCCCGCGGGATTGTCCGCTGGACTCAAGTCCACCGGACAATCCCCTCGTGTGTGGGCGCCGGCGGACTTTTTGTCGCCAAAAGTCCGGCGGACTAGGTTTTAAGTTTTGTTTTAAAATTGTCCGCTGTACTTGGCAGTCCGGCGGACAATCCCGCCGTTAGTAGGCTAGTCCGCCGGACTTTTGAAATGAACGGACTTGCCGCTCATTGGAAAGTCCGTTCATTCCCGCAGACTTTTTCCAGCGGATTGTCCACCAGAGAAGTCCGGGCGTGTGTGGGCAAGTCACACGCTCGGAAGTCCGGGCGTGTGAGGAAGTCCCGCCGGACTAGGTCCGGCGGACAATCCGACGGACTAGGTCCGGCGGACAAAGTCCGAACGTGTGTACGCGGCATAAGGGGTTACAGTGTTGTGGCACCACCACCATCACCACCCAAGGCCCATTTTTTCTGCCCCTGTTTAACAGGGGTATGTAATTAAAAATGTTGATCTAATATTAATACTTTATATGCATATGTATATATGAATATGTTGTGAGATGATGTGTTCTATTCCATGTAGTGAGATCTGTTTCTATACCCCTAATGTGTGTCTTGAGGAAGCGATCCAGCGAAACGGATTGACGCACAGGGGCTCACGCATGTTTTGATGCCATATTGTTGAAACATCATATCTTTCTTTGGGTATATGTAACGTCAATCTTTTCTGGCCATTGTGTGGCCGTCAATGAACCATACCTTTTTATAATTTTATATTGCTTATGTCTATGTATTTATGTTTAATAAAATTAAATTTTTAACCACTTCAGCCCCGGACCATTTGGCAGCCAAAGGACCAGAGGTCTTTTTTCAATTTCGCACTGCACTACTTTAACTGGTAATTGCGCGGTCATGCAATTTTGTAACCAAACGAAATTTGCGTCCTTTTCTTCCCACAAATAGAGCTTTCTTTTGATGGTATTTGATTGCCTCTGTGATTTTTATTTTTTGCGATATAAACGGAAAAAGAGCGAAAATTTTGAAAAAAAAAGAGATTTTCTACTTTTTGTTATAAAAAAAAAAATCTAATAAACTCAATTTTAGTCAAACATTTGGGCCAAAATGTATTCAGCCACATGTCTTTAGTAAAAAAAATGCCAATAAGCGTATATTTATTGGTTTGCGCAAAAGTTATAGCGTCTACAAACTAGAGTACATTTTCTGGAATTTACACCGCTTTTAATTTATGACTGCCTATTTCATTTCTTGAGGTGCTAAAATGGCAGAGAAGTACAAAACCCCCCCAAATGACCCCATTTTGGAAAGTAGACACCCCAAGCTATTTGCTGAGAGGCATGTTGAGCCCATTGAATATTTTTTTTTTTAGTCCCAAGTGATTGAATAAAGACAAAAATAAAAAAGATTTTTTTTTTTTTTTCAAAAAGTTGTCACTAAATGATATATTGCTCACACATGCCATAGTTATATGTGGAATTGCACCCCAAAATACATTTTGCTGCTTCTCCTGAGTATGGGGATACCACATGTGTGGGACTTTTTGGGAGCCTAGCCGCGTACGGGGCCCCGAAACCCAAGCACCGCCTTCAGGATTTCTAAGGGTGCAAATTTTTGATTTCACTCCTCACTACCTATCACCGTTTCGAAGGCCATAAAATGCCAAAATAGCACAAAACCCCCCCAAATGACCCCATTTTGGAAAGTAGACACCCCAAGCTATTTGTTGAGAGGCATGGTGAGTATTTTACAGCTCTCATTTGTTTTTGAAAATGAAGAAAGTAAAGAAAAAAAAAAATATTTTTTTCTTTTTTCAATTTTCAAAACTTTGTGACAAAAAGCGACATCTGCAAAATACTCACAATACCTCTCAGCAAATAGCTTGGGGTGTCTACTTTCCAAAATGGGGTCATTTTGGGGGGTTTTATGCCATCTGGGCATTCCATGGCCTCCGAAACTGTGATTGGCAGTGAGAAGTGAAATAAAAAAATTACACCCTTAGAAAGCCTGAAGGCGGTGATTGGTTTTTGGGGTTCCGTACGCAGCTAGGCTCCCAAAAAGTCCCACACATGTGGTATCCCCGTACTCAGGAGAAGCAACAGAATGTATTTTGGGGTGTATTTCTACATATGCCCATGACATGTTTGAGCAATATATCATTTAGTGACAACTTTTTGTAAAAAAAATATATATATTTTTTTTTTTTTCATTATTCAATCTCTTGGGACAAAAAAAAAAAATATTTAATGGGCTCAACATTGCTCTCATCAAATAGCTTGGGGTGTCTACTTTCCAAAATGGGGTCATTTGGGGGGGGTTTGAACTGTCCTGGCATTTTATGCACAACATTTAGAAGCCTATGTCACACGTCACCCACTCTTCTAACCACTTGTAGACAAAGCCCTTTCTGACACTTTTTGTTTACATGAAAACATATTTTTTTTTTGCAAGAAAATTACGTTGAACCCCCAAACACTATATATAATGTTAAAGCAAAGGCCCTACAGATTAAAATGGTGGGTGTTGCATTTTTTTTTTCCACACAGTATTTGCGCAGCGATTTTTCAAACGCATTTTTTGTGGAAAAAATACACTTTTTTTTATTTTAATGCACTAAAACACACTATATTGCTCAAATTTTTGATGAAATAAAAAATATGATCTTAGGCCGAGTACATGGATACCAAACACGACATGCTTTAAAATTGCGCACAAACACGCAGTGGCGACAAACTACATACATTTTTAAAAGCCTTTAAAAGCCTTTACATGATACCACATTAGATTCACGGAGGAGGTCTACTGCTAAAATTACTGCCCTCGATCTGACCTTCGCGGTGATACCTCACATGCATGGTGCAATTGCTGTTTACATATGACGCCAGACCAACGCTTGTGTACGCCTTTGCGCAAGAGAAGGGGGGGCAGGGGTGCTTTTTTTTTTTTTTTTTTTGTTTTTTTTTTTATTTATTTAGCTTTTTTATTTTATTTTTAAACTGTTCCTTCCATTTTTTTTCTTTGTTATGATTTTTATTGTTATCTCAGGGAATGTAAATATCCCCTATGATAGCAATAGGCAGTGACAGGTACTCTTTTTTTGAAAAAATTGGGGTCTATTAGACCCTAGATCTTTCCTCTGCCCTCAAAGCATCTGACCACACCAAGATTGGTGTGATAAAATGCTTTCCCAATTTCCCAATGGCGCGGTTTATATCCGGGAGGGGGGACATTCCCTCCCACTGCTTGTAAAAGCAGTCTAGAGGCTAATTACCCGCTAGAATTGCTTTTACATGAAAGCCGATCACTGGCTGAAAAGAATGATACCAAGATGATACCTAAACCTGCAGGCATCATTCTGGTATAACCATTCAAAGTCCAGCAACATACTGGACATATATTGTAATCTTTTTTTTTTCATGCAGCCTCTTGGCTGAACGAAAAAAAGAGATTGATTGGTGGGTATGCCCACCATTAGAATACCTCCCTTCATCCACCCACTTCTAATGATGGGCATACATGCACCATTTATATATGCCGATGCATGGGGGCATCCTCCCGCAAAAGTTATGCCGTGTACACACGGTCGGAATTTCGACCGTATGTACGTGGCATTAGGAGCCAATCGCTCCTCCCCCCCCCTGCTGCCCCCATGCTTCGGCATATATGCTCTTTTTTTTAACTGTGGTGGTGAAATCACCTCCTACAGTGTTGGAGTCGCGTCTTTATGTATCGTGGGAGCAAACGCTGTTGCTGTCAAGATAAATAAATCCGCGTTGCAACTTAATGGCGCACCTGAAAACAAAAAAATGCTTAACACTAAAACACAGTAAACAAAATTACATACCTGAAAAGCAAGCATGATAAAACATGATAAAACATAATAAAACATTGCAGAATAGAATGGAGTAAAAAAAGAGCAACAATAGAGAGAGAATAGAGTGAGAGAGAGAACAATAAAACGACAACTATTTTATTTTTTTTTATTTTTTTGAGATTCACAGGTAAAAAAGCTCCTGACTGAAGCGACTGAATCAAAACGCTATCACAAAAAAACTGTTAGCGATCGCAGGGATCAGGCCTGACTCTGCGAACGCTGCAGTTATGTGTGCTTAGTGTTTTGTAAGTGACAGTGATCGATCGATACTGCACTTGGGTGGGCGGGGCTGGGCGGAGGGGGAAAACGCAGGTGCTAGCAGGTATCTGGGCTGATCCCGCTAACAATGCGGTTTTTTTTGGAACCCTAAACTGCTGGGACGCTAGTATAGATCTGATCAGATCAGATATTGATCTGTTCAGATACTGTGCCACTAAGGGAGGTGTATGCTTTGTGCGTGGGTGTTTGCGGTACTGGCACTAACCTGGGGCGACGCAGACCTTATTTGACCCTAAAACCTAATTGATATCACCCGCCGGGCGATCAGGGGGTTAAACCGTTATTGGGTAATAAATGGCGGGTGCCCTGACAGTATAAAAAACAAGCTAACTAACCAGCGTCACCCGTAACAGTAATACAAAAAAAAACTGGTTACCTAGCGACACTAATGCAGCGATCAGAAAAACGATCGCTTAGTGACACTGGCAAAAGGGGGTGAAAGGGTTAACTAGGGGCAATCAGGGGGTTAAACCTTTATTAGGTAATATATGGGGGTACCTGACGCTATATAAAAACCTGACGGGGAACCTAAATAACGAAATAACTAACTGGCTAACCAGCGTCACCAGTGACAGTTATACAGTGATCACTGGTGAAAGGGTTAACTCTAGGGGCAATCAGGGGGTTAAAACCTTTATTTAGGTTGTAATATGGGGGTACCTGACCTATAAACCTATTTATGAACCTATATAAACATGGCGGTTACCTAAAAAAAAAAAAAATGGTTACCTAGCGACACTAATGCAGCGATCAGAAAAACGATCGCTTAGTGACACTGGCAAAAGGGGGTGAAAGGGTTAACTATGGGCAATCAGGGGGTTAAAACCTTTATTAGGTAATATATGGGGGTACCTGACGCTATATAAAAACCTGACGGGGAACCTAAATAACGAAATAACTAACTGGCTAACCAGCGTCACCAGTGACAGTTATACAGTGATCACTGGTGAAAGGGTTAACTCTAGGGGCAATCAAGGGGTTAAAACCTTTATTTAGGTTGTAATATGGGGGTACCTGACCTATAAAACTATTTATGAACCTATATAAACATGGCGGTTACCTAAAAAAAAAAAATGGTTACCTAGCGACAGCAGTGACACTAATACAGCGATCAGAAAAACGATCGCTTAGTGACACTGGCAAAAGGGGGTGAAAGGGTTACCTGGGGGGCAATCAAGGGGTTAAACCTTTATTAGGGGGGGGTAGGGGGCTACCTTGGACCTAAAACTAACTGCCCTGACAGTTATTACAGTCACACTGACACTAAATGCAGTGATCAGTAAAAAAATGATCACTGCAATTAGTGACACTGTGACTGGGGGGGGAGGGGGTGATCTGGGGGGTGATCAGGGGGTGACAGGGGGGTGGAATATGTGCCTAACTGTACTGGTGTCAGTGTACTGTTGTGCACTAACCTTTACATGTTCGCCGCTCGGCGTCTCCGGTCACATAGACCGGCGCACCGAGCGTGACATCACTTCCGCCTTCCTGTCTATACAATAGACAGGAAGGGGAAGCTTTTCATTGGCCAGGAGCGATCGCGAGGGGGTGGCCAGAAACCACTGGCCGTCCCCTCGTCCCGGATCGCTCCTGACACGATCCCGACCGTCCCCGCCGGCGGCGGGGGGGTCCGATCGGACCCCCCAACCGCCGGAAGAATGTCACGTACAGGTACGTGATTCTGCCTGTACGTGCCATTCTGCCGACGTATATCTACATGGGGCGGTCGGGAAGTGGTTAAAGAGAATATATTATTGTTCCAATCTGCTTCCAAAGTCCGTCATAGAGGGTTTCTTTTTTTCTTTTCCAATGAATTTTACAGATGTGGCACATGAGAGATTCACTTTAATTTATGGGTTACAGTGTTGTGGCACCACCACCACCACCCCAAGGCCCAATTTTTCTGCCCCTGTTTAACAGGGGCATGTAATTACAGTTTTTGATATAATATTTCAATGCAGGGCCCGTTCCTGCGCCCACCAAGAGTAACTGTGAGGGCTTACAGTGTTCTGGCACCACAAAAACCCTAGGTCCAATTTTTCTGCCCCTGTTTAACAGGGGCATGTAATTACAATTTTTTAAATAATAGCTAAGCAGGGCTTGCTCCTGCGGCAAACAAGAGTAACTGTGTGGGGTTACAGTGTTCCGACGCTACCAAAACCAAAGGCCCAATTTTTCTGCCTCTGTTTAACAGGGGAATGTATTTACAATTTTTGATATAATATTTCACAGCAGGGCCCATTCCTGCCCCCAACAAGAGTAACTGTGAGGGGTTACAGTACTCTGGTATCACCAACACCTAAGGCCCAATTTTACTGCAGAGTATATAGGGCAGACCGTATAGTATATATATACTGCTGTTCAGAGTATATAGTGCCTAGGGGCCTGGGGGACACCCGCACCATTTTTTTAAAATTTTGGCGTGGGGTTCCCCTTAATATCCATGACCTGAAGGGCCTTGTATGGATTTTTTTTGGGGGGGGGGAATCCACGCCATTTTTTTGTTGGTATTTTTGGTATTTTTATCTATATTGCCGGGATCCGACAATACATTACAGACATAAAGTCTTATACATGCTGTCATGTACCAGGTGTGAGGTGCTGAGAGGGCTCCCCTTGTGGCTGAGTGTAGCGCACCCTAAAGGTGGTACAGGGATTGCAATGCCCAAAGAAGCATGGTTTGACAGTTACTGAGGTTTGATGAGCTGATCACTGGAGAGTAGCCGGAACAGACAGGATGCACTGGAAGGCAGTGGTGCTTGGGTGGCACCAGATGTACTTGGCGATGGAGTAGACTGGGAACAGAACCAGAAGCCAGGCCAGGGGTCATACACGGTAGATCAGTCAGAGGCCACGAGATGAAAGATTTACTGGCCAGGTAAATTGAATTTGTTATTGCAAAGTCAATTCAAGAAACAAGGGCAGCAAAACCAACAAGAAACCCCAGAAATTAGAGCTCCAGCATCCAGGTAAGGGAAAGAATTAACCATAACAAGAAAAGAAACAAACATAAAATCGGGTATGATCCATTAAGGCTAATAGCATATAATATATCCTACCTTTAAACAACATGGCTTCCAGACATACTCCACTGAACCAAAGCAACAGTTCACCATCTAGAGCAGTGGTCATCAACCCTGTCCTCAGGGCCCACTAACAAGCCAGGTTTTATGTGTTACCTTGGGGAGATGCAGACTAGAATACTGCAATCACTGAGCATCAAATTATATCACCTGTGATGTATTTCAGTTATCTTGCAAACCTGGCCTGTTAGTGGGCCATGAGAACAGGGTTGATGACCACTGATCTAGACGACCTCACAGTTTCTATAATGTGGTTAATACAAGACGTGCCCTAAGTGGCAGGATGTCCGGCGCCGATGACATCACATGCGGCAGTAGCGGACGCAACGTAATGACGTCACCTACAACACGCCAGAAGAAGTCATTGGGCATGCTGGAAAAGGGACCCGAACCTGCCACTGTCAAATGGATCAATAAATAAAACAGCACCCGCTACATACTAATAACAGATACTCATTACCTAACAGAGAATACACAACTCAAACCAACTCCAAAGACAGCCATTGCATAATCAGACCATCGTGCGGACATGACCTTCTCCACCACATTCCCCATAACAAAAAATTAAATAAAATAGAAAACGGGCAGACTCGATGGAATACTTTTTTCTTTTTTCTGCCCTCACTTTTCTATGGGTGAGTATAACTGGCTTTATACAATAAGAAAAAAAATGTATGTGAGGGGTGGAATTGATGGGTGTGAGTTGGGTTATGCTCATCCTGGAGATAGGCATTAAGATTCCAATTTTCAAACAAATATGTTTGTTCATCAGGCACAATCTCTTTTAAAACAGGTATAATGCATATTGCACATATATAACATGTTTTCAAAGCATGTAACTTAAAATCTAAAGTTAAGCCAATGAAAGGTATCAATTTAACTTTAAAATTCAGATTTTATCAGTGGATAGCAAAGTGTAACAATACTGTTGTGTGCGTGAAATAAGGACTAATGTCCTTGGTAGAATAAGGACTAATGTCCTTAGAAAGTGTTATGCAATGAAAACACTAAAAAAATGCAGTACACATTGTCTAGGGTCTGTGAATGACTTAGATTTTGTCTGGTGAGTTCAGCAGACTTTAATAACAGCTCAGCAATTTTAGGGGTTGCATGCTACACTATTCATTCATATTACAACCACTTAAATATGCAGTTACATTGCAGTATATGATTCTTAGTACTGTGGGTAAATTACCTGAGATCAGTGTCTTACTGCAATAGGGCATTGCATTTATTTTCTTGGCAGAACAGCTGTTTTTATATAGTGGCTCCTGAGAGAATTGATCTTATAGGCAGCTGATTAAATCCACAAAAAGATCATTACAACAGGCCAAGGTCAGTGCACAATGGGCCCAGGCATTGCAAACACAGTGCACATGTTGCTTATGATTTAAAAATGTAAAATTGTGTTCAGTAGGAATGAGGGAAAGTTTTATATGCTTAAATATCAGCAAAAATCAGGACATTTCAGAGAAATTCTGCAGGTTTTGCCTTAATGGTGTGCAATCAATAGAGAAGGTGAAATTAGGGCTGTCTTTAAGGGTGCAATGGGTTTAAATGTCTTCTAATGCCACGTACACACGACCAGACTTTCCAGCAGAATAGGTCCGACGGTCTTCCCGACGGACTTTCGGAGGACTTGGCCACACATGAACGGACTAAGTCCGTACGAAAGTCCGTTCGTTTTAAACGTGAGAACATTAAAAGAGGAAGTTCAATAGCCAGTAGCCAATAGATTCCCTTGCGTCGTATTTGGTCCGTTGGACCAGCATACAGACAAACGGTTTTCCCGATAAGAATTGAGTCCGTCGGACTGATTTGAAATATGTTTTATTTCTAGGTCCGTCGGATTTTTATAACGAAAGACGATCAGATTATCCCACACACAATCGGACCTAGTCTGCCGGAAAGTGCCGGAAAGTCCGGTCGTGTGTACGTGGCATAAGGGTTAGGTAAGATGCTTTTGAATATCTTAGACCTGTTCTTGTGCCAAACAATAACTCCTTATTAACCTCGTGGTTTTATCTTTTTCACAGAAAAAAAAAAGAAACAGACCCTGTGAAAAAGTAAACAAAACTAGACACATTTAACGCACAGTACAAAGAACACTAAGTAAAGTGAACTAAACCACCATAAAAATATCCCTTACTAAAAACACCTCTAGATAAATTAAAAAGAAAAGAAAAAAATTTAAGAGTTTTTACAACTTTCTGTAAAATACATCAGAATACTGACACAAAATCAACTTCTCTGAAATACACTTTGCTCATCCTTAAAATAGAAGAGGGCATTTAGTCAGCAAAGTACTTCTTCAATTAGCTTAGTAAATAAGGTGAGGCTGGGTTCACTTTGGATACCCAACCATATACAAAAAACTACAGAAATTCTGCTTTCTATGATTAAGCCCTGTAATTGGGTAAAACATGATGGGGTTTGAAGAATTTTAAAGAGGAGTCAATACCTTGTAAATTAAATTGTTAGTGTGGCCATATGAATATTGTGATTGGTGAGGATTATTGCTTTTACACAATTGTACATGATTGCATGAATAAATAAACACAGCTACAGCTTATATATTAAACTAAAGGAACATTCAATTTGCTGAGTAAACAGTTAAGTAAACATTATTTTATTACTAAATCAACCCCTATGAATAAGCAAATATAGATGTATAGTATATTATAATTCAAATGCAAGGGCCATAATAGCAGATAGAATGTTCTTTAATTAGTGTGACTTGTAACTTTGTCACACTGCATTGAAATGGGAAATACTGACAGTATTCTCTCAAGAGAGTCTCAGTCTCCATGACAACTTTACATTCATGACTTAAAGTTCAACTCTAGGTAAATGCCCTACATATACAGTATTTGTCTATTATCCTCCCAGATCAGTATCCTTCTCCTCCCCTAAATGGTACTCACTCACACCACAAACAGGTGTCAAAATGTAAGTTTCGTTGGCCACCTCTAGCCTGCTATTTGAATAATAAAGGAGCATCAGAACAATGATGAAATGATCCGTCCTCTCTCCATGTTTGTAAGCAAGATCTTAGCATTAGATTGACGGCACTCTCCCAGAACATTTGCTAAGTGGAAGAGTGGGTTTGATAGTAAAGTTGGCAGTGCCTCCATCCAGGACAGGGCCTTTATGGCCTGAAGGATGTCTCTTCCTGGGAAATTAACCAGTAATCGAAACAAAGTAATTGGGAACAGATGAACTACTGCAGTCAATATATAAAATTAAGCATATATATACTGATGCTCACCTGTATGGAAATAATACAAGCTTTATATGATAAAAGATTAATAATCGCACATACACTATATTAACAAAAATATTGGGACTCCGGCCTTTACACGCACATGAATTTTAATGGCATCCCAGTCTTATGCCCCGTACACACGGTCGGAAATTCCGACCACAAAATCCGTCTGAATTTTTTCGACGGATTTTGTCCGACACTGGTGTTGCATACACACGGTCGGACAAAGTTGTCAGAAAATCCGATCATTCTGAACGTGGTGACGTTCGTTGCGTACGACGGAACTACGTAGAGGCTAGTAGCCAATAGCTTTGGTCTTGTAATGTGATCTGAGCATGCATGGCACTTTGTCAGTCGGAATTCGCTACACACAATCGGAAAAAGTCCAATCAGACTTTGTTGTCGGAAAATTTGAGAGCAGGATCTCAAATGTTTTCAGTCGTAAAATCGTCCGATGGAGCCCACACACGGTCGGATTTTCCGACAACATGGTCCGATAGGACATTTTCCGTTGGAAATTCCGACCGTGTGTACGGGGCATAAGTCCGTACAGTATTGAGTTGGCCCACCCTTTGCAGCTATAAAAACTTCAACTCATCTGGGAAGGCTGTCCACAAGGTTTAGGAGTGTGTCTATAGGAATGTTTGACCTATTTTCCAGAAGCGCATTTGTGAGTATTTGTGCAGTATCCGCTCTAATTTATCTCAAAGGTGTTTTCTATCGGGTTTAGGTCAGGGTTCTGTGCAGGCCAGTCAAGTTCCTCCAGCCCAAACTCGCTAATCCATGTCATATAATCACAAACATAGGTTGGACTCGATGGACTTGTGTCTTTTTTCAACCTCACCTACTATGTCTTTATAGACCTTACTTTGTGCACTGCTCCAAATCATTTGGTGGAGGGCGGATTATGGTGTGGGGTTGTTTTTCAGGGGTTGGGCTTGGCCCTCCAATGAAGGGACCTCTTCGGGCATCAGCATATCAAGACATTTAGTACAATTTCATGCTCCCAACTTCGTGGGAAGAGTTTGGGGATGGCTCCTTCCTGTTCCAACATGACTGTGCACCAGTGCACAAAACAAGGTCCATAAAGACATAGTTGAGCAAGTTTGGGGTGGAGGAACTTGACTGGCCTGGCCTCAACCTGATAGAACACCTTTGGGATGAATTAGAGCAGAGACTGCGAGCCAGGCATTCTTGTCCCCATCAGTGCCTAACCTCACAAATGCGCTTCTGATAACATGGTCAAACATTCACATAGACACACTCCTAAACCTTGTGGACAGCCTTCCCAGAAGAGTTGAAGCTGTTATAGCTGCAAAGGGTGGGCCAATGCAATATTGAACTCTATGGGCTAAGACTGGGATGCCAGGAATGTTCATGTGTGTGTAAAGGCAGGAGTCCCAATACTTTTGGTAATATAGTGTATATCCAAAGTACAAACAGGTGTTATCGGCAAAGGGCTCAACAAGAGTCCTGGTGGAATTGTGCATATACTGTATACACAGATATACCGTATATAGTTTTTAATAGAGATTCCTCCAGATAAATGTTGTAGCAAGGTCCAGGATCAGTTCTCAACATAGAAATGCATTCTGGATGCATTTTGGATGTGTTGCTGCTTGTGAATTTGTAATGCGTTCTGGTGCATTTTTTGATGCGTTACAGTGAATTTTCTTCACCTTAATAAGGACATGTGCCTTATAGTGCATTTTTTGGTGCATTTAGGTGCGTTCTGGTAAGTTTTAATGCATTTTATCACATTCCAGTACAGTTTATGTGCAGAGCTTCACTGCTCGTTTCCCTTACTTAAGATGTCGGTGCCTGGACATGAAGTCGATTGAAGTGTTAGCTCTGGCTTTGTAGCTGCTGACTTAATTTTTCTGGGGGCGACTGGAGCTCCTTTTTAATGCCTACCTGTCAAGCCAGGCAATTTGTTAATCTGACAGTAGGCATTGAAAGCAGGCAACTATATCATCTGCAGGAGCTCCCCAGATGCACCACTGTTATGCAAATTTAGAAATTAAATTTCTAAAACACCCCTTCTACCTCCTGTGCCTCACTATTGGTCAGCAAAGCTATCTACAACTCTAAGGCACCAATAGCAAGACATTATTGTAACTCATCTTTCTATAGTAGGGACACTCTAGCAAGCATAAAGGGTCATGTATGTAGGTTGCCATTTAATAGGTTAACTATTATTACAATTGTGCTTGAAATATAATTGTAATTCTGTGTAGCAGTAATTTAATAGTTTGGGACCTTAAATAAGGTTATTGATTTGTGGAGGTGAAGTAATTTGAAAGTATATTTAATTGGCATATTGGGTGTAACAATACATAACAATAATGCACATAGTAAAAATGATTTCATATATATATATATACACACATACATGGTGTGGACCTCATGGATACATATACATATCAAATTGACGGCATATAGAATTGACAAAAAATGTGTATGGCTAAAAATTAAATGCTAATTCATATATATATACATGTCGTCTAATCGGCACTATGCAGTATGGTAAATGATAACAAAGACAGTATAATCGTTTTTGGTTGTAGATGATGAGTCTAGATAGGTTCCTATTAACAGGCAGGGAAATGCATCCTGAAAGCTCGAAGCATTTCGTGTATGTAAACACTTCCTCAGGGGCAGACTCCTTGGCAGCTATCACTTATATCCACCACTTCTGTTTAACCATGAAGATCGTCAATCTGTGTTCTGGGGATGCTCTGTGTGCGCCTTGCTTGTACGCTACTTCAGTACACCTCAGCTCCCCACCAGACAATTGTCTGGTCCTGGCCCCATGTCTACTACACAACATTGCATTCCACTCATGTAAGTATTCAGGATTGGCAACTGCATTTTCCTGTTATGCCTAGTGCCCCACTAGATTAATACTATTTTATTTATTGTAGATTAAATTTGAGCATCCGCCCCTGAGGAACTGTTTACTTACACGAAACGCGTCGGACTGCAATTTCAGGATGCATTCTCATGCCTGTTAATAGGAACCTATCTAGACTCATCATCTACAACCAAACATGATCATACTGTCTTCCTTACAATTTACCACACTGCATAGTGCCGATTAGATGACATGTATACTGTATATATGAATTTGCATTTATTCTTTATGCATACCAATTTTTTGTCAATTCTATATGCCGTCAAATTGATATGTTAATGTATTCATGAGGTCCACACCATGTATGTGTGTGTGTGTATATATATATATATATATATATATATATATATATATATATATATGAAATAATTTTTACTATGTGCATTATTGTTATGCATTGTTACACCCAATATGCCAATTAAATATACTTTCAAATTACTTCACCCCCACAAATCAATAACCTCATTTAAAGTCCCATTTTTCCTTTCTCTTATACCTGAACCAGGGATGGAGGCACACACCGTGTGCTTCATCTAAAGTCCCAAATTCCCCCCATTATTTTAAATCAATATGTTTTTATTGAATATTTCACAGAACATAAGTGAAAAAACATGTAGAAAAATATTCACTTAGACATGCATTTCCTCAGTTTATGAAACAGTCTTGAGGATTATTCCATAACAAAGTCTGTATACAATAGACATGTTAACCAAGGTAAATAGTGTGATATATAATATATAACTTGCTGGATCAAGAGTGACACCGCCCCCCTGCCCAGGCACCCCAACTGGGAACGCGCTGCGCTCAGGAGGTGAGCGGCGTCCCCCATCCCTCTTTTGGGGGTTATTGCACTGTTTTCATTGTTAGATAATGTCTAGTGTTCGTCCAAGTAATAATTGAAAAGAAGTGATGTTAAAAAAATAAAAATAAAAAATATATAAAAGGATACAATAATATAAAATTAGGAAAAAAAACACAGTCAGATTGTTATTTCCCTTTGGATATAGTTTATAAGTGATACATTTAGGTTTTATGTTTTATTGTGTACCAATCTACCCATATTTCCCATATTTTTTGGGCTTTACTATGATTGTTTTGGGTTGATGCATATAACATCTCGCACACTGCATGAGTGTTAGTCGTAGTTTTTTTTTAATTTATTCCTTATTAATTTTTCCAAATTTTTTAACAACATAATAAAAAAAAGACCTCTTGTTACATAGGAGGTACTTTTACAAACAGTGTTTATTAGTCATTCTTAATTTTATTTAGACCCCCACACATATCCCCATACGGGGAAAGAGAGCCTCTTAAGAAAGATGAAGCAGCATATCAAAAGAAAAAGATCCCTCTTATCCCATCCCCCCCCCACCTCCCCTCCCTCCCAATCCCACCAGCTCCCCACCCTCATTTTACTTGTATGTAATTACTTGTATTAATTTGTATGTTTTCCTTCCATCCAAGATCTCCACATCTGAACTCCTTTAGGTTGCGTCTCTTTACATAAGCGGCTCTCTCTTTAGGGGGGGTTTCATTTACTGTATCTATCCAGTTTTTTACGGTAGGCGGTACCTTTGATTGCCATCTCACAGTTATCATCTTCCTGGCTTGGAATATACTCCTCAATATGGCAACTGTAGTACTCTTAGTTTCTCCCTGCTCTTGCCTATACCCCAATATGCATGTCTTAGCTTCCTTTTCCAGCCTAATTTTAAACGTTTCCTTCAAGATTTCAATCACTCCTTTCCAGTACCGAAAAAGTTTGGGACATCTCCACATCATGTGGAGTAAGTCTCCCGACCCTCAGCACCTGGGGCAGCTATCGTCTGGTCTTTTTCCAAACTTACATAATCGCCTTGGGGTGTAGTACCCTCTATTCAGTGGCATTAAGTGTAAGAACTTCTGTGAAGGAGAAAATGATACAGCGGGGCTTAACTCCCATATTTTCTTCCACTGGTCCTGGGGTATTACCCCTATATCCTGTTCCCATTTTTCTTTAACTACAGTCGTAGATTTTACTTCATGAAGAGACAGAGTTATTTGATCTCTCCAATGGCGCATTATCGTTAGTCGTGCGCTCAAAAAAATGTGTACTGCTATTGTCCTGTACTCCTGGTGGAATTAACTCTATGTCCAAGGATAAAATTGCATTTCCCGGTGACACGGGTACTTTAATATTCAGTACTTGTGAAACTCCTTTCCAAAAGGGGATTATATTAGGGCAAGACCAGAGTATATGGTACAATGTTCCCACAGCACCACAGTTTCCCCAACAGGTATTGGAACTTTGTGGGGAGAATTTAGCTTTCCTATAGGGTGTCAGATACCATCTGAAGAGGATTTTCTGCAATAATTCCTCCCCCCATTATTTTAATTTAATAGTTTTGTCTAAATGTCTCCTGAGCTGCATTGGAGTTTCTGAGTGTCTATGTAAGTGGGTGCTTTCCCATCATCTCAGCTCATTCCAGGCAATTAGTAATTAGTAATGTGAAAAGTAATTTAACCCAAGGCAGCCAATTCAGTTTTCACTAATCTGAGTTCAATAAACACAAATCTGATTGGTAGTGCAATATTCGGACTTTCTTTGATGTTCGAGTCACTGAATAAGCTTTCAAGTTCTTGGCTTTTCTTTTTGTACATTGTAAATGTTGGGATATACAGTATCTAACATTTCCTCTGTAACAGAGATTACAGTTATATTGTCTATAAAAATATATATTTTTGATACAAACTCTACATTTTTTGTGGCAGGTAACAAAGGAGAATTAACATGAGCAGCATTATTGAGGAAAATAAACAAAATACAAGCAAGTATTTAGTAAACTAGATGGTTTATTGTACGCATAAATATATTCAGCTAGAAAGTTTGGAGTGCAAATCGTATTTCTGCTTTTGAACTTTGTGAGTGCTGGTCTCTGCATGAGTGTGCCGGTAAACAGGAAGAAGGAATTAAAATTGGTAATTAAAGTGTTTTCATCAGGCTTGTGCTGCCTATTAAGTTGTGCAGTTTTGCAGAGAAAATCATTAATATCTTTAATGCAGGCAGAATGCAGCCGGGGAAAGGGGGCTTGGCTGCAAACCAATAGATCAAACGCATCTCTTATTCACGTGAGGCATGTTACTGGTGAAAATGAGATAGCAGAAACTGCACGGTGAACATAACTCTATGGTTATTTGGTTTAATCACCTCACTGCCCAAGTGCATTAAGCCTTCTGCCAATATACACCTTTGAAAATTGGAAAGTGTTAGAACACACTTTAGTCTACCCTGTTCTCAAAAAGATAAGAGATTGGAGTAAAGAGGCACCAGTGGTGCAAGTACAGAAGGAGAACACAATAATACAGCACAAAAAAAAATGGAATTCATTCAGTTAAATGTGGTTTTCGTCCTTGTTTGCTACAAAAAAAGTACATATAATGCTTTTAAGCTGGACATTATAATGGTCAAGACAGAAGTGCTGGATATATATCTATGTATTTTACATTTGTTTTAACAACATGGTCTTTGTAACATTCATAGATTTTATTTATTGGTTTATTTTCATCGGCCATTTGCAAACTGGTCATGTATAATGGCCAAGGCAAAATTTTATTTATTTTAAATTTGTTTTGTCAGTAAGTAAAGGTGGTCTTCATTGTATATTTCTTTAATTATTGTTTTTCATTGTCTATTCACCAATGTATTAGTTTTATTTATAAAAGTCTGATTTCATTACCTTTCACTAACTTTGTCTTCATTTTGTATTGGGGGCAGCCTAAGTGGGAAAGTACAGAATTCCCATCCAATTGTCATGACATAACACACTAATGTTTCAGGGTCAGTTAGAAGATAATCATGTTCTGGGAGAGCCCCAGGGTCTCCTGCCTGTTGGGTGTTCTGGGACCAGCCTCATGAGGCTTCAAAAAAGTATTCATATAAAATGCTCAAACAACCAACATCATGTAGCCTTTTATTATTATTATACAGTATTTATAGCGCCAACAGTTTTGGCAGTGCTTTACAATGTAGAGGGGGGGGGGGGGATACAATTACAATACAGTTCCATACAGAAGGAATGGGGGGCCCCGCTCATGGAGCTTATAATCTAAAAAGAGGGGGAGGTGGTACAAAAGGCAATAGCTGCAGGGGATGATCTGGTGGAGGTGGCTTGGGTATGGTTCTTAGGTGGAGGTGGGATAGGCTTCCCTGAATAAGGGAGGATAGGGTAAAGGCTGACTGGACATACTGGGACGGGGAGTTCCAGAGGATGAGAGAGGCTCTGGAGAAGTCCTGGAGGCAAGCATGAGAATAGGTAATAAGAGAGCTAGAGAGCAGGAGGTCTTGGGAGAAGTGGAGAGGATGATTTTGGCAATATCTGTAGATAAGGTTGGTGATGTAACTGAGGGCAATGTTCTAGATGGCCTTGTATTTTGTGGTTAGTAATTAAAATTGTATATGGTGGGGTAGGGGAAGCCAGTGAAGGGATTGTCAGAGAGAGAAGGGTAGAAGTCGCAGATTGATTAGTAATGTGTATTAGTTTAGCAGCAGCATTCATAATAGACTAAAGAGGGGAAAGCCTATGTAAAGGTAGGCCAGTAAGGAAAGAGTTGCAGTAGTCAAGGTGGGAAATAACCAAGGAGTGAATAAGTTGTTTTGTGTTGTCATTAGTCAGGAAGGGGCAAATTCTGGAAATGTTGCAGAGGTTAAGGCTGCAAGATGTAGCCAGTGATTGGATGTGGGGGAAGGAGAGGTCAGAGTCTAGAATTACACCCAGCACACTGGCGTGTGTGGAGGGACCAATGGTTGTGTTGTTGATCTTCATGGTAAAGTCATGGGGAGTGTATCAGGGTCAGGGAGAAGAAAATATTACAAGCTCAGTTTTAGAAAAGTTGAGTTTTATAATTTGATATGCCAGGAGCTTTGATAAAAAAAGTTAAATATAGCATTTTAAAAATCTTTAATTATTGCAAACAACAGAGCTAAGCTCACAAATACACTATTTTAACTTTTATAAACCATCTAGTACATTTACATATTTTGCATTGCCTGTATTAAAACATACTGTATGGGGGGTGTGTCTCTCCGGGATCCTCATGCCTCACATGATAGTGGCTCTGACATGGCGGACTTCTTAGGGGATGAGGAAATGAAATGCTACATCTGGTCCCTCCCTAGAGAAGTTTACCACCAGAGTTAAGAAGGAATTTAGGGAGGGCATAACCCAGTTCAAAACTGATACAATCTATTGGGGGTCAGGGTGAAAGCCTTGGAACAGAGACTTGATGAATCCCTGCCTGCCATGTCTATGCTCCAGGACAGATGCAACACCCAAGATCAGAAAATTGAGACTTTACTGTGTCAGTTGGGTGACTTTGACAACAGCAGCCGGTGGTCAAATATCCGCATTTGCGGCCTGCCAGATGCCACTGCTCCTAAAGATATTGTCCATACTCTGGAGGATATATCCCAGGAAATCCTAGGGTTGCCTGCTACAGTGCCCATTGAGATTGATCGTGCCCACAGGGTCACTCAGGCCTCCTTCCCAAGATGTGGATAACCCTAGAGATGTCATTTGTAAACTTCACAAACATACACTTAAGGACCGGATTATGAAAAAAATGCGTGGGAAACCGTACTTTGATTTCGATGGGGTGCATCTTTTCTTTTACCAGGACATATCCAGGCGTACCCTCATGCAGCACAGAGCACTCTGCCCCCTGCTAGAGGCTATCCAAAAGGCGTGCCTGCCTTACCGCTGGGGCTTCCCCTTCTACCGTTAGGCAACCAAAGTTGGCAGACATGTTACGCTGAGTACCAAAGATGACCTCCCACACTTCTTGACCACCCTGGGGCTAGAACCAGACTGGAGGGGACCACAGCAATACCCCCTCGTTCAACTCCCTCAGCCCTGGCTTCCGGCCAAGTGCAGAAGTCATAAGAGAGACCGCAGACGTCCATTCTCTGTCTCTCCCCCAGGCCCAGCGTCTCCAAGGGACTGAAAGGACACTCTTTGGCATTCCTCTCCCCATATATGTTTTTGTCTTTCTTATTTTTTTCTATTTTCTTCTCTCTGAGAGAGATCTAGGCCCTCAGGGGCTGCCCCCTGCCTTGGGCCTGGATATGGACTCCGCCAAGACGTCTGCCTTTGAGTGATTTCCCAGTAGAATATACGGCACTACAAGTTAAACGGACTATGATCTCTCTTGTTGCCTTTTGGCGATCGCCTAATGCTTGGATCCCTGTCTATAACACCCCTTAGTGGCTGCCCTAGCTCTAAACATAACCCCTTAGTTACGCCACAGTGCTCTCCCCCTTGTCAGCATACAGCCTAGGGGCGGTGGTGGACAGGGGCTGAACCTCATGACCTTCCCTCTCATGTTGGCCCACATTCCTCATGTAGGCCATACCTTACTAGGTATATTTCCCTTTTGAGATATGGGGTCAGGGTCCGGGGGCTTCTCCCTAGTGGAGTTGCACCCGGCACCCACCTCCCAGGTATTTCGTAATGTGGTACTGTTACCAATGACATGTTATGTTTTTTATGCTTATTCTGATATTTCTTAATGCTTTTTCTTCTCTCCCCCTCATTTCCTTTCTCTTGCTCCATACCTCTTCACAGGAACTGCCTCTTGGTCCACCTCTCATGCCGCGCTCGTCATCGTAGCACACAACTTACCTGTCCTACGGATCCCCTATGGCGTCTCTTAAGGTAATTTCCTATAATGTACGTGGTCTCTGTTCTCCATGCAAGCGTAGCAAGCTGTGGTGGGAATTGAAGCGGTTATGGGCTCAGGTGGTTTTCTTGCAGGAGACACACTTCACCCCCAGTCGATGCCCAAGCTGCCTACTCACCTGTAAAGCCAGTGGTTTTAGAGCAAGTCGCCGGTCACAAAATCCAGGGGCATGGCTATTGCTATACACAAGTCTTGCACCTTCCAAACCACAGGGAACAGGGTGAATCCTCAGGGTCGGTACGTCTTCTTAAAGTGGACTAGCGCGGGACAGAAGTTGACATTTACTACTATTTACGCCCCCAATACCAACCAACTTACCTTTATAGACAAAACTCTAGATAGCTTAGCAGACTACAGAGAGGGCTCTTTGATTTTGGGTGGCGACTTTAACAGTAGTCCAGACCTATTGCTTGACACGTCACACCAGCATCCCGCTCACTCCCACGCTTTCCTCAATCACTTTCGCAGATTTCCTACAGACTCACCTTCTGATAGACAGCTGGCCAGTTCTTCTACCCTCAGACAGGGACTACAGCTACTACTGGAAGGTACATGATGTATATACCGTATAGATCTTCTCTGTGTGGACCAGCTGACCCTGGAGCTTTTGCAGGCTTAGTCCATCGGGAATATAACTATTTCTAATCATGCCCCAGTGACAGCCACACTAGCTTTGCTGAAGGGTAGCCATAGGGCCTGGTCGTGGCGACTGAACAAATCTCTGTTGGACGATGCACCGGTGGTTTCTGGAGTCACGAATGTGCTGACCCATTACTTTAACCACTTGCTGCCCGCCCACCGTCAAATGACGGTGGGGTGGTGTGGCTCTCGTTCTGGGTGGATGTCATATGACGGCTTCCCAGAATGGCTGCGCTCGCGCACCCACGGGGGCGCGCAGTGTGGCTTTTACAGCTGTGCCATTTTGCTAGGACACGACTTGACCCTGATCTCTGCAAAGAGATGCGGCCAATCACAGCTGGTCACATGTAAACACGGGGATTCCACTGACAGAGTGTGAGGATGAGCTGATCAGCGGCATCTCTTCGCAGAGGACATCTAGGTATGTAATCAGTGCCCTGATTACAATAAAGCCCCAACAGTGCCAGCAATAAGTACCCACCACTGCCAGCAACCAGTGCCCACCAGTGCCAACAATCAGTGGCCACAAGGGCCAGCAATCAGTGGCCATTAGTGATGCCAGTCAGTGCTGGCTATCAGAGCTGTCCATCATTGACCATCACTGCTGCCCATCAATGCCACTTATCAATGCCCATCAGTGTTCATCAGTGCTGCCTATCCGTGACGCCTATCTGTGCCCACCAGTGGTGCCTATCTGTGCCCACCAGTGGTGCCTATCAGTGCCCACGAGTGCAACCCATCAGCGTTCACCAGTGCCACCCATCAGTGCCGCCTATAAGTGCTCATCAGTGACACATATTAGTGCCACCTATCAGTGCCCATAAGTGTGGCATATTCGTGCCTCCTCATCAGTGCCACCTAATCAGTGCCCATAAGTGCCACCTCATCAGTGGCCATCAGTGCGCCTCATCAGCGCCCATCAGTGAAGGAGAAAGATTACTTATTTACAACATTTACTGACCGAAACTACATTTTTTTAATTTTTTTTCAAATTTTCTGTGTGTTTTTTTTTTTTTAGAAAAAAAAAAAATCCAGAAGTGATTAAATACCACCAAAAAAAAGCTCTATTTGTGTGAAGAAAAGTATAAAAATGTCACATGGTTACATTGTAGCATGACCACGCAATTGTCATTCAAATTGTGACAGCGCTGAAAGCTGAAAAATGGCCTGGGCAGGAAGGGGGTGAAAGTGTCCTGTATTGAGGTGGTTAAAGAGAATAACACAGAAGGTATTAGTAAGGGGATTATCTGGGAGGGTCATAAGGTGGTGGTGAGGGGAGAACTGATCTCTTTGGGCTCCAAGCTCAAGAAAGCCCGTCAAGCTGACTTCCACAGGGTACTTCAGGCCCTCCAACAGGCGGAATTTCAGCATAAACTGGGTGGAGACCCAGAGGCTCTGACAAAACTGACTGAATTGAGAGAACTATTCCTACGCTTACTAAATCAACAGGCAGGCAGATAATTACGTTACATGTCGCATAAATATTATGCGCACGGCAATAAATGTGACCGAATGCTGGCAAGAGCTCTCAGGAATAAGCGTGCGCTGATGCATGTACATAAGTTGCGCCTATCCTCTGATGAGCTCTCAGTCAGGTCCTCTCAAATTGCCTCTGGGTTTTGTGATTATTATGCTGCCCATAATAACTTAGGTTCCGACCAGACCCCAGATGCTCAGGCAGCGAAACTGACTGCCATTCAAGCTTACATGACCGCTTCTGGCCTTCCCCCGTTGAAGCAGTGCTCTACTTTAGAGTCCCCCATTACCCCTACGTAACATAGAATCAACAGTGAAGTCCTTGCCCAATGGGAAGAGCCCTGGCCCTGATGGGTTCACCAAAGCATACTATAGGTTATTCCTACCCTTGCTGTCAGAATCGATGTGTAGTTACTTTAATTCTATAGCAGATGGCACCGCAATCCCCACAGAGGCATTGTTGGCTCATATCTCAGTGATCCCAAAGATGGGAAGTACCCTACTATGCCCCAAAGTTACCGACCTATACCCTCCTTAATGTGGAGATTAAGATTTTAGCAGAAATCCTTGAGACCAGACTGAAACACCTTGTACCACTTATTGTTCACCCCGACCAGACAGGGTTCATTGCGGGCCGGGAGGCTAGAGACAACTCCATCAGGTCAATACAACTTATCCACTGGGCACATACCTCCCCGGACTCCCCACCCTACCTGATCTTGTCCACCGAAGCGGAAAAAGTGTTCATTGTGCAGATACTTATTTGATTTTTCATACTTTTTTACAGATGTAATACACACGCATCTACCCTGATGAAGCGAGCATTGTCTTGCAAAATGTGTAGGGTCACTTTTTTTAGCTTTTAATACGAAAACAAACAAAAAAAAAACAATTTGAATCTCTTGTCCATTGTTACAATAACCTCCGAGTTTATAATGAAAGATTAATAATACATCAACTGAAACCACCACAAAAAAGTTGTAAGTTGCTGGTACAAATCAATCCTCTGCAAAGGGGGTAAGCATCTAAAATCTGTGTAAAAATACATGACCAGTGTTACAGTCCTGCTTTTCTCTACATTGACTCCCTGGTCCCAATGCAGCTATATGTCTGACAACACTTCAAGATTCTTAAATCAGGACAACTTCAGGGTCTACTACCCATCCAGCCACGTTCATGTGATCTTACAGATCTAAATCTGTTTAAATCTGTACAAGAATTTTAAAATAATCCTGCTGATTTTTGGAGGCAAAGATGTGTAACTGCCCAGCAAGAATATTGATAGTTTTATGATGTACAGTTACATTAGTCGTTGGTAAAACCTTTGATAAAAAGTATTTGTTTTCCATATGCAAATGAATTGACACAGAAACAATGGCATTACACCCTTTAAAGTAAGAGCCAGCATCCCACTTACAACTCATCTGAAACAAATTTAATGACCAGTAACAATTTGGAGAAATGTCAAACCTTACTCAAATAGTGCTTGAAGTTCTTTTTTTTGGATGCTAGTACAAAAGTAAAATGTGCATTGTTTTATTTTGAGTTAATACCTCAGTCATCAAGGAACACAATGTAAAAATCCCTTAGCGTGGAGAAAATTATTGTAAAATAACAGACACCCTGTTTTGTAGATAGAAGCAATGAGCAGAGAGGAATAAACCTTTAAGCTGATTATCACTGCAGCCACACAATGCGATTTTCCCCATTATTTTAGTATCGTTCAGCTACCTGGCTGTATTTCAATGAATGACACAAGCTCACTGTTATGAGACTGGAAAGATTCAGTCACCCGTCTTCCACTCTTTCCAGGCCCAGCTGAGTTGTATCCATCACTGGCTCCCCAGCCACAACGTCTCGTTAGAAAGAAATTAAAAGCCACTCAGTTTTGGCTAATATCCCTCTGTAGGCCTTTAACTCCACCTGTGACTAACCCCTTCATAATAGCTATGGCTTACTGGCCTAATCTGTGTCTCAATTAATTTACTATGAAAGATAAAGGTGCAAGGTTCTGCCTATCTACCCAATCTCCACTCCACGCCAATACGCAAGATTGTTTAGACTTGCCAATCACTTATGTATCTTGTTTGATTACTGTTCTTGTCATAAGTCCTAGCATCTTATTTTGAGTCTATAGTGACATATAAAGAACAGGCATGTACAGTAAACTACAGCAAACAAACGCCATATAATTTGTTTGCCAACAATAAGTTGCTGCATCCTGATTTTTGATTGGTTACTATAAATTATGACCTATAACTTCTCCCGAGGTGTTCTGTTTGTTAAAGATTGTGTTTGCACATTGAGAAGTGCATAAAATTGTGTAGATGTGCAATTGACCTTTTCAATGGGGACTATTATAATTGATGTGGCAGTGTAAAGCACATTGCACATTTGTCCATTAACTTCAACCTTTATATAGTACTTAAAAATAGAGATCTGCAAGAAACTAAACAGCTTTATAACGTGCTGACAAAGCACAATAACTAGTTTAATTTTCAAAGCTACAATAAACATAAGGCAGTTCACCAGACAACTTAAGCCCCATACACACGGTCGGACTTTTTCATCAATTTGGTCCGATCGGACAAGGTTGTTGAAAAATCAGACCGTGTGTATGCACCATCGGACAGTGTTCGTCGGTTTGTCCGTCGGACAAAGTCTTATCTCCTGCTGGAAAGATTTCCCGTCAACCCGGTCCGATCACACCAAATCCGAGCGTGTGTACGCTTGTCCGACGGACAAAGTGCTACGCATGCTCAGAAGAAATTCTGTGACGGAAGCGCTCGGTCAGGTAAAACTACCTTTCCTAATCGACACAGCACATTCGTCACGCTGCAATGTTAAAATGTCTTTAATGCAGCGCATTCTCTTTTTCTTTAAAATGCAACAAGAATGACATCTTTTAGCTGCTCCTATTCACCCGCACTTCTCACAAGGGGAGGAGTCCGTGAAGTCGCTGTCCGTGACGTCACCGGATCTCCGATAGAACTCCCTGAAGACCCGGAAGCCGGAGAAGAGGTGAATTTTGATAGATCAAAAGAATTTTGATGGATCAATAAAAATGTATCCATTAATCGAGGAATTAATCTTTAATTTCCACAGCCCTAAATAGAATAGAAAAGAATACAAAATAAAAACATACAATATAATAGAGTAAACAGAACAGAATAGAAAATAAAAGAATAGAAATAGAATCTTTTTATAGAAAATAAAGGGATAGAATAGAAAATAAAAGAATAAAGTCAAAGAGAACAAAATAGAATAGAAAATAAAAGTACATAATAAAATAGAAGGAATATTATATAAAATAGAATAGAATAGAATAAAATAGAAAGAATATAACCATCTTCTGAAATCGAATTTCAAATAGAATACAATCGAATAGAATAGTAAAGGATAACATAGAAAGTAAAAAGATAAAAAAAAAGCAATAGAATGGAATGGAATAGAATATAACCAACCAAAATTCAAATTCCGAATAGAATAAATTTGATATTGAATTTGATTCAAATTCAAATGGAATTTGAATTCAAATCAATTAGAACTTTTAGAATTCAGAAATTTTGAATCGATTTGAATTAAAAAAAATTAAACAAATTCCAAAAACGAATTCAACTAATTTAACTAAACAAATTTATGTAAATAATGAATCGAAACAAAAAAAAATTGTTCTGCATATGTCTAGTTGATTTACTAAAACTGGAGAGTGCAAAGTCTGGTCCAGCTGCCCATGATAGCCAATCAGATTCTATCTTCAGCTTGTTCAGTTAAGATTTGACAAAAAACCTGGTATTTGATTGGTTTCTATGCAGAACTGCACCAGATTTTTCACTCTCTAGTTTTAGTAAATCAACCCCAGTGCGCAGGAGTGTGTCAGATGCTAAACATTCATTGTCAAGCATACACTCTTTAGGCTTCTTTCACACAGGTTTTCCATTAGTTTCATCAGTTCAGTCACATTTTTATAAAGAAAAATGGATTCAGTTTATATCAGTTTTACATCAGTAATTCATCAGTTTTTACATCAGGTTTTTTACATCCCCTACCAATGCAAAAACGGACCATTTTGTCTGCTTACATTTGTTTTTTTTCTGTTCCGTTTTTTTAAACGGAAGAACAGTAGGGCTTTCTTCCATTTCAAAAAAATGGATGTTAACGGAGGCGGATGTCAGTGGCTTGCCCATAGAAATACATTGGTTGGAAAAAGGGAATATTACTGCGCTGTCTGAAACTTGATTAACCAATTAAAAGTATTAGAATAAATAATAAAACAGTTCACAAATAAATTTTAAATTCAAACTGTAGCACTGACGTAAGTGATTTTTTTTTTCCGCAGTAGCATGACAATCCCTCCACCTCTGGTCTAACTAATCACTCTCACCTTATGGTATGGACCCCTGTGCAACTTCCTGTGAGATATACACAGCATCAATCAAATATTCAAAAATATATAACTTATTTTTAAATATTAGAAATACATTGGTGTCTATTTTTTATCCATCAACGGATGTATATAAAACAGACAAATGCCCGTGTGAAAAGGGGCCTTGAGTGAAAATCAGTGGTGAGACAAAAAATAAGTTTGTTTTCCAAAAAAACGTTTTCTTTGAGACATTTAGAAAAATTCAGTTTTTAGGTGCTTTCGCACTAAAAAAAGCATTTGAAAAGCTCACGAAAACCTATTTTCAATAAAATCAATGAATGTATTCACACTGGGGCAGTGCACTGGCAGGGTGTTGAAAAAATGCACCTCTCCGTTGAAATGAATGGAAAGCTCTTAAAAAGCGCTGGCAGTTTACAAGCGCTTCAGTGTGAAAGGGGCCTAAACTATTTGTAAACCAGTTTGGGGTGTTCCATAGTCCTCCAACAGTCAAAAGCCTGTGGAGAAAAATCCAATGCACTGGCTAAAATGAATCAATCAATGTTGGGGGGATCGTGCGGTTTGATGACCACCTATGTTAAGGGTCCATTCACATGGATGTTCCATTTGTTTCATCAGTTCAATCGCGTTTTTTTAAAGAAAAATGGATTCAGTTTACATCAGTTTTTATTTATTTTTTTCACTTGAGTTTTTTATTGATAGAAAAATGCAATGTTAAATAAGTAAACATTTCAGAAAACATTGACAGTACTATACAAGGTTAATAAACAGTAACCAAAAAGTGTGTACGAGTAAGATATAACAAGACCGAAGGTCTATTATCCTATGCAGTCCGGGAGACCACTCTATGGGGGGGAGGGGGGGTGGAGATAAGGGGTATATGTGTTAGATTGTAGTTCCAATGGTGAGTATAAGGGTAGAAGTCTACAGAGTAGAGTGACATTATCCGAGTTAATGTGGTAGACGTGTCAGTATTGAGGAATGGAGGCAAGATCCAGGTTGGAGTATGTTAGCCAAGGGGCCCATTCTTTTTGGAATTTCAGTAGAGCAAGGTTTGCTTTGGCAAACATAAATTCCATATGAAGGTTATGATTGAGAGTATTATAAATAAGTTGTAGGGAAGGTATCAAGGTGCTGTTCCAGTTTTTTGCTATGGCGAGTCTGTCTACGATTAAGACATGTGTGAGGATGGGGCGATGCTGAGGTTTCCAGGCTTCCAGGCCTAGGCCCAATAATGCTAGCTGGGGGGTAATTTTTGAGTGATTGCCAGTGAGGGTCGTGAGCAAGGCTTGAATGGATTTCCAGAACGGGATAGCAGTGGGCAAGACCACCAGATGTGGTCTGCAGTGCCAGCATGCCTGCAGTTTCTCCAACAGGTGGGGAACTGGGAGGGCGCAAACTTTGCTAGTTTTGTTGGTGTAAGATACAGTTTACATCAGTTTTATATCAGTATTTAGTCAGTTTTTTTTTTTACATCCACTACCAATGCAAAAACAGATGCAAAAACGGACCGTTTGTTCGTTTACATGCATTTTGCGTCCGTTCCATTTTTTAAACGGAAGAAAATTAGGGCCTTCTTCCGTTTTAGAAAAACGGATATTAAAGCAGAGGTTCACACAAAAATTGAACCTCCACATTTCGGAACCCTCCCCCCCATCCGGTGTCACATTTGGCACCTTTCAGGGGGGTGCAGATAACTGTCTAAGACAGGTATTTGCACCCACTTCCGGGCATAGAATCCCACGGGAGTCTACTCCTCTTTCCGTCCCCCTGCACTGTCTGCTGGGACACACACGGGTCCCAGGAGATAGCGGGGACCAGTTAGGATGCGCAGCGCAGCGCGACTCGTGCATGCGCAGTAGGGAACCGGAAAGTGAAGCCGCAATGCTTCACTTCCTGATTCCCTCACCGAGGATGGCAGCGGCAGCTGCCGAGAGCCGAGCAATTGATCCGCTTCGGCTGCCGATATTGCTGGACCCTGGGACAGGTAAGTGTCCAGTATTTGTAGCTGCTGGCTTTTAATATTTTTTTTTTAGGTGGACCACCTCTTTAACAGAGGCAGATTAGGCAGATTCAGCGGACGATCATCCGCTGACATCTGCTTGTCCGTAGAAATACATTGGTGTCCGTTTTTTATCCATCAATGGATGAATGAAAAACGGACAAACAGAACGCTCGTGTGAAAGGGGCCTTAATCTTCATAAATTGATAAGCACCATTTTCAAACTAGGTTGTAGAAGTTTACCAATGAATATAAAAAGCTGACATCATATAAAAAAAAAAAAAAAAACAGGGAATCTGCGTAGTTTGCTTAAAATATGTTTCCAGCTCAGAAAAGCATTCATAACCATATAAGTGTTCTTTTAAGCTATTTGTTATTCCTGTACTTGAATGGGTTAAAGCTTGAACTCCCCCTCAAACTGTCAGTACAAGCTAGTAAGTATCATTCCCTGCCTCTATCCCCCCCATTAGTTCTCTCTACCTCCCTATAAGAAGAGAAATGTGACTAGAGAGCCTTTATAGCCTTACGCTCTAAGACAAATGATTGACTCCAAACAATATCTAAGGCGATCAGGATAAAGTACCCACCATTTCAAGGCTCAGCAGAATTCAAATTCTAATTAGACTTCTCACCACATCCCAAATAAAAATTGTTCCCTTGATATTCTTTTTGCCTATCAGGTGTCTCTCCCTGATCGCTGGAACAAAACGCATAAAGAAAGTGATTAAAGCCATAACAAAGGCATAAAATTGAAATTATCGCTGGCATCACATCTGGGAGCAGAGAGTGTCGCCACACTGGGCACACGCACTCCCTCCCCTTCTACAAAACTCACCCTACCGCAGACGCACACACCAAAGACATGAACACTTGAAGAGTTACACAGTACTTTCCAGACTAGCAGCGCAGTAATAGGCAAATAGCCTCACACCAAGCTTACACAATATACGACAATGAACCCGTCATATAAAACCGCTTTGTGAAGAGCGCGGTATTAATCACACAAGAGGAAAGAAAAGAAGTAGCATATTAACAACAGTGTTTTCAAAACATATGATGGCTTTCTTTCTGCCTACATTGAGAAATCCGCCGCTGCCTCACTGCTTTCAGTGTGGGTTGAGAATTGTATCTCTGCCTCCTTAACTTCTGTGCATATAGTGGCCTCCGCCCCCAGCAACCGTACACAGAGAATCTCAGTTTTTCTCCACCCGCAAGTTGTGGTTTCAGATTTATAGTTTCACTGGTTGTTATACCATATTGACATGCTGGGGATTACTTATTAAGGAGATTTGTTTGCTCAAAGTCCACCCGAAACGTATGACTTATGTCCCGTACACATGATCCGAAATTCCTCCAGCAAAAATCAGATGTGAGCTTTTGGTCGGAAATTCCGACCGTGTGTATGCTCCATCTGACTTTTGCTGGCGGAATTCCCAGGTTCTCAGTTTTTCAGTCGGAAAAAGTTACAATCGGAAAATTCCAATTATCTGTACCAATTCTGACGCGCAAAATTCCTACGCATGCTCGGAAACAATTTGACGCATGCTTTGAAGCATTGAACTTAATTTTCTCGGCTTGTCGTACTGTTGTATGTCACTGCCTTCTTGACGCTAAAAAGTTCAGAGAACTTTTGTGTGACCGTGTGTATGCAAGCCAAGCTTGAGCGGAATTCCGTCGGAAAAACCATCCAAGTTTTTCCGACTGAAAAGTCCGGATGGCCGCACTCCAATGAAAAACGATTTCTTTATTAATGTAAATCCATACAGAAAGGATAAAACCACCAACATGTATCACAACGTCAAGGCAGGTGCTTATTCATTAGCCAGCAGGGACCCTGGTGAGGACCTTCCTATGCTCGAGCAATCGGAGAGTTTGGGAGATTAGGAACCAAGTTGTGTTGTCGGATGAGCCCTTTTACTACCTATGTTTGTGAGTAGTATTTTTTTATTTTATTATATTTTTAAGCAGATGTATACCCACTAAAAATAAATAAATAAATACAAAAAAAATAAAACCTGTAATGCAAAGGCATAATGAGCTAGTATGCTAAAAAGAGGTAAAATGGTTTAAACCATAGAAATATGCCAACTCACTAAGTCAGTGCAGTCCCTGTAGCATACAGTTGTGTATTAACCACTTGCTTACTGTGCACTTTAACTCCCCTTCTGCCCAGGCAAATTTTCAGTTTCCAGCGCTGTCACTCTTTGAATGACAATTGTGCACACTGTACCCATATGACATTTTTATAATTTTTTCCACACAAATAGAGCTTTCTTTTGGTGGTATTTAATCACTACTGGGGTTTTTATTTTTTGCTACACTAAAATAAAATAAAAATTGTATTGTTTATTATAAAATTTTGCAAACAGGTAATCTTTCTCCTTCAATGATGTGCACTGATGAGGCTTCCCTGATGGGCACTGATAGGCAGCACTGATAGGCACTGATAAGGTGGCACTGATGGGCACAGATGAGGCGGCACTGGTGGGCACTGATGAGGCTGCACTGAAGGGCACTGATAGGTGCCACCGATGGGCACTGTTAGGTGGCAATGATAGGTGGCACTGATGGGCAATGATAGGCTCTGGTAGGTGACACTGATAGGCAGCACCGGTAGGTGGCACTGATAATTAGGCACTGATGGGCACTTATTGGCAGCACTGATGGGCACTGATAGGTGGCACTGGTGGACATTGATAGGTGGCAATGGTGGGCACTGGTAGGTGGCACTGGTGGGCTCTGCCTAGCAGTGCTGATATGCACTGGTAGGTGGCACTGGTGGACACTGGTAGGTGGCACTGGTGGGCACTGCTTAGAAGCAGTGGGTCTGGATAATGTGGGACCGATGTCCCATTTACTCCAGAGGGTAATCGCTCTCAGCATGAAGGGGAAAAAAAGCTGATTACCGGCTCTGTTTACATCATGTGATCAGCTGTCATTGGCTGACAGATGATCACGTGGTAAGGGCCTGGGACTGCCCCCTTACTCCGGACTGTGATCAGCCAAGTCTCATGGACTCGCTGATCACAGAGCGAGCCGCTCGTGCCCTGCAGGCATCACATGGACACCCTCCTGGCAATTTAGGCTCGTGCTGTAGCCGTCTTTCAGCTATAGCACGGGATGCAAGAGGTTAATACAAAAGAAAAAATGTGACTAGAATACCAGTTAAAGAGAAGCTACTTTCACAGGACACATAGTGGGAGATTTACTAAAACTGGAGAGTGCAAAATGTGGTGCAGCTCTGCATAGGAACCAATCAGCTTCTAACTTCAGCTTGTTAAATTAAGTTTTGACTATAAAACATGGAAGCTGATTGGTTTCTATGCAGAGCTGCACCAGATTTTGTACTCTCCAGGTTTAGTAAATCAACCTCATAGTGTATCAAAAACAACCAGTGATGTAAGTAACTGAGTTAAAATAAACTGAGTTACCTAACGCAGTTACTTTAGAGGGTAACGAGTAATCTAACTGATTACTTTTCCCCTCATGGTAACTCAGTTCCCATTACTTTGGCTTAGTTACCCCAATTACATCTACCGCCACTAGATGGCAGTAGTGTAATTCCGGTGTCCTGCCGAAAAAGTTCCCCCGCCGGATAAGTACCCCCTGTACTGCGCAGGCGCAGGGCTTGCGCAGTACGAAGGACTACGGCGCTTTCGAAAATTGCCGAACCTAAACAGCTCTGAGTGATGTCTACACCGCGCAGGTGCAGTTAACATGTAATTGTACGAGGCGATGCTGCACGCTCCTGATGCTCGTGCTACTCTGCAAGGGGCGTCTATCGTGTAAGTAAGGGGCGGGTCTAGTATTACTGTAACCAAGGGGCGCATTTATTATTATGGTTATATATCGAGCTCTGCCCAATAATTTAACATTCGCCCTCTTCTGTAGCCATCCGCCCCTTACACGATATAATAATAATAGACCCGCCCCTTGCTTACACGCTATAACAGATCTGCCCCTTGGTTAGAGTAATAATAGAGCAGCCCCTTGGTTACACGATATATAACAATAATAATAAATGCGCCCCTTGCTTACAGTAATACTAGACCCGCCCCTTAGTTACACGTATAGAATATTTAAAAAAAAAGTCAGTTACTTTGCTGCGTAACTAATTACTTTTCCAATGTAGTAACTGAGTTACTAACGCAATTACTTTTTGGGAGAAATAATTTGTAACTTAACTAATTACTTTTTTAAAGTAAGATGACCAACACTGAAAACAACTAAGTTCAATTAAGTGCCATATTTATCGGCGTATAACATGCACTTTTGCTCCCTGACACCGTCAGATTAAATAGAGCGAGGATATCCTGTTTACTTGGTGGCCTCTGTAATACAAAGTCCCGTCTCCTGGACCAGCCTTGGACCAGTGTTTTGTCTATCATAGGAGCTAGTGCAGGAGGTGGGACTTTGTATTAAAGAGGCCGCCAAGTAAACAGGAGATCCTTGTGCTATGTAATCTGACGTGAAGCTGCAGATGGGCACTGATCAGGCTGCATTGATGGGCAATGGTGAGGCTGCAGATGGGCAGTTGGGCACTGATCAGGCTGCATTGATGGGCAATGGTGAGGATGCAGATGGGCACTGATCAGGATGCAATGATGAGACTGTAGATGGGCACTGATCAGGCTGCAGTGGTGAGGCTGCAGATGGGCACTGATCAGGCTGCAATAATGAGGCTGCAGGTGGGCACTGATCAGGCTGCATTGATGGGCAATGGTGAGGCTGCAGTGAGATGGGAACTGATCAGGCTGCAATGATGAGACTACAGATGGGCACTGATCAGGCTGCAATGGTGAGGCTGCAGATGGGCACTGATCAGACTGCAATGATGAGGCTGCAGATGGGCACTGATCAGACTGCAATGATGAGGCTGCAGATGGGCACTGATCAGACTGCAATGATGAGGCTGCAGATGGGCACTGATCAGACTGCAATGATGAGGCTGCAGATGGGCCCTGATCAGACTGCAATGAGGAGGCAGCAGATGGGCACTGATCAGACTGCAATGAGAAGGCTGCAGATGGGCACTGATCAGACTGCAATGAGGAGGCTGCAGATGGGCACTGATCAGGCTTCAATGATGAAGCACTGATAAGGCTGCATTGTAGGGACCTGACCCTTATTTTGCTTCAAAGTTCTTTATTTAAAATTACGTTTTTTTCCTGAAACTCCCCTCCTAAAGTTAGGGTGCGTGTTATACACCTGTGCGCGTTATATGCCGATAAATACAGTAAATAGAAAATATCTTATAATATAATTGTCAAATATTGAATGAAAAACCCTTCTTCCACTAATAAAAAATACAACGTTGTCCTTTTTATTGGTGGGAGAAGGGTATTTATATATGTGTGTCATTTGTTATACTATTTTCCCCTGGTAACCTCTGGAGGAACTCTGGATGAGAATCCCTGATTCAAAGTAATTTTTGCCTTGATATTTGGCAAAGTCATTGCTATATTTTTGCACAGGTCTGTTTTTTCTTGTTAGAGAATAGCCATTGTCATTCTCTGATGTTCTTGAAAGTGTCACTCTGGTATCCTTCTGTAAAACCTTCAAACTGATGACACCCTCTCCTAACAGCTCAAGTTCCACACCTTTGTAAAAATACTTGTCTATTTATAATCCTATTCTGTTTTACCAATATTTGAGCCAAAGATATACAGTATCTAATAATAAATGACAAAAGTCCAAGGAACTGCAGGCCTCACTTGCCTAGTTAAGGTCAGCGTTCATGCCTCCACCATCAGGAAAAGACTGGGCAAAAATGGCCTGCATGGCAGAGTTCCAAGGAGAAAACACTGCTGAGCAAAAAGAAGCTCGTCTCAATTTCTCCACAACACATCTTGTGATCCCCAAGACTTTTGGGACAACATTCTGTGGACCGATGAGACAAAAGTGTAACTCTTTGGAAGGTGTGTGTCCAAGTATATCTGGCGTAGAAGGAACACTGCATTTCAGAAAAAGAACATTATACCAACAGTAAAATATGGTGGTGGTAGTGTGATGGTCTGGGGCTGTTTTGCTGCTTCAGGACCTGGAAGACTTGCCGTGATAAAAGGAACTATGAATTCTGCTGTCTACCAAGAGATCCTGAAGGAGAATGTCCGACCATCTGTTCGTGTACTCAAGCTGAAACGAACTTGGGTTCTGCAGCAGGACAATGATCCTAAACACACCAGCAAGTCCACCACCGAATGGCTGAAGAAAAACAAAATGAAGACTTTGGAGTGGCCTAGCCAAAGTCCTGACCTGAATCCTATTGAGATGTTGGGGTATGACCTTAAAAAGGCCGTTCATGCTCGAAAACCCTCTAATGTAACTGAATTAGGACAATTCTGCAAAGATGAGTGGGCCAAAATCCAGGACGCTGTAAAAGCCTCATTGCACGTTATCGCAAACGCTTGGTTGCATTTGTGTTTACTTGTGTTGTCCTTTAATAATAAACACCTCATTTACAAATTGCATTTTGTGATTGGGAGGTTTGCAGCAAATGATGTATATGCTTGTACAGTATATACACAAAAAAAATCTCCAAAAGTCTAGTGAAATGACTGGAGAAAATAGATATATTTCATATAATTGCATATAATTAGATAGATTTACTAAATGTAATGAGGTTGATTTACTAAAGGCACATATACTGAGGACTTTGCAAGTGCAGCTACTCCAGAGATAAGTAAATCAGGGGGATCTCTGCTGACTTCCATCATCCAATCACCTGCAAGCAAAAATGCAATTTTTTTTCCCTTGCATGTGTAGCGGTCCCACTTCACCAAGTGTGCGCTATCAGTGAAAATGTATTTTTTTCCTCAGAACTGTAATGGAGTTCTGAGGGTTAATTGTACAGGAATTACTTTGGCATCAGTCTGGCTGGGCTGTACTAAGGTTCCGCCTGGTCATATGTGCAGTGAGGCACCAATGACAGGCCGAGAACCAGGCCTGGTTGGACGTCTTAGGTACCAATCTTTCCCAGAGCCAATCAGTGGGCGCGTCTGGCCCTGCTGCATAGTCTGGGAAAGGGTATTTAAGGTGCTGAAGTCACGTGTTCAGGTTTCGGCCGCAGCTTTGGTTCCTGGTTCTGGTCCGGGGTAGCCCCACGAGGGGTCCCGGGCCTAGGAGCGTTTGCCGTCCCGCAAGCATGGTCAATCCGACCAGCCTCACAGGCCTCCATGGTCTGGGGCAGGGATCCGTCTGTTCCCAAGTCTCGGAACTGGCTAGTCCAAGGCCCAGTAACTGAGGGAGGATTCAAAGGCTTCCCGGTGTGCTCTCTGTATTGTAGGGACACGGCAAATCATACAAGTGACCAGTGGAGGACTCTTCGGAGGAGGGCCAACAAGCTGGCTGCTCAGTAAGAGCCTGGGAGCTGAGTTGTATGGACACTAAACAATCCACACTTCCACAGTATCGCCAAGAAGACAGAGAGAGTTCCAGGTACTGTGAGGAAGGTTCCTATTTATCTTCAGTTACAATATAGTCTGTGGCAGAGACTTTACAAAGTTTCCGGATCACATGTTGGCTGCTAGATCTCTGGCTAGAGGTTTATCCGGCAGTGAAGCACCCAGCTGCGAGTGGCTAGTCTTTGGGTTGATTAGAGACATTCAGTGGATGTCAGCAGTTCAAAGTGCCTGAGTTTGTCACCCGTGCCCTCTATTCCCGTAAGAGACTGTGTTATGTTGGATGTTACCACTGCAAAATAAAAACCTTGAAAAGGACTTTTATGTGTCAGCATCTGAAGTCGTTGGGTACTAATCCTGGGAATCCCTAGAAAATCACTGACAAGCCCCTCAAGGGGTTATGGCCGCTACACATGTGATTGGGTATTCTTTGTAAAGTGAAGCTTTACCCACTTTATTAGGCTTTGGAACAACTTGCAAAGTGCAAAGTCTATTTGCCTTAAAGGAGTACTATAGGCACAACTTTTTTTTGCATTTTGGATAGAATAAGGGAGGGTTATAACCCCTGTCAGTTATTTTTTTTGCCATCTGTGTCCCATTGGAAGATTTCTCCTCTATTACTTTTCTGGGGACAACCCCAAATTTGGGATTTTCTTTTTACTTTCAATGATAATGGAACAACTATAGAGATGGTGAATCTTCCCAATGGGGGCACAGACAACAATAAAAACCTGACAGGTGTTGTAATTCACTTACACTCTATCCAAAGCTAAAAAAAAGTTTTACCTTTAGTTATACTTTAAGTAAATCAACCCTGATGATTTGCATATCTCCATATTTAGGTTTCCATGCATTACTATTGAAAGAACTGATCCAAAAAGACAGAGACTACTCAAAATTGTCTATTCTATTTTTACATTCCTTAAATACTGCATGCCTGGACCACTACTTAAAGTGGGGTGCCCCCTAAAAAAAGAAAATGTAAAAGTCAGCAGCTACAAATAATGCAGCTGCTGACTTTTAATAACCGGACACTTACCTGTCCCAGGGTCCAGCGATGCAGGGGAACTAAGCCCCCCTCGTTCCCCGCTCCACTCGCGGCACCGGCATTCTTACTGTGGGCACCCGGCTGTGGCTACACAGCCGGGCACCCACTGCGCATGCACGAGCGGCGCCACGTGCCGTAATACGCTGCGCAGTCATCTGGGACCTGTCACGTGTCCCAGATGACTGACTGCGCCGAGGGGAAGTGATGTCAGTGCCCGGGAACTGAAGGAGGCAGACTACGAAGGACTCCCTAGCAACAGGCATGTAGAGGTGAGTAACATTTATTTTTTTCAATTATTTTTTTTTTTTTTTATGAATTTTAAGCAATTTTTTATTATTTTTTGGTGGAAACACCACTTTAATTACCTCATGCATTTAATTATTTATTTTCTTCTGGGAATTGAGTTTAACCCCTATTCATGTGTTATATACTGACAGTTTTGACCCTGAAACTCAATTCACTATATATCGTGAACTGACAATTTCAGGACCGCATGCAATATTTAGGGAAAATGTGTCCAGACACCTACATACCAAATGCAATTTGGTTCTGTTAATGGAGCCCAGTATATATATTTTTTTAAATTGTGAAAAAAATTGTGACGAAAAAATTACAACCTCAGAAAACCCGCCATCCCTCTTACTAAATACATTGGACTATCTAACTTCCAAAAATGGGTAATTTTGGGGTATTTGTACTGTCCTGGTGTTTTAGGCATCAATAAATTGGCCTTCCCAGAAGAGTCGAAGCTGTTACAGCTGCAAAGGGTGGGCCAACTCAATATTGAACCCTACGGACTAAGACTGGAATGCCATTAAAATTCATGTCCATGTAAAAGTGTCCCAATACTATCACCAAAGAAACGTAGCAGTTTACATTTTGGTCTAAATTTATGAAGAACGATTATTTATTTGGAAAATTTTATAACAAAAATGAAGAAAAACTTTTTATTTTTATTTTTTAAATGTCAGTCTTTATTTGTTTATTTAGCAAACAATAAAAAACCCAGTGGTGATTAAATACCACCAAAAGAAAAGTCATTCAAAGTGTGACAGTCCTTAAAGCTGAAAATTGGACTGGGCAGGAAGGGGATGAAGTGCCCGAGGTAGATAAAACTAAATGAATACTATATGCTAATAAACCATACCATCCTATTAAAATACAACATAGAATAAATATGACAGATTGAAAAATAACAGAAAATCAAACTACCAAAATGCAAATATTACACCACTTTCTCTAGCATTAGCCAAAAATCATAGTTAACCACCTTAAAGAGGTGGTCCACCTGAATTTTTTTTTTAAAAAGTCAGCAGCTACAAATACTGCAGCTGCTGACTTTTAATAAATAGACACTTACCTGTTCCTGGTTCCAGCGATGTCGGCAGAAGATTACGAGCGATCGCTCGTCTCTCGGCTGCCCCCGCCGCCATCCTGTCAGGGAATCAGGAAGTGAAGCTTGCGGCTTCGCTGCCCGGTTCCCTACTGCGCATGCGCTTCTTTATTGGTCCTCATTGTGTCCTGGGAACTGTGTTTCCCAAGACACAATGGGGCATCTTCGGATATGGGCGGGCCAGCTTCGGCTAGCTAGTCCCGGAAGTGGGTTCAGATACCTGTATTATACAGGTATCTGCACCCCCTCCCCCCTGAAAGGTGCCAATTCTGGCACCGGAGGGGGGGAGGAATCCGATAAGCGGAAGTTCCACTTTAGGGTAGAGCTCCGCTTTAAACCAGAATAATGTAAAAACTACATAAAATAATCCGGATCATAAACCAGATTAAATCCTCACCTCCAGCACTCACAGAGAAGAATGATATAATTTGATGGGCACAGAAAAAAAAATTTCCTGTGGAAACGTTTTTTTACCCTGCCGCGAACTCCGTGACCGTGCACGCGGGACCCGCGGACTCGATGTCCCAGAGCTGAAGAACGGGGAGATGCCGATGTAAACACAGCATCTCCCCGTTCTGCCTTCTGACAGGACACTGATCATCTGCTCCCTGTCATCGGGAGCAGCTTACCCCCACAGTTAGAATCACTCCCCAGGACACACTTAACTCCTCCCCACCACTAGTGGTTAACCCCTTCACTGCCAGTGAAATTTTTACAGTAATCAATGCAATTTTATAGCATTAATCGCTGTATTAATGCCAATGGTCCCAAAAATGTGTCAAAATTGTCCAATGTGTCCGCCATAATGTCGCAGTCACGATAAAAATCGCTAATCGCCGCCATTACTAGTAAAAAAAAAATGTTAATAAAAATGCCATAAAACTATCCCCTATTTTGTAGACGCTATAAATTTTGCGCAAACCAATCAATAAACACTTACTGCAATTTTTTTTACCAAAAATATATCAAAGAATATGTATCGGCCTAAACTCAGGAAAAAAATATGTTTTATATTTTTGGGGGATATTTATTATAGAAAAACGTAAAAAATAATGTTTTTTTTTCAAAATTGTCGTTAGTTTTTTGTTTATAGCGCAAAAAATAAAAACCACAGAGGTGATCAAATACCACCAAAAGAAAGCTCTATTTGTGGGGAAAAAGGACGTCAATTTTGTTTGGGAGCGACATCGCACAACCGCGCAATTGTAAGTTAAATTGGTGCAGTTCCGAATCGCAAAAAGTGCTCTGGTCTTTGGCCAGCAAAATGGTCCGGGGCTTAAGTGGTTAAAGACTCCAATTCCAATCCAACAACATCACCAGGTGATGTCGCCAGGTGGCCCCACCCTTACCTATATAAGAACTGTCCAAGACCTGTCAAACTGCAAGCCAGGGTCCAATGAGATCTGTGTTTAACCTGCGAAATAGGGATACGTGGTGACAGCCAGGCTCATGCTAGAACCTGCTTGACTGCTGTGAGAATGTGGGTCATGAGAATAATTTGAGAGTTGGTGAGCCCCTCATATTTACGGTTCAGAAGGACCTCAGGTGGGTCTCTGGGCCTTAAGCACTATGAGGAAATGCTTTACTGCACCAGAATGGCCCGAAGAAGAGGATTTGCCACTTCACTTTTCAATCTTTTTAACGTGACAATTTCTTTACAGGGAAACTATTAGCATAAAAATATGGGTCCCAGGACTTTCACCTTATGGTTATGTCACGGTTTCATTTTATTGAAACAAAGCAGGGCAGTGACTCACAGTTATCAGTCACACCTCTGTCTTATCTTTTAAATGAAATATAATGTGCTAGTAAATAGCAGAAATGGTATAGATATTTGTTGCAAAATCAACTGAGCTAATCAAACAATCACAAATATACACGTTGTCCCCACCATCTGAATGCATATAAATCAGTTCCTTCATATTTAGCCATTTTAGATCTATGCATTCATGTGTAAAAAATCTCATCATATGCAGCAATATATTATACTACAGTCATATATTATGTCCCCATCTGCAGCCAAATGCATTTTTTTTTTCACCTCAGTGCAGGCATGCATATTGTCTCCCTCTGTTATAACATAGTTACATAGTTAGTCAGGTTGAAAAAAGTCCATCCAGTTCAACCATAAAAAAAAAATTATAATAAATAAATAAAAAAAATATCGTACAATCCAATATACCCAATTCTATACCCACAGTTGATCCAGAGGAAGGGAAAAAAAACCCCAGCAGTGCATGCTCCAATCTGCTACAGCAGGGGAAAAAAAATCCTTCCTGATCCCCCAAGAGGTAATCGCATTTTTCCTGGATCAACTTTACCTATAAATGTTAGTACCCGGTTATATTATGTACATTTAGGAAAGTATCCAGGCCTTTCTTAAAGCAATCTACTGAGCTGGCCAGAACCACCTCTGGAGGGAGTCTATTCCACATTTTCACAGCTCTTACTGTGAAGAAACCTTTCCACATTTGGAGATGAAATCTCTTTTCCTCTAGACGTAAGGAGTGCCCCCTTGTCCTCTGTGTTGACCATAAAGTGAATAACTCAACACCAAGTTCACTATATGGACCCCTTATATATTTGAACATGTTGCTCATATCCCCCCTTATTCTCCTCTTCTCAAGAGTGAATAAATTCAGTTCCTCTAATCTTTCCTCATAGCCGAGTTCCTCCATGCCTGTTATCAGTTTGGTTGCATATTCCAGATGAGGTCTTACTAATGATTTGAACAGGGGCAGAATGATATCTCTCTCTCTGGAGTCCATACCTCTCTTAATACAAGAAAGGACTTTGCTTGCTTTGGAAACGGCAGCTTGGCATTGCATGCTATTATTGAGCTTATGATCTACCAAAACCCCCAGATCCTTCTCCACTACGGATTCCCCCAGTGGTACTCCCTCTAGCATGTATGATGCATGCATATTCTTAGCCCAAAAGTGCATAACTTTACATTTATCAACATTAAACCTCATCTGCCACATAGTCGCCCAATTAGACAGAGCATTGAGGTTGGCTTGTAAATTGGAGACATTCTGTAAGGATGTTATTCCACTGCATATAAAGATATTAAAGAGTAAGGGTCCCAACACTAAACCTTGGGGTACACCACTGATAACCTTAGACCATTCAGAGTAAGAATCATTAACCACTAATCTCTGAATTCTGTCAGTTAGCCAGTTTTCTATCCATTTACAAACTGATATTTCTATGCCTGTAGACTTTACCTTACACAATATACATTGTTCCTCCAAATTGATGCTTCCCCAGTCCCTTCAGCATCTTGCAGTATGTTAGTTACTTTATTTGGTTCACACCCCATATTACCTCCATAAATAGTATTTTCATCCACTTTCAGCAGCCAGGACTTCCCCACCAACCCCATAGTACAAAGCCACTAACCACCAGTGTTGGTCATCTTACTTTAAAAAAGTAATTAGTTACGTTACAAATTACTTCTCCCAAAAAAGTAATTGAGTTAGTAACTCAGTTACTACATTGGAAAAGTAATTAGTTACTCAGAAAAGTAACTGTGATTTTTTTTTTTATATTCTTAGGGGCAGGTCTAGTATTACTGTAAGCAAGGGGCGCGTTCCCCCCTGCACGTCTATTTCCCCTCTGCACCCCCCTGCACGTCTGTTCCCCCCAACACATATATCTGTTTCCCCTCTGTACCCCACTACACATCTGTCCCCCCCACACACGTATATCTGTTCCCCCTCTGTACCCCACTACACGTCTGTTACCCCCCACACACATATATCTGTTCCCCCTCTGTACATCTGTCCCCCCCAAACTCACGGATCGGATCGTTGCTTGGATCAGAGTCACGGATCGGATCATTTTTCGGATCAGCAAATAATAATTGAATTTGCAAAAACCTGTGAAAATTCCACCACCATAAAGCCCCCACTGTAATATCCACAATCTCACCCACTGTAATATCCACGTCATCTCCTCAACTGTAATATTGGCTGAGTATGGCTGGGTACGGCTGGGTATCGCCGAGTATGGCTGGGTATTACCGTGTATTGCAGAGTATGGCTGGGTATTACCGAGTATTGCAGAGTATGGCTGGGTATGGCAGAGTATTGGCAGGGTGTTGCAGAGTATTGGCAGGGTGTTGCAGAGTATTGGCAGGGTGTTGCAGAGTATTGGCAGGGTGTTGCAGAGTATTGGCTGGGTATCGCAGAGTATTGGCTGGGTATTACCGAGTATTGCAGAGTATGGCTGGGTATTACCGAGTATTGCAGAGTATTGCATAGTATGGCTGGGTATTACCGAGTATTGCAGAGTATGGCTGGGTATTACCGAGTATTGCAGAGTATGGCTGGGTATTACCGAGTATTGCAGAGTATTGCAGAGTATGGCTGGGTATTACAGAGTATTGCAGAGTATGGCTGGGTATTACGGGGTATTGCAGAGTATGGCTGGGTACGGCAGAGTATTGCAGAGTATGGCTAGGTATTACGGGGTATTGCAGAGTATGGCTGGGTATTACGGGGTATTGCAGAGTATGGCAGAGTATGGCTGGGTATGGCTGGGTATGGCAGAGTGTTGCAGAGTGTTGCAGAGTGTTGGCAGAGTGTTGCCAGAGTGTTGCCAGAGTGTTGGCAGGGTGTTGGCAGGGTGTTGGCAGGGTATTACCTGGGTGTTACCTGGGTGTTACCTGGGTATTGGCAGAGTATTACCTGGGTATTGGCAGAGTATTACCTGGGTATTGGCAGAGTATTACCTGGGTATGACCTGGGTATTGGCAGAGTATTACCTGGGTATTACCTGGGTATTGGCAGAGTATTACCTGGGTATTGGCAGAGTATTACCTGGGTATTACCTGGGTATTGGCAGAGTATTACCTGGGTATTGGCAGAGTATTGTCTGGGTATTGGCTGGTATTGCAGAGTATGTGCTGGCATCCGATCTCTCCCCTCCACTGTACAGATCTGTACACAGAGGGGAGAGAGGAACCGGCGTCATCTTGACGCCGGTTTGTTTACAAGTGATCGCTCCGTCATTTGACGGAGCAATCACATTGTAAACAGCCGACGGGTGCACCAAGATGGCCGCCGCTCCGGAGCTAGGCCGAAGCCGCGGCCTTTTCTTAAGGCCGAGGCCGCGGATGGCTCCGCGGATCGCGGCGAGTAATTGCGGTAACGCCGCCCCAGTAATGGGAACGGCGTTACCGCGAGGGGAAGAGTAATCAGTTAGATTACTCGTTACCCTCTAAAGTAACGGCGTTACGTAACGCCGTTTACTTTAATCGCGTTTCTTACATCACTGCTAACCACATAGTCATCAAGCCCACTCCCCCCTTCAGATTGTAGCTCTATTTCACCCCAGAGGTAGAGAGCCACTGGTCACTTTCCCTCCTTCCATGTTGCAAGAAACCACCAATTATACTTCCTTTATATAATGTAGCGCCGGGCTCCTAATGAGCATGCGCGATATGTTTTGTAAATTTAAAGTTCCTAAAACCACCGTTGGGTTTTGGGGTTAATTGTTCTAAATTATGGTCTCAGTATCAGTTTGGCTGGATTGCACTGTGTTCTGCTTGACCATAGGTGTCGGTGTCACCTCTGGCAAGCACAAGAACGCGGTCCAATTGGACGTATTGGGAGCCAATCCCTCTCGGAACCAACCAGTGGGTGTGCTGTCTCGCTGTGGATTCTGGGAGAGGGTACTTAAGGTACTGGGATCACGTGCTTCTGGGTTCCCAGTCCAGAAGACTTTTCTGTCTGTTTGGTCCTGGTCCTCCTGACCAGCCCTCAGGGGCCCTCATGGCCTGGGGTCCGGATCCATTTCCGAGTCTCGGGGCTGGCTAGCCTGAGGCACAGTAACTGGAAGGAGGATTCTAAGGTGGTCTGGTGCCGTCTCGTCTTTGGAGAGGCCCAGCAACTAAGAACCCAACCAGGGGAGGACTCTTCAGAAGAGGGCCATGCAAAAGGCTGGCTGCTCGGTAAGAGCCTGGAAGCTAAGTTGAAAGACACCAGGTGAATCCGGATCGGTTGCGAGATACTGGTACCGTATGAGGGTTCTCTAAGTTCATCTATACTTCAGTTACAACTAAGTCTGTGGCAGAGACTTTTCACTTACAAGTTCTACAACCAAGTCTGTGGCAGAGACTTTGTTCTATTAGAATCAGTTATCGGCTGCTAAATCTAGTGAGAGGAGATTTATCCGACAGCTGTAATATCCAGTTGCGAATGGCTATTTTCTGGATTTCATAGGGAGAAACATTCAATTTCAAGCAGTTCCAAGAGTGCCTGAGCTTCCTACCTATACCCTCTATCATTTATTAAGAGTGTGTTTTGTCTACCGTTTTGCAAATAAAAATCCCAACGTGGATCCAGTGTCAGTTTCTACAGTTCTTTGGGTCATCTACCTCGGGAAACCCCTAGACATGATCGAGGTCAAGAAGGTACTGGTAAGCCCAAATCAAACCAGCAGCTCCTTCAGGGGTCAGTGCTACAAAATGTTCAGTGCCTTGCTTTTACAAGGTTACCAGCCAAACCCTCTCAAAACATCCCTTCGAGGTACAGCTATGGACAGCCAGCAGCCCAGACAGGCTGATTTACTAAAGCAGTTGTGAATCTTCATACATTAACCACTTCAAGTCCGGACACTTCTACCCCTTCCAGCCCAGGCAATTTTCATCTCTCAGCGCTGTCACACTTTGAATGACAATTACTCAGATATGCAACACTGTACCCAAATTACATTTTTTAAAAATTTTTTGAGACATGTAGAGCTTTCTTTTGGTGGTATTTAATCATCACTGGGTTTTCTTTTTTTTGCTATATAAACAAGAAAATACAGAACGTTTTGAAAAAAAAACATATTTTCTTAGTTTCTGTTATAACATTTTGCAAATAAATAATCATTCTTCATAAATTTAGGTAAAAATGTATTTTGCTAATACCATAGCTAGACTGTACTACTCTAGGGGAACTGTAATACTCTTTTTTTTATTGCTTATTACAGCGATGATCACTGTAATAAGCCATTGGTAATTCTGCCTAAAGGTTTCATTCATGAAACCTTGTGTACTACTGTGATGCTGTGATTGGCCACATTTATCACATGGTACAGGGCCACTGTGTTTGGCCCTGGTACCATGTGATCCCTGTGACAAATCACAGAGCTCACAAAGTAGTAAACATTGAAAGCATTGCTTACTACCGTGACAGTGATCATTGTGATTTGTAACAACGATCAAATGGTACCAGGTCCACTCACAGTGGCCCAATACCACGATCGGTAATCACAGATCGCATTGATGCTGCTCCTGTCCAGCCAATGTATATAAATGTTAAATAAATATATTTAATTAACCAATCATGTGAAAAGAAAACTCCTGTTTACTTACCGTATATACTCGAGTATAAGCCGAGTTTTTCAGCACATTTTTTTGTGCTGAAAATGCCCCCCTCGGCTTATACTTCAGTCAAGCACTTTTCTGCAGCAGAGAATGACATTTTCCGTCCTGAATTTGGGGCCCCATATCTCGGGGCCACTTGGTGCTAGGAACTCCATATTTGGATATGTTGTAGTGATAGTTCCACTGGGTTTGCATACCAGAGAATGGCATTTTACGACCCGACCCGATATCTCAGGGCCACATGGTGTTAGCACTACAACATATCCAAAGATGGGGTTCCTAGCACCAAGTGGCCCCGAGATACGGGGCCCCAAAGTCAGTCGACTGTGTCCATCTTCAGCAATGTCATTTCAGGACCCTTTGGGTCCAGAGACCCCACATTTTGGCTGCAGCTAGGGGGCATCTAGGGACCCTTAACTACCAAGTTTGAAGTTTGGGGGACCTATGGCTGCAAATAGGCACAGTGAGGCATGCAAATGGGCACAGTGAGGCTGCAAATGGGCATTGTTGACACTCTTTTCCACTTACAGTACACATTTCTCACCCTAGGCTTATACTCGAGTCAATAAGTTTTCCCAGTTTTTTGTGGTCAAATTTGGTGCCTCGGCTTATATTTGGTATACAGTATATCATCTGCACATTACTGGATAATTGGAGTAAATTGATTGTTTGAAGACTGTCAACGTATTACTAAATGACTTAAGTTATCAACACAAATCTATCCATTTCTGGCTATTGTCAGCACAATATTCTTGCAAAGCCATAGATCATATCAGCCAGTATCTCCCCAGCCATGTATATCCACAAATATCTGGTATCTTCCTCTTGTATAATAGCAGACTCCTACAAGCCAACCATGTACCTCCTGCCACTTTATGTACAACCATAGTCAGACTTTCTTACACTACCATGTCACTGTGCCATCAAGGCCCTGACCATTATTAACCACCTCAAGACCAGACTGTTTCACCCCATTTCTGTCCAGGCCATTTTTCAGTTTTCAGTGCTTCCATACTTCAAATGACAATTACATTTTTTGAGACAGAGATTTTTTTGGTGGTATTGCCACTGTTTTTTTTATTTTTTGCGATTTAAATTAAAAAGCCTGTCAAATGCTCTCTGAGGAGCAATTCAAATATGGATGGTTGCAGAGAGCATAGCATAGTCCTTAAGGTGACACTATGACTTGTGTAGCAATGATCAGGGACACTGGAACTGGTGTAGTGGTGATTAGGAACACTGGAACTAGTGTGGCCGTCATCAGGGATACTGTAATTGGTTTGGCTGGGATCAGGCACACTGTGACTGGTGTAGTGGTGATTAGGAACACTGTAATTGGTTTGGCTGGGATCAGGCACACTGTGACTGGTGTGGTGGTGATTAGGGACACTGGGCTCATTTCACTAAAGAATATTGCATGTGATATTTAGGCTGTGTATCCAAATATCGAATGTGATATGGAACAGCTCAATTCACAATAGGATTATGCAGTATTTACTAGAAAAATAAGAAACATTTTGTAAATACCACATAAACCTATTTAAAAGTCAATGTAACAAATACATTTGTTAACCACTTCCCGCTGGCACGATAGCCCGAAACATGGCTACAGATTGGGCTTGCTTTGCCAGGAGGGACATCCTCCCGTGATCGTGCTGCCTACGCGCCCCCTGCGGCATTCAGGTGGCACTCTGTAAACATGATCTGTGATCCTTCAGACTCAGCTGATCACAGATCAGGTTAAAGGGCCAATCAAAGCAGCCCTTTCCTACATGATCAGCTGTGTCCAATGACAGCTCATAACGGATGTAATCACAAGCCGGTTATCGACTTTTCTGTCAGCATGTGGTGAGAAGAAGAGAGCCGATAACTGGCTTGTGTTAAAGGGAAAGTGCTCTGATTATCAGTGCAGTTCCAACAGTGCTTACCAGTGCTGCCAATCAGTGCCCACCAGTGCTGCCAATCAGTGCCCACCAGTGCTGCCAATCAGTGCTCATCAGTGCTGCCAATAAGTTCCCATCAGTGCTGCCCTTCAGTGCCTTCTCATCAGTGTCACCTATCAGGGCTGTCTGTCAGTGTTGCCTATCAGTGGCCATCAGTACCGTTTATTAGTGCCCATCAGTGTCGCCTATAAGTGCTGCCTGTCAGTACCACCTTTCAGTGCCGCCTATCAGAACCCATCAGTGCGACCTATCAGTGCCGCCTATCAATGTCCATCAGTGCTGCCTATCAGTGCCCATCAATGCAGCCTCATCAGCGCACATCAGTGAAGGAGAAAAATTACCTGTTTGCAAAATCTTATAACAAACTATGGAAACATTTTTTTGGTCAAATTTTTCGTTCTTTCTTCATTTGTTTAGCAAAAAATAGAAAAGAAAGCTCTATTTGTGTGAAAAAAATTATAGGAAATTTCATATGGGTACAGTGTTGAATGACCGCGTAATTGTCATTCACAATGTGAAAGCTGAAAACTGGCCTGGGCAGTAAGGGGGAAAAAGTGCCCAGTAGGCAAGTGGTTAAATAGGTTGTGGTCTAGCCACGTGCTTAAGGAATGTATTCAATTACTAGTTGGTTGTTAAGGAGCCAGCATCCACTGGCATGCCAAACAACCAGTGAATAGGTGGTTGTAAAGGAGCTGGCACCTGCGTGCGACCTTAAAGTAGAACTATAGACAAAACTTTTTTTTTTTCATTTTGAATAGAGCAAGGGAGGGTTATAAACCGTGTCTAATTTTTTTTTTTTCCGCTATCTGTGTCCCATTGTAGAGATTTCCCTTTACTTCCAATCCCATAGCCAAACAGAAAGTGAGAAGAAATCCCTGCAAAATACGGGAGTTCCTGTACTTTTTCCACAACAGGAACTCAGTTTCCATTAGCAGCTGTGTCCTGCAAGACTTTGAAGTATGTGAGCTGTGTGGCAGGTGCTACACCAGCAGCTGCCGCCACAGCTCACAATTAGGGATGAGCCGAATGCAGCCACCTTATCTTGTCTTGAAAAGACTATATGCGTTTTATCCCAGCACTAGGGATCTAGTGCTGTGTTTGTGAGTACCTGTTGTTTTTTTTAAATAAATTAGATTTTATAGCCATACAGTGTGCACTATATTTACTTTTTTGCATTCTATGGCACCATGTTTTGAAAGCAAGAGATACAATCGGAGACAGTATAAAGTGATAAGAAGTCTTTCTACTCATCCGTCCACCCAGATCTATGTCTATGACCACTATTAGTGGTAAGATGCGCATTTGACCCATCTGTTAGTTCAGGGGTCTACATTTTGAGGTGAGCGGTTTGGCTAGCCGGTGGTGGAATCACAGATGTTGTCTGCACTATAAGGATATCTGCATGTATTCTTTCTAACCACCACAGAGGAGAACATCTCTATCAACTGTCTCTACAATTTATTCCTTCTATCTCAGCTTTTTAACCACTTCAGCCCCGGACCAATTGGCAGCCAAAGGACCAGGCCCCTTTTTGCGATTCGGCACTGCGTCGCTTTAACTGACAATTGCACGGTCGTGCGACGTGGCTCCCAAACAAAATTGGCGTCCTTTTTTTCCCACAAATAGAGCTTTTTTTTGGTGGTATTTTATTGCCCCTGCGGTTTTTATTTTTTGCGCTATAAACAAAAATAGAGCGACAATTTTGAAAAAAATTCAATATTTTTTACTTTTTGCTATAATAAATATCCCCAAAAAATATATAAAAAAACATTTTTTTTCCTCAGTTTAGGCCGATACGTATTCGTCTACATATTTTTGGTAAAAAAATCGCAATTAGCGATTATTGATTGGTTTGCGCAAAAGTTATAGCGTTTACAAAATAGGGGATAGTTTTATAGCATTTTTATTAATATTTTTTTTTTACTAGTAATGGCAGCGATCCGCGATTTTTATTGTGACTGCGACATTATGGCGGACACATCGGACATTTTTGACACATTTTTGGGACCATTGTCATTTATACAGAAATCAGTGCTATTTAAATAGCACTGATTCCTATGTAAATGACAGTGGCAGTGAAGGAGTTAACCACTAGGGGGGCGGGGAGGAGTTAGTGTGACGTGTTGTGTGTTTTTTTACAGTAGGGGGCGTGGCTGACGTCTGACGTCACTGATCGGCTGATCACTGACAGTCAGTGTAGGAAGCGCGGGGAGAGGTTTGTTTACACAGACCTCTCCCCGTTCTTCATCTCTGTGACCCGATCGCGGGACACCAGCGGCGATCGGGTCCGCTGGTCCCGCGGCCGTGGTCACGGAGCTCCCGACCGGGTCGCGAGGCACGCGCGCAACCCCACGGCTAGGCAATTAAAGGGGACGTACTCGTAAGTCCTTTTGCCTAGCCGTGCCCTTCTGAGGACGTAAATATACAGTGGGCGGTCGGGAAGCGGTTAAGTCATTTAAACGGACATTGTATTTTCAGATGGTTCAATATTAGCGCTGCACTGTTATATTTTGAATAACTTGCATACAGGCTTTTAAAATTAGCACTAGATTTCTCCCATAGACTTTTACAGGGTGCTCGCGGCTTTTCGAATTTGCCGCGAACACCCCAAATTGTTCGCTGTTCGGTGAACAGGCGAACAGGCAATGTTCGAGTCGAACATGAGTTTGACTCGAACTCGAAGCTCATCCCTACTCACAATAGAAAGTGCCGCACACCTGACCATTCAGGCATTGCCAGTAGGGGGCCCCATGACAGCTTCCTCTTCGATCTACCTGTCAATCACAGCTAGCTGATGGGTAGATCAGGTCCCTGCTGCTAAGAGATTGTGTTTAGTCAGACCTCTCATGATGCGCTCCTCCCTGCCGGCCCCTCCTGATTTTCTGTCTCCTCATCCCCCCCCCCCCCCCCCAGTCTCCTGCATACTTGCTCTATGTGTCCTGCTGAATCCCCCCCTCCTCTATCTTCAGTGCCATATGATGAGAGAACCCAGAGGAGGAGCACAGCTATTCTGCTCACAGGACATGCAGGGAGAGAGGTGAGCTGAGGGAGGAACATCAGTTTGGGGTGGTAAGCTGAGCCCAATACCTGGCAAAGTTTAATGCCAGGAGGGAGGTTTCTGTGGAAATATGTGAAGGGTTGGAATAGCAGCGAGTGTGTGTTGTAGCCCTGCAGAGTTTGCAGCCCCCAAGCTAACATACATCTCCAAAGCAGGAACACATCACATTTGCATGGAAGCACAATTGAATGAATGCTGATTATTCAGAGAATTTCAGTATTTATGTTTATTGAGGATTGTTTTATTTTTTATGTACTAACAGTTAAGCTTCATACACACAATACGAAAAAGGACTTGACCCCTGCCGATTAGGTACAACATAATATACTGTACATTACAAAATATATCATAATCACATGCTCATGTACATTTACATGTCTCTACAGAGCAAACAAACCCGGCAGTAGCTTGTGACAGCCCTCAGGCCAACACCAGATCGAATATGTCATGCAGCTCAATGCTGCCTAACATGGGTGGTACCATAAGTATGTGTACTTCCCATCAATGCAACTGGAAAGAATAGAGGAAATACAGAACTTAATTTCACCAATAATTAGACAGTCCTGTTTAGTATAGTCATGTCAATGGTATAGCAACTTATTTAAAAGCATATAGGGATTCTCATCCAAACACAATAAGTAAAGAAGCATTTACTACCCACAGAGAGGGTTGTTATTATAGTAGATAGGTAGCCAGAAAACCTCTAGTTACGGTTTAATTTATTAATATCAGAATGCTGTAAGAAAGAGGGGGGAGTAAAGGAACTATTATAGTCATCCAATCATCATAGTGATACCCCAATGAGTATTGCAAGGCTAGCATAATCTAGAAAAAATTATTGAAACCATAAATACTGTAATGCTACCATACAACATACACTATATTACCAAAAGTATTGGGATGCCTGCCTTTACACGCACATAAACTTCAATGGCATCCCAGTCTTAGTCTGTAGGGTTCAATATTAAGTTGGCCCACTCTTTGCAGCTATAACAGCTTCAACTCTTCTGGGAAGGCGGTCCACAAGGTTTAGGAGTGTGTATATGGGAAAGTTTGACCATTCTTCCAGAAGCGCATTTGTGAGGTCAGGCACTGATGTTGAATGAGAAGGCCTGACTCGCAGTCTCCGCTGTAATTCATCCCAAAGGTGTACTATCGGGTTGAGGTCAGGACTCTGCACAGGCCAATCTATTTCCTCCACCCCAAACTTGCTCATTCATGTCTTTGTGGACTTTGCTTTGTGCACTGGTCCAAATCATTTGGTAGAGGGGGGATTATGGTGTGGGGTTGTTTTTCAGGGGTTGGGCTTGACCCCTTAGTTCCAGTGAAGGAAAAGCTTAAGGCATCCGCATATCAAGACATTTTGGACAATTTCATGCTCCCAACTTTGTGGGAACTGTTTGGGTTGGCCCCTTTCTGTTACAATATGACTGTGCACCAATGCACAAAGCATGGTCCATAAAGACATGGATGAGCGAATTTGGGGTAGAGGAACTTGACTGGCCTGCACAGAGTCCTGCCCTCAGCTCGATAGAACACCTTTGGGATTAATTAGAGCAGAGACTACGAGCCATGCCTTCTTGTCCAACATCAGTGCCTGACCCTACAAATGAACTTCTGGAAGAATGGTCAAACATTCCCATTGACACCCTCCTAAACCTTGTGGACAGCCTTCCCAGAAGAGATGAAGCTGTTATAGCTGCAAAGGGTGGGCCAACTCAATATTGAACCCATACGGATTAAGATTAGGGTGCCACTAAAGTTCATGTGTGTGTAGAGGCAGGCGCCCCAATACTTTTGGTAATATAATGTATACATATATATTTACCTAGAACGTAATATCAGATTCCAACACCCATTAGTAATATACCACTTCCAACCAGGTCTCTCCCTCTAAAGAAGCCACTCCTGTGGTGTAATGCATAGGGGGCAGATCCGGCGACATTGAACACCTATGTGGAGTAAGGTGTTCTCAAGCTAACTCAAGCTAACTCAAGGAGATATCTATTTTGTATGACAGCTCATGGTTTAAAGGGACAGTACCTTATGTATCTACCCACACACTACAGCCTGTAAAGATGATACCCTGCTGTTTCAATTTAATAGCTTATTGTCTGTAGTGCACCAGCCGATGTGAACATAAATAACAAATGTGAATAAATTGTATGAAGAAGTTTAATAAACGTGGTACTTTTTTAAAAACGGATTACACTGTTGGCTGTATATTTTATCTGTGAGTGATCGTGGAAGGTGTTTGGGGCTACTTTATATGGTGATAATTGAGCAGGAGGAGATCCAAGAAAGTCTGGAGTGCATCCATTTTTTACCCTTAAAGGGGACAAGCGCATATGACCTAGATATAGGTCAAAAGTTGCAGGTGGGTGGTTAGTGGTGGCGGAATAGGATACACAATGTGTGAAGCACAAGGGATTACGCACCTTTCAAGAGGATTATAATAGAAACGCAGCAAGTGGATTTTTGACACTTTGTAGCACAGCAGATGATTTAACACTTCAGTATTTGGGAGTTATAAGACTGTTATTATACGTGGATTGTATCTTTGTCACTTTTTAATTAACTTGCAACACTTGGTCACTTTTGACCAGGGGTCAAGTCCTGGGGAAAAAAGTGGGGGAACTCCCACCCAAGATCCACTCGCCCACCAAAAAAATAATGCTACCTTCATATGCACAAAGGCTTCAAAAGTGGTATTTTTCATCCAATTTTCGTATTGTGTGTATGAAGCTTAACTGTTACATAAAAAAAACGATCATCAATAAACATAAATACGGTAATTCTCTGAATAATCAGTTTACAATTTTCATTGAACAGAGTTTGGATAACACGGTTAAACGGAAAGGTCATAAATTAACTGCACATTATCTGGGCAGAATGCTTAGGGAGATAGTGATGTGTTCCTGCTTAGGAGATGTATGTTAGCTTGGGGGGGCTACAAACTCTGCAGGGCTCCAACACACACTCGCTGCTATTCCAACCCTTCACATATTTCCACATAAACTTCCCTCCTGGCATTAAACTTTGCCAGGTATTGTGCTCAGCTTACCACCTCAAACTGATGTTCCTCCCTCAGCTCACCTCTCTCCCTGCATGTTCTGTGAGAAGAATAGCTGTGCTCCTCCTCTGGGTTCTCTCATCATATGGCACTGAAGATAGAGGAGGGGGGATTCAGCGGGACACACAAAGTATGCAGGAGACTGGGGGGGGGGGGGGGCAGAGATGAGGAGACAGAAAATCAGGAGGGGCCGGCCGGGAGGAGCGCATCAGAGGTCTGACTAAATACAATCTCTTAGCAGCAGGGACCTGATCTACCTGTCAGCTAGCTGTGATTGACAGATCGAAGTGGAAGCTGTCATGGGGCCCCCTACTGGCAATGCCTGAATGGTCAGGTATGCGGCACTTACTATTGCGAGCTGTGTCGGCAGCTGCTGGTGTAGCACCTGCCACACAGCTCGCATACTTCAAAGTCTTGCAGGACACCGCTGCTAATGGGAACCGAGTTCCTGTTGTGGAAAAAGTACAGGCACTCCGTTCCCATGCGTTCCCGCAGGACTTGAGCCCTGCTTTTGACATTTTGGAGTAAAATCTTTATTTTTATTTTTTTTTTATTTTTTTTATGGTGGATACTTTCTGAGTACCTATTTGTCTTCAGGTGTATCAGATCCTGACCTATTCAATAAGCACCCCCCCCCCTCCCCTACCCCAAAAAAGAAAAACAAAAAAAAAAATTGTAATAATATATCTGGGCACCCACATGGAGGACCAAATCCTCTACTGATTTAATTTACAAAAAGAGCCTTCCCCTCCTCTGAGAATTTAAATGTATTCCACTGAGTCCAAGTTTCCAAATATAGCTCATGCTTATTTTGAGCTGAGAGTATCAGGTCCTCCATCTTATTTATCTCCTCCACTCTATTTACCCAGGAAGCAACAGAGGGAGGCATTAGATCTCTCCATTGTCGTGCAATGCACGATTTTGCAGCGTTAAACAGGTGTCGTAAGATTAATTTATTATATCTCTTTTCTGGTATGTGTGTGACATGTAGTAAAAATAGAGCAGGGTCTTCCGGTAAAACGTAATCAGTAAATATCTTTGATATCCGGTACACCTCTTTCCAAAAGAATTCCAATTTCGGGCATTCCCAGAAAATATGGAACAATGTCCCCTTGTCCTCTAGGCATCTCCAGCATTCATCTGGGATCGAAGAGGTGTATTTATGGAGTTTTGATGGTGTACAATACCAGTTCGTCAGTAATTTAAAATTGGTTTCCTGGACTCGTGTACATATTGATGATTTTAAGGCCATATTTATTATTTGTTTCTGTTGTGTCAAAGAGAAAGTCCTATCTAGTATCCTTTCCCACTTCTTAATGAATGGGGGAATGTATCTCTCCTCAGGAGTAATCAGTAACTCATACATTTGGGAAAGTGTATGAGGTAATGGGTCCCCCTCTTCACATAATTTTTCAAACTGAGTCAAGGGTCTTTGGAATCTGTCTGGGGGTGGAAGAGTGTTTAGAAAGTGTCGAAGTTGTGCCCCGCTCCAATAATCAAGACTAAATCGATCCCTTGATGAGGTCAACAGCATTAGTGAGGGCCAAGTCCTTGTTTGTGCGAAGTGCGAGGCCTGATAACATTGCGACTCCCTTAATATTTTAAATGGACCCTCCTGTAATCCCGGGGGGGAACAAGGATTCCCCACAATAGGGTACAGGGGAGAGTAGGCAGGTGATAACCCCGTCCGGGAGCACATTCGAGCGCATATACGCAGTGTGGGGCCTATGATTGGATGTTTCCTCAAAGTCCTACTAAGGTCTGCATAACACCAAGGTGCCCGTTTTAATGGGACCAAGCTCTGAGACTGCTCCATCCTTGGCCATAATTTAAGGTCTGCATGTCTACACCAGTCTATTAATCTCCCCATATGTGCTGCCTGGTAATATTTCTGGATATCTGGTACCGCCATCCCTCCATGCTGCTTTGGCATGGTCATAAGTCGGCGTTGTAGCCTGGGTTTTTTATTTGCCCAAATAAACTGGGTTATTGTCGCATTGGCCTGTTTAAAGAATTCTCGAGGGATAAGAATCGGGAGAGTTTGGAACAGGTACACCAGTTTAGGAAGAATTGACATTTTAATTATATTACACCTCCCAAACCAGGAAAAAATGCCCTGATGCCATTTGGCTAATAGGGTCCGTATTTTACTAAGTAGAGGCGGGAAGTTTAATACGTATACTTGAGATAATTTAGGTGGAATAAAAGTACCCAGGTATTTAAGGGCTGTTGTAGTCCATCTAAACTTAAAATTATCTTTCAGTGTTTCAATCTGTGACAGGGGAATAGCTACTCCCATTGCCTCAGATTTTGACATATTAATTTTTAAGTTCGAGAGTTTTCCATATTGGTCTAATTCTCTCAGCAAGTTTGGTAGAGAAATATTTGGTTTGGTGAGTGAAAATAAAAGGTCATCCGCGTACGCGGATACCTTATAATGTGCACCTCCAATTTGTATCCCCGTAATGTCTGGGTTTTGTCGCACTTTACAGAGAAATGGTTCTAATGATAATGCAAATAAAAGAGGTGATAGCGGACACCCTTGTCGAGTTCCGTTCGTGATTGAAACCGTATCTGATAGGTGTCCGTTTATTTTAATTTGGGCTGTTGGTTTCGAGTATATACTCGAAATCCAACCGATCATCCTCTCCCCTAACCCCACATATCGTAAGACCGTAAACATAAATGGCCAATCCACTCGGTCAAACGCCTTCTCGGCATCCGTACCCAGGAATACAGATGGGGTGTCGGAGCTGTCAGCTAGATGGATAAGGTTCAATACCTTTATGGTATTATCTCGGGCTTCTCGAGTTGGTATGAAGCCCACCTGGTCAGCATGGATTAAGTCCGTCAAATGTGGTTGTATTCGTGTAGCTATAATTTTGGTAAATAATTTCAAATCCACATTTAGTAAAGAGATTGGACGATAACTTCCACACACTAAGGGGTCCTTATCTTCCTTAGGTATAACCGTGATATATGCTTTCAGAGCTTCATTCCGACACCTCATCTCCTGTCCCAGGGCGTTAAATGTTTGTACCATCTGCTTGCCCAGTTGAGGTAAGAATAGTTTGTAGTATTTATAGGTAAGCCCATCCGGGCCTGGTGATTTACCAGGTTTGGATAGGTTAATTGCCTTTTGTAATTCTTCTAGCGTAATGGGTGCGTCTAGTTCCTCTTTAATCTGTTCTGTTATCTTCAAAATCCCTGACGATGAGATATATTCCTCTATGTTCTGTTGTAAATTCTGTCTCGCGGGTAGGTTATATAGGGTTTGATAATACTTCTGAAAAGTAGATGCTATCTGTGTAGGGGTATGTACCTTTCTATTCTTTGCATCTACGATACAGGGTATATATGATTGTACACGTTGTTCTCGTAGGGCTCTAGCTAACAAACGTCCGCATTTATCACCAGACTCATAGTAATATTTCCGACAATGCTGCATTGCTACCTTAGCTTTGTATTGGAGTAAAGAGGTCACTTGTCTGCGTAGATTGCTAAGTTCAGTCTCCACAATCCTATTCCATTTCTGTTTATGTTTAGTCTCCAAGTTCTTTATCTCCGTCAATATTTTGGTCAATTCTGCTTCCCTGGTCTTTTTGATTCTAGCGCTCTGCTTAATGAAAATCCCCCTTATTACAGCTTTATGCGCTTCCCAAATAGTCCCTATGTCCACTTCTGGTGTAATATTGTATTGAAAGTAATACTGTAGCTCTTTAATCACCTCTTCCGTTACTGATTTGTTATCTAATAGACTCTCATTTAGTCGCCATTGTCCTCTGTTAGTTCCCGGGTTTTCTGTCACCTTCCATGTCAGAGTAACCGGGGCATGGTCTGACCATGTAATATTCCCTATATCTACTGCTTTAACTGCTGGTAACATGTAATATGGGATAATAAATAAATCAATCCGGGAATAAACCTTATGTGGAGAGGAGTAAAAGGTATAGTCCCTTTCCTCTGGATGGAACAGTCTCCAAACGTCTATCAGTTGGTGCTCATGCAGTGCCCGTAGAACTTGTTTACGGCATCCTCTAGTAGTCGAGGAGCTGCCCGTTGATGTATCTACTTTAGGTTCTAGTACCAGATTAAAATCCCCTCCCAGCATTAGTTTCCCTTCCGTGAATTCCATGAGGTTATCAAGGGTGGAGCAGATGAACTGGTCTTGACTACAGTTTGGTACGTATACTGTTGCAAATGTTACCTTTATCCCCCCAATCGTACCTTTAAGAAACAAGAATCTGCCCTCTTCATCTGCTCTCATATCCTGTATACTCCATGGAACTCGTCTAGAGATCAAGATTGAAACCCCTCTAGTCTTAGAGTTCTTATTTGTAGCATGATATACTGATGTATATAGACTGTTCTTTAAGACTGGTACCTTGCCTTCCTTAAAGTGTGTTTCTTGGATATATGCTACATCTGAATGTGACCGTCTTAAATCATGGAGGAGCATCCTACGTTTCTCAGGTATATTAAGGCCTTTAACATTCATTGACGTAATTTTCAATGATTCCATCCTCCCTATAGGTGTCCAAAAAAAAAAAAAAAAAAAGGGTCCCCAAACAAGAGGGTTCTACTAACCCTAATGTATCTGTGTGAGATTCACTAATCTCTCACCTTTCCCTCTTGGAAACCAAGAGGTATCTAAAAAGAAAAAATTGGCGCTCACATACACATTACCACTTAAGTGAGCGCGCCCCTAAATGGGGGAGTGTCAAGTGCAGGCAGAGAAGGGGCTCTCTCCCCTCCCTCCGATAGCCCTATAACTCATTTTGTCTTCTCATATCTACCTACTTCCCAGCAGCCAAAAGCCCTTAAAATATAACTATATCCTACCAATCTAAGTATCGTATATATACTCCCCCTCCTATATAGATATGGAAGAGGGGGAGACAAAACACCGAAAACAACAAAAAAAAAAAAAAAAAGGAAGAAAAATAAATAAATGTCCCCTCCCCTCTACCCACCCCCCCCTAATGGGCAGGTAGGATATCTCCAAGCCCAAATACGTTGGCCTTCATTGGCCTACCATGTTAACTTAGATCTGGACTCAAGGGTTCAGCTCAACCCCAATGACCAGTTAACTCAGAGCCTCTACGTACAGTACCGTCATTAGCTCTACTAATACATCCAGAAAAAAAAAAACCCCCCCCCCCCCCCCCCCCCCCCCCCCCCCCCCCCCCCCCCCCCCCCCCCCCCCCCCCCCCCCCCCCCCCCGTCACACCAACCTTAATTTAAAAAAAAAAAAAGAAAATCAAGCATTCAAAACACCAAAAAAAAAAAAAAAAAAAAAAAAAGGAAAAAGTACATTATATGTTACATATAGTGTATACCAATACGTGCCTTCAAGTGTAGCTCATATCTAAGCAAACCCTCTAAATCCCCTCTAGTGTTCTTATTTATTAACCCAAATATCTAATGTGTTATAAAGGTCCTTCCTGTTGTGGATGCTCCTCTCTACGTCCAGGTTAGGACCAAGAGTACCCTTCTATTGTGGTACTATCCAGTGATTAAGGTGTGCTGTATCTGTGCATATCTATATGCACAAGTACAAGCACACGCCCATTCATATCCACTTTGTGTTCTATCTATTTACAATTAAATAGCATTTTAATTAGTGCTCTATATTGTGATATCTCTAACAATTTTATGATACAAATAGTGCCAAACAGAAAAAAAGAAGAAAAGCCACAAAAATTACAAAAAAAAACAAAATAAACGCAGGAAAACGCAAAAAAAATAAATAAAAGAAAATTAAAAAATAATTGGATGAAAGCTCAACATTCAATAGGTACATTATTACAACCTAATGTCCACTTTAGATTATGCTCTGGTTCATTCCCTTCCTAATTAGTCCCTGGATCACTTTCGTTTCTCTCTTCCCCGTCCTTGGGCGAGGGACAGACATGTAATGAAGTCCAAAGGGGATAGAGAAGAAAAAAAAAAAAAAGGGGGAAAAGGGAGAAAGGGGGGTGGGGGGGCGGGAGATCGAGGGGAAAAGGGAAGATGGGATGTGAAGAAGTATAGTTCCAGCTATATCAGTTTCCTGATTGGCTTGGATTGGTCCTTCAGATATAGTCTATGGGTATGGTGGGGGCGCTCCTTTCAATTTAAGGTCCGGGCCAAATATGACCCCCCCTCAATCATCCAAGTCAGGTTACCCCCCCTCCCACCCTCCCTCATAGTCCCCCCCCCCAAAGAGAAAAAAAAGAAAAAAAAAAAAAAAAAAAAAAAGGGGGGGAAAGTTAGTCTCTCCCTCCTCTCCCTCCTCTCCATTATCTTGGGGATTAACTCCCCCTCCATTCCCTTGTCTTGATTCTGATTCTGGTTCGTCCGTCCAATCCTATCCAGGTGGATGGCCCCGGTCCTGTGCTCCCCTCCTCCCTCTCCCGGGACGGGATTGTGATCCTCCTCGCTGGCTCAGCTTAGGGGCGTCCGCATGATTTATACGTGTAAGTGGTTGCAACCAGTCTATTACCTCTATAGGTGGGGTCCCCAAAAAGATAAATAGTTCCGGGAGGTCTGTATGACGGTGTAGTATAAATGTAGATGTCCCCTTCCGTATAGTTAATGCAAACGGAAATCTCCATCTATATGTATGGCCCAGTTGTATCAATTGGTCCAATAAAGGCCGTAACATCACCCTACGCTGTAAAGTCGCCCTTGATAGGTCTGGCAAGATTTTAACATTAACTCCCTTAAAGATGATCGTTCCTATTTCCCAGGCCTTACGCACTATGTCCTCTTTATAGGTGTCTCTGTTTAGGCGGCATATAATGTCACGGGGCCTATTCAGTTCTATTGATCTAGGGCCACTTACCCTGTGAACCTGGTCAATTTCTGTTGGATCCCGGTTCCCCCTGTTCAACACTTGGTGGAATAAGTCGGCAGCTATGGCCCTCAAATCTTCGGGGCCTTCCGGGCCTGTAATCTCAGGGAGGCCACGAATCCGTACATTCTACCTACGGCTCCGGTCTTCCAAGTTTTCCATCTGTAGTTGAATTTCCACAGAACTTTCTCTCTGTAGTGCCTGTGTTTGTTCTATTGCTGTCAGCCGCTCTTCCACCACTAGGATCGCTGTCTCTCCTCCTGTTGCTCGCTCCGAGAGCTGCTGGATGTCAGTGCGAACTCCCTGTAGCTCTTGTTGGTATGTCTCCGACACTCGTAGGATCAGTGCCTCAATGTCCGCCCTCGTAGGGAGGGCCTCTATGTCTGCCCTCGTAGGGAGCGCCCGGATGAGTTCCCTGATCTCCAAATCCTCTGGCCGGTCAGTATGTTTCTCTGTTTGTTTTTCCTCAATGGGGGGATTACGTGCTCGGGCAGCCACACATCCGGGACGCTGATCTGAAGTTCCCAGTGGGGGGAGGGCTACTTCCATCTCCGTCTCAGCCCCAGCCTCTGTCTCTTTGCTCCTCTCCATGCTTTCCTCTGATCCCTCCGTTCCTTTTGTCCTTGCGCTGCGGGTCTGTACTCCCGTGAAATATTGTTTGATGTCTGTCCGTACTGAGGAAATGGCTGGCAGCTGGTCTTTCTTTCTCTTAACCGGGGACATGCCGTTCTCAGCCGGTTTTTAGGTCTATAAGTCCCGTACTCATCGGAGGGAGAGCGGAGCTCAAGCGAGACAGCACCTCACTCCGCCATGTCCAGGCCACGCCCCTGCCGTAAAATCTTTATTGCATGTGGATTGTCACATTGTGTTTGGGATTATATAGAGGATTGTTTGATTTCTTTTTATCTAGAGTGTAGCACTGGATCACTTTAGTTTTTTGTCTCAGTAGCATATGGAGTGATAGAAGCACTCATAAGTCTTAGCAGCAACACAATTTTGACATATTGCATATATACTTGTTATTCTTCATAGGTGTGCACAAGGGTATTTGCTTTTTGCTTTGTGTATGATATTTTTTGTAATGTATATTATGTTGTAACAAATCTGTAACTCTTTAGTTAGGGTACACTTCCTTGAAGGCATATGAGAGGTCATGAGGAAGCGATCTTACGAAACGTGTTGACCTTATCAACCTGCCATTTCTGAAGTTTTGCATAAGATTTGAATTTCAAAATATGGAATATGTAACTGTATAAGGAGAAATACAGAACCCCTACTTCTTATAATTTAAAAAAAATATGTTTGTAAATAAAATGTATGAAAATGAAGTAATGGTGTCTTCTCTTGGTAGCAGTAAAGTCCCTTTTCTATTTTCCTTTGGGTATTGTTTTTGGATATGGGATTTTGGGATGTGATACAAATTTGGCAGCAATAATTAAAAAATATTGTAATAGCAGCTGCAGTCCATCACCTGGGTCATCGAGCTGGAGACATGGGGTATGTTCTTCAGGTGCCCGGCCCTAACAGTGCCAACATATGTTCCCTGAAGCCACATTGCTGATGACGAGACATTGATGATTCCCCTTGTGCATAGGTAAGCTTATCTGATGAAATGGTTGGTAATCACTGAGTTGATGAAAAAAAAATAAGAGAATGGTTACTTAGCTTGGTGAAGAAGGTGAAAGCTCTGCTTGATTTTAATACCAAATCATAGGCAAGGGAAATTATGATGGGATAGAAATGAAAGGTATCTTTTTTAATGCTGGTTATGTTTTTGGTCATATTTCTTGTTTTAACCACAATTGTGTACTGTTTTTATCTTTACACTTGTGAAAATTTGTATTTTTTAATTATTTAAAAATCTATACTAAAACCACAGGTTTGATTTACTAAAAGAGTAGAGACTGTTCACTTTGGAAACCTCTGTTCTTAAGGCATTAAATCAGCCTGGTTGTTGGTGAGAGGGCAATTACCCACCTTTGCAAACCTTTCTTTGTTGCTTCACTAGGACACTGTGTACAGACAGCTTTACCCTGGGGAAACACTTTACTGCATTTATATTTGAACATTGTACATAGACACCTGTCGCATCAACCCTTCCAAGAAATACCATTGCCTTGTTGCTGCACCTTATTGGATATAGTTAATGAGCTCCGACTGCCGACAAAGACCATCAGGCCTACAACTGGGACATTACTGTCATTGCTACTTAAAGGGCCCACATACCGTTCTTGCTTAATTGATCTCTCATTAGGATTAAAAGTTTAATAGGCTGGCCTAGGTTTCCCCTTTAGAAGTCTTGCCAGAATTAATGTTTAACTCTCACTTATCCTTTCAGGTCATGCTCAAGTGATACTCCATTTTACATACTTGTATATAATATACTGTATTGCCAAATTGTCTTAACCTGTATTATTTTAGAGGAATTATTCTACTGAATAAGGACTGTTATCCAAAGTTCAGTTTATCTATTACCTCCTCTGTTCAACAAGATCTTCTTTGAGTTATTCAGTAAATGTTAATAGAATATAAACTCATCAAGTTGTTTGACTTATTACTTTAAGGTGGTGCTAAAATGTCTGAACCCAGAGTGTCAGGTGGGTTGGAATGTTCCCAGGGTCATAGTGGTGCAGATGAGCAGGTAAATCTAAGCAGTCCCCAAGAGGGTCGTGCTACATACCATAGTTTGTAAACTCTGTAACTTTCACACAGACTAAATAATATACACTGATTTTGGTTATTTTTAGGTTATTTTTGTCAAAGATTATTATGAAGAAAGATTATTTGTTTGCAAAATTTTATAACAGAAACTAAGAAAAATATGTTTTGTTTTCAAAATTTGCAGTATTTTTTTATTTATATAGCAAAAAATAAAAAAACACAGTGGTGATTAAATATCACCAAAATAAAGCTCTATTTGTGTTAGAAAAAAACGTACAAATGTTATTAGTTTACAGTGATGTATGGCCGAGCAATTGCCAGTTTAATTAGCACAGTGCTGAATAGCAAAAAATGGCGTGGTCATGAAAGGGGGTAAAACCTTCCGGAGGTCAAGTGGTTAAAAATGATCTTTCTCTTGCACATGATTGGTTGATGAAGTAAAGTTTGCTAAGTAAACATGCACTTTCCAAATAAATAGTCTCTATTTTTTTTTTTTTTACTAAATTAAACCTGTTTGTCTTTTTCATACTGTGTTAAGACAAAACAGTTTTTTAAGTGTTTCCTATTTTTTCTTTCTTCACTTTATTATAACCCAAAAACAAAACAGAAAATAGAGATTTTTGGTGAGAGGAAACTGTATTTTCCTCACTAGTCTGGTAAAAACAGAGCATTAGCATTAAGTTCTGACATGGAATTGTACATCAACTTCTAATGGAGAACAGTGAGACTGAAAGGAGTACTTATTGCTCATTAGTGATTGGAGAATCAGCTACGTGAACCGTAGATCATTAGGAAAATATTTCCGAGCTTACTGAAAATATCTATTGCCAATTCTTCCACTGTCAACACAAAGTACATGGCAGCTATGTATCAAATACAGTTTATTAACACCAGACAATGACTAATCCATTATCTCTTCTAATGACAGAAATCTTCTGTCAGATTATATTTTAGATGCATAAAATTTACAAATCTCTTTTGAAATATTTTGAGTTACAATGAAACTTTTATAAATGATCCAATTTTTCCAGGTGCATTATACTCATTATGATGTTTCTGATAATTAGAGATGCGCTAAACATACCCGGATTTGAGGCAGGTTCACAGAGCATGAGTGAAGTTTAGGTGCTAATTCCAAACCCTTTTGAACTAAATGGGAGCTGAAGGTTAAAAATACAGTAATAGCCATTAGGCAAGAGATTGTGATGATTAAACTAATATTGGGGCTGGGCACTGCCTTGGGAAGCAGTAACTAAAGCAAAAAAATAAAAAAAATATTGCTTGTCAGGGAGCAGCAATTGTAATAATGCTGTAAAGAAAAATTCCAGATATGGATATGTTATATATAGTTACATTGGTCCAGCATTTCTATGTATATACCATACCTGGCCAATACCCCTGGAAGCTGTAAATCACTGAAGTAGACACTGTTGCTCCATTGATCGCCAGTTGCTTCCGGGTCCGGTGCTAAATGGCTGGTCTGCTGCATTCTGAACACAGGAGGTTGGCCGCTCGACACGGGTGTAAAGGATTTCCTGATTGGGTGGGGTTTGGAGCATGACATCATCGCCTGCCTCTCCACCTCATCCAATGTGTATGTGCATGTGTATTACAGGCCTGACAAAGGGGCCCTGCAAATGTTGCACTTAAACACTGTGATGTCATCACTGAATACATATTTGGACTTTATTTTAGTGATGTGTGTGCTGGTGACATACTGTATATGCTGGCTTTTGGTTCCAGTCTACCAGCTGCAACACCTGCATACTTCTTGTCCTATGCAGGAATGTGTGCTATGGGAATATTATATGGGGATGGGGGTCAGGAACAGGTGGTTAGAGGAGGTAATGGGGTTCAGAGCCTCTTCTTTTATAAAATACATAATATTTTGGGGGTGTTAAGTAACTTTTTAGCTAAAAATGCTGATTTTAACATGTGTGTGAAAAGTAAAAAAGAAAATGCTTTAGAGTGGAAATGATCCCACTGTTTTACTCTAAGCCTTATTAACAGATTTTCTCTCTACTATACAGTATTTTTTAAAAACATTCACTGGTACATGCCCCTCTGGCAGTGCGCAGCTCCCCATGTTCTTTGTTTGACAATCCCTGCCTATTAATTAGTCTTTAAATAGAGAGAATTGATTTCAAGATTCACCTCCCATTGACTTTCCAAGTTTCAATTTGCTAATTTTTGTCCGTGTTAGCCAAATGTGCCTGCAAATCAAACCCAAGCAGATTGGCCCATCACTACTGCCTCTCTGGCAAAATGTGGCCTACAAAAAAAGTGTATAAATACTGTGTATGAAGTCACTACAATATTTTGGTGTTTGTTACACAGAATTACAGAATTACACTGTGATGATGATATTTCCAATAAAACCTGCCTGGTGTCTCTCCATCAAAATGTAGCTTGGTAAAACTGCCTAAATATGGCATGTTGAGTAAATACAATGGCTGTTGTCTCTCTGGTTAAAAATGTGGCCTGGTACAAGTGTTTAATTACTGTGCACAACCCACTACAATATTTTGGTGTTCTTTTTCTGTGAAATAAATACCCTCTAATGTTGATTTTTTTATTTAAAGTTAGCTTTTGTCCCGCCAGTTTAAAAGGTGACCTATTAAAGGTGCTTAAAGGGGTTGTAAACCCTTGTGTTTTTTCACCTTAATGCATCCTATGCATTAAAGCGGAAGTAAACCCATCGATTTAACAGTTTAAAAAAAAAAGGCATGCCGGAAATGCTAACTGCACATTGGCTGTGCTCTCAACCAAACAGTCAAACCATCCAATGGCTGGTGTCATAACGGATCACACGTGCAGCACTGTGGCAGTTGAAGATTAAACAGAGGCAAAGATGGCAGCTTCCTTGGCTGAAAACGATAGGGGGGTTTACTTCCACTTTAAGGTGAAAAAACACCTGGCAGTCACTGGCCACCCATTTTACTTTTCTGAGCCCCTGCATCTCTTCGGCGGGGATGCGCTGTTCCTCTCTCCATGGGGTCCTGGCACTTGATTGGATAGATTGATAGCAGCGCAGCCATAGGCTCCCGCTGCTGTTAATCAAATCCAATGATGCTGATGCCGGGGGGGGGGGGCTGAGTCCAGCATTCGTGTCTGTGGATGTACATGCTGGACTCAGGAGCGTGCCCGCAAGGTAACCCCCTCGGGAGAGCGCTTCTCCTAGGAGGTTATCTGATGCAGGGAGGAGCTGCAAGAGCCACCAGGGGACCCCAGAAGAGTATGTTCGGGACCACTCTGTGCAAAACTAGCTGCACAGTGGAGGTAAGTATGACATGTTTGTTATTTAAAAAAAATAAAAAACAATCCTTTACAATCACATTAACCTCCCTGGCGGTATTTCCGAGTGTGGCCCGGGGTGAATTTTCAGTACCAAGAGCAGTAACCCCGAGCCATATCCAGGTACAGGTTACTTACCTTGTCCCCAGGATCCTGCTATGTCCCCCTGCTGTATTCTCCACCAGATCCTCCGCCCGATTCATCAATGTTCCGGGCTCAGTTCCCTGCGAGTGTCGTGATGCATGGGGGCGGAGCCTGGAGGCAAATTCAAAAAAGTACACAAAGCATAACACATACAATACAATTCTATCACATAGAAACCCAATAAAATACATTTATGTTTTTGGTTGTAAAATGACAAAATGTGGAGCATTTCAAGGGGTATGAATACTTTTTCAAGGCACTGTATATGCAATTATACAATTTGTAAATTAGGAAAAGAAGGGAATTTTTAAAGGTGTCAAAATCATAACAGAAAATACTTTAAAATGTTCAAATTTAATTACATTTATAGAGAGGCCAGCCTGTGCCACTGTCCATTTTAGCAGTTTAAGGCAGATTTTTGGAGAGGCAGGCATGTTGATTGCATAGGTGTGGGCTGGGTTCATAATAGACCCGGGGTTAGAGCTCAGGTCTTCTCTCAACCGACAGGAGGATTCCCATCTATTCTCATCCTCTCCCATGGACTCCTGTGCATGGGAGTCAGGAGGACTCCCTTCCTCTTTAGGAGTCAGGGAGGCTGCATGGAGCAGCCAGAGCGTGCATGTCTGCAGAAGGCAGAGGTAGTTCACGACAGAGCAGCAAGGAGCTGATTGTGAGTACACTATGAGAGAGCTTGACTTGACCTTTGTGTTGGTCTGAGGAGTAGACCTAAGGCCTAGGCTTGAGACCTGAAGCAGCCCCGTGGCAAGAGAGTAAGCAAGGAGACTAAAGTTTTGCGCAAATCTCAGTAATGGTGGAACCCCAGCATGGAAAATTGCTGTCTTTTATGTTAACTTTTCCATTCCTTTAAATAAAAGTGGGCAGCCATGCCCTTAAAAATGCAGTTCTGGACTGTTGCAGCGTCTTGAAAATGCAAGCACCACTTCCGTAATGTTGATAATAAAACTATCACAGAATATCCATGCGGCCTGAATAAATGTGCAGTAACTTCAGCTCAACATGTTTTGCCAGTCACTGGCTTCCTCAGGAGACTTTTGAATACTGCAAAAAATGCTACTAAAGATAATAGATAATGGTTGTAAGTAAAAAATAAACATATGTATCAGTACAATTGTATAAACGTACATAAAGGAGTATCAGTATACAAAAGCATAGATAGATCACCTGGAGGGCTCTCTTACCATAGGTGCTCAGGATAATTTTGTGTATAACAAAAAAAAAGAACTTTATGCATCAATAGGATCGCCCACGGGGAAATCAGCAATCCATAGGAGGGGTAATGTCCACATGTATTTTAAAAATGTATTAACCTGAAAAACTACGTAATTTATGCCACTTTGGCAAACCTATAAGATTTTATTTACAATGTACCTACCACTCAAATTGAGATGAGAGGAGAACAAACATAAGGAGTCCAATAAATTGTGTACAAGCCTTGCCACCCGTGTCAAAGATGAAAACCTAACTCATAAGAGTATATGCTTTCCCAAAGGGATGAAAGGGGAGACCCAGCTTCTATATGCATAAGATGCTACAAAGAAGAGAAAAAGGGAGCACTATTAGAATCCCACAGGCAGCTTACAAGTCCCAAAATAGGTTGTTCTCAGGGGTTTGCCTTTTTTACCAGACAAAAATGTTGCATATGGATTGCCCACACAGCGTCCCGAGTGGCAATTGGCATGGTGAAACACCGGCCACATGTTGGACCTTAAATACCCCCCATCCCGCTGGCATCTTACATCGCCAGCAGGATGTGGAAGCCCAGATGGCACCATTGTCCACACACACACCCACCCACCCACAGGAGGTGAGGTCATGCTTATGCGCGACAGCACCTGCGCTCTATCTTGGAAAATCCGCTGCCAGAGCGGAGGCTTGGAGCAGGTCTAAGCATTGACTGTAGTCACCCGACCAATCCTGCAGTAGAGACCACAAGGGGCCCATTTAGATGGAACAAGGACCCCAAGGGTCAGGGTGGATGGAAACAGGGACAGTGAGAATGAGGCACAAGGGCTAACCTAAAGCGCCACCCATAGGAGAACAGCTACCAAAACATCTTCTGCCGCTGGACCCCATAGGCAGGCTCCAGGCATCTGTATGGCCACCCATTCCCCTGCACAAAACCCAGGTTGACCTCCTAGCTGGACTCATTGGCTCCTGCTGCTGTCAATTAAATCTAGTGACAATGGAGCAGGGGCGGGGTCGAGTCACACTGTGTGTGTCAATGGACACACAGAGTGCGACTTGGAATCAAGAGAATCCAGGAGAGCTGGCAGGGAACCCCCAGAAGAGGATGTTCAGAGCTGTACAGAGCAAGTAAGCATGACATGTTTGTTATTTAAAAAAAAAAAAAATATCTTTCCAATCACAAGTCAAACCATAATGTAACAGTAAAAAAAAAAAAATTTAAATATGTAAAAATGGTCACCAGAATAAGGAGTCACTGATGCTGGCCATATACATCATACCGTTCCCCAACACTGCATACAGCTTAAATGGTGTTTTACTATGTCACCCTCAAAGTAAAAAAAAAGGAAGACCCTTTGCCTTCTGAACGATATACTTTAACATTTTGTTGCATTGGTAAATACTCCTCATGGCAGTGTCCAGTTCCCCATCCCCTTCATTTGACAATACTTTGCCCATTAAACAACCAATGTTATTTTTTATTCTCTGATAGATGAAGGATCTAGGTGGTCACCATGGGCAACTCCCTATTATTTTTTGCAATATTTTTTTCTCATTTGTTTTATACGTAGCTTGGATGGATTTTATTTAGAAAAAAAAAGCGAAAACAGATGCATTTCCTTTAACAACTAATGACAACAGGAAGATGACGGGCAGCCCTGCAATGAAGATTTATACAGAATACAGCAGCCTACACATCGTGGGACATGCTTCATTACAGGTATATAATATAACCAAAGAAATTTTTTTTTTTAACTAAACTTTGAAAACTGGTTGTTGGTTGCTTGGTTGTTAAAGGAAATGCATCAGTTTTCTACTTTTTTTCTACATTGTACCCCTTACCTATTCACCAAAAAAAAATAAAAAATAAAGACAGGACGCAGTTTTGACTATTTCTTTATTCAAAAAATAAAAAAATAATGTCCCCCTATGTACACTGAGCAAAATTATAAACGCAACACTTACCCCTATTTATCATGAGCTGAACTCAAAGATCTATGACTTTTTCTATGTACACAAAAGGCCTATTTCTCTCAAATATTGTTCACAAATCTGTCTAAGGCCCCTTTCACACTTGTATGACTTGTCCTGCGACTTGGGACTGCAAAGTCGCATGACAAGTCGTTCCCCATGATTTCATAGTTACATAGTTAGGTTGAAAAAAGACACAAGTACATCCAGTTCAACCACAAATAAAAAATAAATAATATCATACAATCCCATATACCCCATTCTATACCCACAGTTGATCCAGAGGAAGGCAAAAAACCCCAGCAGTGCATGCTCCAATTTGCTAAAGCAGGGGAAACATTTTCCAATGACAACCATTCATATTAGTATAACTTCAAGTCGTGCCAACTTCAAAGTAGTCCCTGCACTACTTTGGTCCGACTTTGATCCTACTTCAGCCCATTGAATATCACTGAAGTCGGAATAAAGTTAGATCGCTGTCTTAACTGATCCAACTTTGTGCTCTGATGATCTTGAAGGGGAACTCCACACAAACTGTAAAAAAAAAAACAGCATGGGTTCCCCCTCCAAGAGCATACCAGGCCCTTCTTTCTGGTATGGATTTTAAGGGGAACCCAAAATCCATACCAGACTCTTATCTGAGCACACAGCCCGGCAGGTAAGGAATGGGGGTGGGGAAAAGCGAGCGCCCCCCCCTCCTGAACCGTACCATGCTGTATTCCTTCAACATGGGGGGTGGGTGCTTTGGGGCAGGGGGCCACCCTATGATGTCACCCAGTGACCCCGCCCCATGCCAATATAAGTAGTGGCACACCGCGCACCTAGCATTAGAGCAGGAGAGAGCGTCACGTCAACATCAGAAGAAGAACAGAGCGAGAAGCCCCGGCAAAAGAGCAAAAAGACAGCAGAGAAGACCCGGCAGAGGCAGAAGACAGCAGACAGAGGGAGAAGAACCGGAGAGGGTTAAAAGACCCGGCAGAGGCAGAAATCGTCACCAGAAGAGGGAAAAGAGCCGGAGAGGGGAGAGGAAGTTGGAAGAGACACTGGAGCTGTAATAAATTACTTTAAAAACCTGTGTACTGCGTTTTATTTTTGACACTTTTTTTAGGTGAATGGGCAGGGCCCCCACTGCCCGAAAGCACCCACCCTCCCATGTTGAGGGCATGCGTCCTGGTATGGTTAAGATCCATGCCAGACCAACCTGGTATGCTCTTGAAGGAGGAACCCATGTTTTTTGTTTTTTTTACATTTTGTGTGGACTTCCCCCTAAAGATTCATACCAGACACAGTACCTGGTATAGTCGGGGATCAAAGTCGGATCCCTGTTCATTGAAGTCGGACGCATGTCGGACTTCAAGTTGCAGGGCACAGTCGGATCCACAGTTGTACGACTGTTGTGTCGTACCAGTGTGAAAGGGGCCTAAATCTGTGTCCTGAGTATCTCCTTTGCCGAGATAATCCATCCACCTCACAGGTGTGGCATATCAAGATGCTGATTATTCAGCATGATTATTGCACAGGTGTGCCTTAGGCTGTCCACAATAAAAGGCCACTCTAAAATGTGCAGTTTAACTGTATTGGGGGAGTCTGGGGGGTCTGAAAACCAGACAGTATCTGGTGTGACCACCATTTGCCTCACGCAGTGCAGCACTTCTCTTTTGCATAGAGTTGATCAGGTTGATCAGGGCAGCACAGTGGTGTAGTGGTTAGCACTTTCACCTAGCAGCAATAGGGTTGCTGGTTCAAATCCCGACCACAACACCTTCTGCCTGGAGTTTTCATGTTCTCCCTGTGCCTGCGTGGGTGTCCTCCGGGTACTCCGGTTTCCTCCCACACTCCAAAGACATGCTGGTAGGTTAATTAGATCCTGTCGATAAAAATTGGCCAAATATGTGTATGTTGTATGTGTATGTGTTTGTAAGCGTGTCTGGACCCCACAGGGCAAGGACCGCACTATACCACAGAGGGACACCAGTGGCAAAAAGGTGTAGGTAGCGCTATACAAGTCATTGATAGGTAGCGCTATACAAGTCATTCATTCAGGTTGTTGATTGTGGCCTGTGGAATGTTGGTCCATTCCTCTTCAATGGCTGTGCAAAGTTTCTGGATATTGTCAGGAATTGGAATATACGCTGATCCAGAGCATCCCAAATATGCTCAATAAATGACATGTTCAGTGAGTATGCTGGCCATGCAAGAACTGGGATGTTTTCAGCTTCCAGAAATTGTGTACAGATCCTTGCAACATGGGGCCGTGCATTATCATGCTGCAACATTAGGTGATGGTTGTGGATGAATGGCACAACAATGGGCCTCAGGATCTTGTCACAGTATCTCTGTGCATTCAAAATGCCATCAATAAAATGCACCTGTGTTCATTGTCTATAGCATATGCCTGCCCATACCATAACCCCACCGCTACCATGGGCCACTCGATCCACAATGTTGACATCAGCAAAACGCTTTGCCATACACACTGTCTACCATATGCCCTGTACAGTGAAAACCGTGATTCATCCGTGAAGAGAACACCTCTCCAAAGTGCCAGACGCCAATGTGAGCATTTTCCAACTCAAGTTGGTTATGATGACGAACTACAGTTCGTCATCTTGAGAACTTGAGACCCGGATGAGCATGCAGATGAGCTTCCCTGAGACGGTTTCTGACAGTTTGTGCAGAAATGATTTGGTTATGTAAACCGATTGTTGCAACAGCTGTCCGGGTGGCTGGTCTCAGACGATCTTGGAGGTGAAGATGCTGGATGTGGAGGTCCTGGGCTGGTGTGGTTACACATGGTCTGCGATTGTGAGGCCAGTTGGATGTACTGCCAAATTCTCTAAAATGCCTTTGGAGATGGCTTATGGTAGAGAAATCAACATTCAATTCAAGGGCAACAGCTCTGGTGCACATTCCTGCAGCCAGCATGCCAATTGCACACTCCCTTAAAACTTGCTACATCTGTGGTATTGTGCTGTGTGATAAAACTGCATATTTTAGAGTGGCCTTTTATTGTGGCCAGCCTAAGGCACACCTGTGCAATAATCATGCTGTCTAATCAGCATCCTGATATGACACACCTGTGAGGTGGATGGATTATCTCGGCAAAGGAGAAGTGCTCACTAACACAGATTTAGACAGATTTGCAAATAATATTTGAGAGAAATAGGCCTTTTGTGTACATAGAAAAAGTTGTAGATCTTTGCAATTAGCTCATGATAAATAGGGCAAACACAAAGGTGTTTATAATTTTGCTCAGTGTAGATCCATTGCCAATCGTGACGCCCGCCGCACTGCCAGACCCGAAAAATAAATGCTCTGCCCACAACGAAGGCTAACCTCTGAATGCCTGCTCTGCCATTTGATAGTTCTTAATTATGTAATGTGATGTCACTGACCCAGCATGCACCGTTTTTTTTAACCCCATACCCTTTTTATGGCCAATAACTTGCATATAAGCCTTCAAAGTGGGGACTGTTAATTTTTCAAGTTCCGGTCCTATAGACTTTAATAGGGATCGGGTCTGAACTTTTGTGATGATCAAAAGTTCTGGTGTGAACTGAACTGGGGGGGTGTTCAGCCCAACTCTACTTGGCATAGTGAATAAGGTAAAGCTATGTTCACTTTTTGAATACCCATTCATGTGTGCAGGAGAAATTAAAAAAAAAATTCTTCTTGCACATTATTGGATGATTGAAGCTTCACCTTATTTGCCAAGCTGAGTGAACGTGCACTTTGGCAGGTGAACAGTTTGTGTTCCTTTGGTATAAATCAACCCCATTGAATATCATGAACACCCTTACATTTTTTATTTGTTTTTTATTTTCAAACAGTGTCCTATTAGTTCCAATGGAACAACTTACTCAGTATACATGCATACAGTCATAATTTAAGTGAAGAGAAAGTAAAAAAATGACATATCAACCACAGGGCTATCTTTCTTAAGTTATTGCAAAATTTGCTCTTGTTGGGCAATAGCTATACAGTAAAACCTTGGATTGCGAGCATAATTCGTTCAGAAACAAGAAACATGCTTGTAATCCAAAGCACTTGTATATCAAAGCGAATTTCCCCATGAGAAATAATGGAAACTCAAATGATTAGTTCCACAACCATTTATTCATAGGTCCTTCCGTTTATAGTTCATATAAAAAGATTATAGAAATGTGATCAGGTTGTGTAACCATAAAATGTCCATCCACAAATGGAAGCCTCCACAAGGGGATTAGACGCAAAATCCAACAGGAGCTACAGAGTATAAAAGAGAAGAGAGGCGCCACAAGTGTAACAATATGTTGCTAAATGTTGTAACTTCATTAAATGTAACCCTATTGCTACACTTATAGGCGCCTCTTTTCTCTTTTATACTCAGTTGTGACATGATGCTACTTGTATTTCAAGACATCGCTTGTATATCATGTTAAAATTTATTTAAAAATGTTGCTTGTCTTGCAAAACGCTCTCAAACCAAGGTTTTACCGTACTTTGCTTTGCCTTTCTCATGAATCAACAGCTAATTAATGCAGGGCATCAAGTAGGTGCGCAAATTACATGACAATGGGAACCATACAAAAATAAAATCTTATTGTTTGGATACCCATATGGAATTTACTAGTTTCATTCCTTCTACTGAACCAGTACACGCTTTAATTATTTCAAACATCAACAAGTACTTTGATGGTAAAGTTTTTTACTTCAGTAAATGTTTATATAAAACTTCTCAAAAAAGTTCAGTACTTATAAAAAAAAAAAATCTAATTGTAAAGAAAATTCATGCAAAAAACACTACAAAAGGCTTCCTAATTTTTGTATTTTGATTTTATATTGATCTACCATGATCGCTAGTTAATATAATTTCTATATGTGCTATATATATATCTATATATAGATATAGATATCTATATATAGATATATATAAACATTTTTGACAATAGATAGGTAGATAGCTAGATAGATAGATAGATAGATAGATAGATAGATAGATAGATAGATAGATAGATAGATAGATAGATAGATAGATAGATAGATAGATAGATAGATAGATAGATAGATAGATAGATAGATAGATAGATAGATAGATAGATAGATAGATAGATAGATAGACAGACAGGCATATGTAGCAGAGATCCAACAAATCATTCTGTTCAGTGTTTGTAAATAAACCCCCATAATTCTATCCTAAGTTGGAAGCAAGCATATAGAAGCATGAATCTACGCTCAGAGAAAATGTACATAAAATAAAAGGGCTGGCGAAGAAAGCAAGAAAAAAATGACAATATCTGCCCAATGCCAAGTGGGTGACTCGAAAAAAAGAGTTTAAAAAAGGAAGAAAGAATAAAGAGATATAAAATTAAAAGGTAAAAAGCAAGAAGGCAAATAAGAGTACGCTTTCAGCTTCCACATTATTAATGACTCTTCAAAAAATCTGCGAGTTTTCCAATCTTCTCTGAGAAGCGCATGAAGGAGCTCACAGATGAAACTGACCTTCAAAATGTTCTTTGGTCTTTAGTTAAGAAATTCGCTCGCCATTATGGCATCATTAGGGAAACAAGGATAAAATTACTCCATGGTTAATGACCTATAGTATCTCCCCACCAAAATTTGTTTCAGATCTAATAAAACTGTGCTTAACACACTCGGATGAGTTATGAGGACTGTTCTGCAGGGTATTAAAATGTGGAAAATAGATTTTCCGAAGCTGGGGGGACTGGACTTTTTGAATCAGATAGCAGAATGGAATTTTCTGGGCTATAAATTCTTCCATGTCTCAATTTCATCTCTCTCTCTCGCCTGCTTTCTTTTTTTCCTCTCTCTCTCTCTTTTCTCTCTCTATCTTTCTGCAATGCTAAAGCAACAGAAAACCTTGCAGCTGAAAACATTTCCTCAACTTTACTTCCTCTTTTTGTTGTCAGAGATGTTCAGTAATCTTGGGAAAATCCAGCATTTCCATTATTTCTCATTTTATTATCTGTTATAAATTATTAACTTGTGTTATTTTACCTGATTGATGTTAATGTTATACTATGTCAGAGAAATAGAATGTAGAACTACAGTAGTTTATTAGTACAAGCAGAAGAAACCGGTAGTGTTCTCTCTGGAAATAACAGTCACTAGATCCACCAATTTAATGGCCCCAGGAGATTTTGGTGCAGTTCTTCTTTTTTTTATTATTTTAAGGAAGGCAGGCAGTAAACAATAAACTGTGGTCAGATGTCAAGAGTTATTTTTTGAATTCTTTATTTCACAAAAAGTCAGAATACATGGGACATTGACTTGACAGTGACAAAAATAAGATAATTTGGAGGCTCCTGGGTATAATGCCATAAGCACAGTACCATCAGAACAACAAAAAGTTTGTACTTCCCATAAATAGGGATATAAACATGACTAAGTGCTTGGCTCATCAGAGCCATACAGACTAAATGAGAAAGAGTCTATTTACCACATACAGTATGATACACATGTACCTCTGCATTCTGTAAATTATCTGAAAAAAAAGGGGGTTTGAACTTGCCTTAGGAGAAAGGGCAATATAATAAAGTAAGAAAAAAGGAGGGTTAGAGAAAAAAAAATGTTTGGGGGGGGGGGGGCAAGAGGGTTGGGAGGCAGCTGGGGAGGTGTTTGGGTGGATAAGTGGAGGGAATAGGGAAGGCTGGGTGTCATGTGAAGTTAGGTCCCTCTCATAGGATAACTGACCTAAGTACTGGTCACCTGAGGTCAGCCATTGGTCTGCTGAAAAAAGGTTAGGATAAAACTGAATGTAATAAGAATATGTAAGCCGAAGAATATACAAAGTTGTGAGATTTCTCTTGTGTGCCCCTCTCTGTAGCTATCAGGTCTTCCATCTCATTCATTTCTCTGATTTTTGCTAACCAATGGCTATCATGGGTGCCTGGCCCTGTTTCCAGAAAATAGGGATACAACTTTTTGCAGTACTCACCAGGAGAGGGACAATGGAGCACCTGTAGGTCTTACTGGGGGTTTTGTTGTGATGTAGCAGGAAGAAGGTAGGGTCCCAGGGTTGCACATAATCTTTGAATTTCTGGGTTATGCAATGGACATCTGACAAGAAGTTGTGAAGCTTCTTACATGTCCAGAAGAAATAAAGCAGGTCCCCAATCTCTTCCCCGAAGAGTTTTTATTGCAATTAATATTCATGTAAAAAAATCCATGCATATTTAGATAAATAGCAAAAAGTAATTTTGCTACCCTTTTTTGCAAGGAACAATGGGTCATAACATGAAAAAATTCCAACACATCTAGTCAACTTTTTTCCATACAAACCTCTACTGGTGCTGTCAACAAATCATGGGTACCCAACACAAAAGTTGGCCTCTATACCATAGTGTTGTATACTAAAATTATATTACTGTGGTAACAACTTGATCATGCCATTGCTTTAATGTTGTCAGAGATAGCAGTGACCCTTCTTGGTACCTTCTTGGAAAAAGTGGGGTCATTATAAGCTTTTAAATATCCAGTACTGATGTGATAAGCAGGTCTCCATCCCTATGGTCACAACTCTGGTCCAAGACTCTCTTTGGCCATTGAGGTCTGTTACCTTCTTGAACAAAGTATTTCTAACACTTCTATTTTATATTTCCATTTTTTGTTAAAATTATTATTAATATTTCAGCTATAATCAATGCAGCTGATGTAGTTCCTTGTGTATAAAATTTTCCAATAGCCTTTCAGATGGTACATACATAGATAGGACATAATTGGTGAAACAACGTGTTCAGTATTAATATACTATTATGGTGAGATCTAGTCATTTATATGATCAGCGTGGCTAGTGTCATACTGCAAGAGCCTGTAAGCACATAACATTTGCCGCATTAAACCTTGTATTATGGAAACCTATTTTACAGACATATATTTCTTGCTGTAAAAGTCTTGTAACAAAGCCGCATATACTGAACTTAGGAAATAAATTAAAGCTGCAATGTATAACCAATCATTTACAAGGGAAAATAAAAAAACAAGAATTTTTTGACATGATATTTACTAAGGTCAGGTAACATTGCCTTTGTCAAGTGCATAGTCTTTTCTTCATTAACAAATTTAACCCAATGCGTTAATCTTTCTTTCTTCATTGCTGACAAAAAAAGATTTGAACATAAGAACCAGTGATGAACAAGTATAGTTAAACAAACTAGGCAGTCGATGATTTGCAGATGATTTTAATTGTTTGAATGTAGGCATAAAGATTTGTCTAACACAATTCACAAATCCCAGTTAATTCTTGAATTGCACAAGTCTCCACAAATCAGACAGATCTGCATGCAGATGAAAAAAAATAAAAAAATAAAGAGGATCAACCATTTTCCTGATCTCTTCTTCACAATAACAACAATGGCCACAGGCACCTGCCTACTGTGCCCAATATTAAATTCCGCTTGGGTCATCTGACACAGACAATTCACATAACACTAGTTTCAATTTGCGTTTCACACAGAAGTCGGGGTGGTTTTTGCGTGCTGTCCTTCTGACAGCGGTTACACACACAACAACAAGGACAGATTCAAGATTGCATTATGTTTCCGAAGTAAGAAAACCAAGCTGCCATTATCTGGAATAGGAGCCGCAGATACCAGTGGTGCTTTTAGGTTAGTGAGGACCAGTTACTGCCGCTGAGAGAGGTGGCTCACGAGGTAATGGCATTTTGCTCTCTTTAAACTTTAATCTTTCCTATTAATGCTCTGCAACTGGAGAATGTATGAGAGTTAATGTTCCATGAACGTGTTCTCACTCGGCAGTCTCTGCAAGCTAATTACCTTCAGGTGCTAAATGGGGGGAAATTGCAATCCATTTGGATGTGAAAAAATTTCGCCTTTCCAATCCCCTGTGAAACATTTTTTTCCTGAGTATTGCAGAAAAAAAATGCACCCTTTTAATGTGTTTTTGTGTCTTTATTCTGAGTTCTTAAATAAAAACAACACAATAACCAGGCGACTTGACATGGAAATGATCGCCGGTAAAATCTTTGAACAAAAGACATTACACTGTCCTGCAATGTGTGTGTGAGAGACTGTGACAGGAATATTGCGGCACAGTCCGTTATGTTTATAGTTTCCGACATTCATCACCATCTAGTACCAATCATAAATGGAGAATGAAAGCCATTTTTCAACTGTTGAGAAAAATTATAAGAATGCTCACAATATATATATATATATATATATATATATATATATATATATATATATATACATACAGTATATACACATATATTTTTATATATACAATACATTGCCTTCCTAAAACTGCCATGATTGTTTTGGGTGTGTGAGTTTCAGGACAGAAAATGTTAGCAAATTATGGCACCCATAAATTATACCTGACTACATTTTTACCGAAATGTACTAATTAGCACTAATGTTTATACCTTGTATAGTGTTTGATGCAACAATAATCACACCTGAAATAGTAAGCATCATTATTAATGCAAAATTATTACTTTGACATTGAAAACTTAGTGCCATTCCTTAACAGTCAACCTAACCCTAATTGTCAGGCTATCTATTGCTTTCACTTTGAAAAGATTTACATCAGAAATACACTGTGGTTATGCACACACTTGCATGCTAATACACACATCTGCATATCAGGGCTACCAACTTCTCCTGTAGTGCCTATTCACAGCAGTGTGCTGTGGTAATGCATGGTAATATGCATTATGCACATTGGTGCAATACGGCCTATTATTGTAAACAGCACTCAAGTGCACCTACTGTATACTGCACCATAACTTGTGCTACCATGCTTTGCAGTATACTTTGGAAGCAGTTCTCGGTATTGAAATGAATAAGCTGCTTAACACGCATTAACTTGCAATGTAACATGTTAATAAAACGCCCTGCAGCAAGCGGGGATAGCGTGAAGTGCCCCTAGTGTAAACCTTTCAGAAAGGAACACTAGTTGCCTGACAATTAGACCCCTTTCACACTAAGGGCACTTTACAGGTGCTATAGCGCTAAAAATAACGCCTGTAAAGTGCCTCTCATTTCACTCCAATGTGAAAGCCCGAGAAGTTTTCACACTGGAGCGGTGCGCTTGCAGAACGCTCAAAAAAGTTCTGCAAGCCGCATCTTTGAGGCGCTTTAGGAGCGGTGCATACACCGCTCCTCCACCGCCCCTGCCCATTGAGATCTTTTAACCCTTTTTCGCCCATTAGCGGGGGTTAAAAGCACCCCGCTAGCAGCCGAAAAGCGCTGCAGAAACAACGGTAAATCGCAGCTAAAAAATAGCGGTGCTTTACCGCCGTCGCCCGGCACTGCTTAGTGTGAAAGTGCCCTTATAGTGACCTTCAGGCTTCATTATGGACCTGGAACAAGTAGATACATCTGGAAAGTCACAGTAAAGGTAGATGTCCTTATCTGCATTCTTACGCAAAATCTGGGCTAGTGACTTAAAATGAATGTAAAGTCTCGTTTTTTTTTTTTTTTTTTTAAATAACAAACATGTTATACTTACCTGCTTTGTTGCAGTGGTTTTGCACAGAGCAGCCCAGACCCTCCTCTTCACGGGTTGCTCTTCGGCTCTCCCTCCTGTTAAGTGCCCCCACAGCAAGCAGCTTGCTATGGGGGAACCCAAGCCAAGTCACAGTTCCCTGTGTCCATTCAGACACAGAGCCGCGACCCGGCCCCACCCCCATCTGTCTCCTGATTGGCTGAATGATTTTGATTGACAGCAGCGGGAGCCAATCATGCAGCGCTGCTGTCCCAGCCAATGAGGAGTCCCGGGCCACTTAGACACTCCTGCAGCATCGCTGGATAAAGATGGGCTCAGGTAAGTATTAGAGGGGATGAAGGGGGCTGCTGCACACAGAAGTTTTTTTTTATCTTAATGCATAGAATGCATTAAGATAAAAAAAAAAATCTGTCATTACAACCCCTTTAAATTATTGAAGCCAGGGGGTTATCAAGACAACCAGGCACTAGAGTATAGAGAAAGAGAAGTTAACAGCGGCAACCTCCATGTTTCTCTCAGGAAAGGTTTCCTTTAATTACTGGCAAACAGCATCTATCTTATGTAGGTTCCATGGCTGATTACATCCATGTAGGGTACTGACTGAGTTTAGTCAGGCACAAAACCTACATGAGTAATTAAAGGGATGAGCTGCTTCCCTGACACCTGGGGTTTGATTTACTAAAGAAGTTAAGGCCGTAACCTTAAAAGATAATGTTCATTTTACAAAATGAATATTAGTAAATATGGTGTAAATATGGTTCACATTGAATGCCCAGTCATGTGAGGAGAATTTAATAAACAGGTTATTGGTTGATTGAAATAAACAAAGCTTTACCCTGTTACCTAAGCTCTGTGAGCATTCACTTTGCTAAGAATACATCCTCTATACATTTAATAAATTACCTTCAAACTGTTACTAGCAAATACTAGCGAATGTAACTGGGTAGGAAAGACTCACAGAGAATGTTCAGTTTGCAAAGTGAACATCCTCTTAGCTTAGCAAATGATATGAAGTTGTCTTAATTTCAAACATTAAACAGGACAGAGGGAAAAGTGTTATGGAGGCCAGTCCTGAGCTGACACATCCCAATAAACAGGGCTGGACTGGGACAAAAATGTGGCCCTGGACTTTATCCAGACCGGCCCAGGGCACAGCACATCGGGGTACAGGGCACAGCACACATCAGGGTACAAGCACATCAGGGCACAGAACACATCAGGGCACAGCGCACATCAGGGTACAAGCACATCAGAGTACATCGCACATCAGGTCACAGCGCACATCGGGGCACAGCACATCAGGGGAACAGGACACAGCATATCAGGGTACAAAGCCCAGCACATCAGGGCACAGCACATCAGGGTACAGAGCCCAGCACAACAGGGCACAGCACATCAGGGTACATGGGGCACATGAGGGTACATGGGTCACATGAGGTACATGGGGCACATCAGGGCACAATTGCACGTGGGGCACATCAGGGCACATTCCGGCACATTCAGGGTACATGGGGCACATCAGGGTACATGGGGCACATGAGGGTACATGGGGCACATCAGGGCACATCTGGGCACATCAGGCACATTCAGGGCACATCAGGCACATGGGCACATCAGGGCACATTCAGGGCACATCAGGCACATGGGGCATGACATGACATGAGAGAGAACTTACTACAGACAAAAGAAGAGCGACAATTTTGAAAAAAACACAATATTTTTTACTTTTTGCTATAATAAATATCCCATTTAAAAAATAAAAATAAATGTTTTACTTTAGTTTAGGCCGATACGTATTCTTCTACATATTCTTGGTAAAAAAAAATCTCAATAATCGTATATTGATTGGTTTGCGCAAAAGTTATAGTGTCTACAAGACTTGGAACTTGCTGACACTCAAATAAATGTCTCTCTAGATGATCCAGGGACTAGCCACTCGCAACTGGATAATTCACTGTTGGATAAACCCTTGTTTGTAGATCTAGCAGCCAACAAGTGATCTCAGCTTAGCAAAGTCTCTGCCACAGACTTGGTTAGGAAACTTCAGAATGGACGCACCAAAGTCTCTTACAGGATCTTAGTTGCAACTGAAGGATAGGTTAGGAACTTTTCCTATGGTACCAGTATCTTTCAGCCAATCTGGCGATACCATCCTTGTGCGTGGCCCTCCTCCGAAGAGTCCTCCCCTGGTCGCATGTCGAGTTGCTGGGCCTCTCCAATCTTGAGACGGCACCGGGACACTTCAGAATCCTCCTTCAGTTACTGCACCTCGAACTAGCCAGGGAGCGGTGCTCTTGCAGGATGTTAGAAAAAGTCCTGCAAGCAGCATCTTTGGAGCGGTTTAGGAGTGGTGTATACACCGCTCCTCCACCGCCCCTGCCCATTGAAACGAATAGGCACCGCTGCCGAAGCGCCTGCAAAGCGCCTGCAAAGCGCTTCGGCAGTTCCGCTTTTCAGGTGCATTTAACCCTTTCTTCGGCTAGCAGATGAAATAGTGCCGCTAAAAAAATGGTAAAGCGCCGCTAAAACTAGCAGCGCTTTACAGCTAACGCGGCCGAGTGGTGTGAGTGTGAAAGGGGTCTTAAAAAAAATTTATGCAAATAAATCACCAGAACTAGATGGCTTACACCCGAGAGTCCTCAAAGGACTTATTCAAGTAATAGCCAGGCTATTATTTCTATTTTCATGGAATACTTAAAAATGGGAATGGTACCAGCTGATTGGCGTAAGGCCAATGTTTTACCAATACTCAAAAAAGGGCAAAGATATATACCTGGAAACTACAGGCCAGTCAGTCTAACATTAAAACAGTATTATTAGAAGCAATTAGCATGGATATATGAAAGTTCATTCTTGCCAGATCAATCTGCTAACATTCTATGAGGAAGAAAGCTGCCTTCTAGATAAAGGAAGGCCTGTGGATGTAGTGTAGTGTATCTAGATTTTGCAAAAGCATTTGATACAGTTCCACATAAACGCTTAATTCACAAATTGAGGTCTGTTGGCTTAGACCATAGAGCATGTACATGGATAGAAAACTGGTTATGGTGGTGATAAATAGTGTGTACTCAGAATGGTCTGGCATGGTAAGTGGGGTACACCAAGTCCCTGTCCTGGGACCAAATCTGTTTACTTTATTCATAAATGATATAGAGGTTGGAATAAATAGCTCAATCTCAGTGTTTGCTGATGGTACAAAACTTAACAGCAATTATTTCATAGCAAGATATAGAAATCGTACAAGAAGACTTCAATAAAATAATGGGATGGGCAACTACATGGTAAATGAGGTTTAATATTGAGAAATGTAAAGTAATGCACTTGGGGCCAAAACACGAATGCAAGTTACTCTCTATGATGAGAACCTTTGGAGGAATCCAGAATGGAAAATGATCTGGGTACCCTAGTAGATCACAGGCTCAGTAATGGCATGCAATACCAAGCTTCAGCAAGTAAAGCAAGCAGAATATTACCATGCATTTACTCAAGGGATAGAACTATCATTCTACCACTATACAAAACTCTGGTTCGGCCTCATCTTGAATATGCCGTCCAGTTCTGGTCAGCAATCCTCAGGAAGGATGTGCTGGAACTGAAGAGAGTCTAGAGAAGGGTGAAAAAGCTCATAAGGACACTGGGGGACCTCAGTTAAGAGAAATGACTACAAGCATTAAACATAATCGCCCTGGAGGAGAGACGCCTGAGAGGAGAAATTATAGTGACATACAAATACCTCAGTGGTGATTCCGGTATAGGGTGGAAACTATTCAGTTTCAGGGAGTTCAAGAAGACACGCAGCAACTCAATGATATGGGAGGAGAAGCGGCTGAACCTTAAACTGCGTAGGGGGTTCTTTACTGTTAGAGCAGTAAAGATTTGGAATGCCCTTCCACAATCAGTAGTGTCAGCGGGAAGTGTTGATAATTTAAAAAAAAATTAGATGGGCACCTTAGTGAACGCAATATACAGGGATGTGGGAAACGGTATTGACATAGACACAATCAAACACACGATCATACACACCTACACAGGTTGAACTAGATGGACTGGTGTCTTTCTTCAACCCTACCAACTATGAAATTATAAATCATGTGGAATCAAAAATCCTGCTTTTATTTAAAAATAATTCTCTTGCACATGATTTAGTATTAAAAAAAAAAAAACATAGTTTTGCCAAATTCACTAAAAGAAGTGAGCATTCTCATTAGTATACATGTTTAGTAAACAACCCCAATGTGTGGAATACAGAGAAAAAGCTCACACACTGGGGTTAATTTACTAATCTAGTAAAGGCTATGCACATAACAAAGTGAATCTTCCCTCTGCAAAGTTAATGTTCACTGAGGACATTTTATATAAATAATTGGACAATTAAAGTAAACACAGCTTTGATTTATTTACTAAGCTCAGTGAACATTCACCATGAAAAGTGAACATTAAATAGCATCTACTCCTTTAGTAGCTCAACCCCATTTAACGCTAGAAATTAATCTTAACTCCAAAAATCTTCCCCTTACCTAAAAGTGAAACTGTAATGATTTGGGGTCAATAGTTTTCTAAAATGAGAGAAAATCAGAAACTGCTTCTATTCATTCTACCAATGCAACCTTGCAGGAAGCTGTTTTGATGAGGAAGATGAGTCACTGTCTGTGTGTAAATTTCATCTTAAGCTACTGGGTTTTGTAAACAACTGGCTGGAAGTAAGGACACATTTAAAACTGCTGGCTGCATATAAAAATACACATAATTTTAACCTGATGAGGACCGCGCCATGCACATTTACTGCGGCAGGGCGGCCGCTCTGTGCAGAATCACGTATAGGTACATGATTCTACACTTCCGAGTCTGGGGCGCACAGGCAGGAGCCAATAAGCGATGTAAACAAGCAGATTGTTGTTCTGTGACAAGGGAAGGCAGTGATCCTGTGTTTCTGCTAAGCAGAGACACGGATCTCTGCCTTCCCACAGTACAAGCACCCCCCACACAGTTAGAAAGCACTCACTAGGAACACATTTAACCCTTTGATCGCCCCTGGTGTTAACCCCTTCCCTGCCAGTGTCCTTAGTACAGTGACAGTGCATATTTTTTTAGCACTGATCACTGTATTAGTGTCATTGGTCCCCAAAAAGTGTCAATAAGGGGTCCAATTTGTCTGCCGCAATATAACAGTCCCGATATAAGTCGCTGGTCACCGCCATTACTAGTAAAAAAACATTTAACCGCTTCAGCACCGGGCCATTTTACCCTTCCTTACCAGAGCACTTTTTGCGATTCGGCACTGCGTCGCTTTAACTAACAATTGCACGGTCGTGCGACGTTACACCCAAACAAAAATGACGTCCTTTTTTCCCACAAATAGAGCTTTCTTTTGGTGGTATTTGATCACCTCTGCGGTTTTTATTTTTTGCGCTATAAACAAAAGAAGAGCGAAAATTTTGAAAAAAAACACAATATTTTTTACTTTTTGCTAAAGTAAATATCCCATTTTTTAAAAAAATAACTATTTTTTTTACTCAGTTTAGGCCGATACATATTCTTCTACATATTTTTGGTAAAAAAAATCGCAATAAGCGTATATTGATCAGTTTGCGCAAAAGTTATAGCGTCTACAAAATAGGGGATAGATTTATTGCATTTTTCTATTTTTTTTTTACTAGTAATGGCGGCGATCTGCGATTTTTTTTCGTGACTGCGACATTGCGGCGGACACTTCGGACACTTTTGACACATTTTTGGGACCATTCACATTTACACAGCGATCGTTGCTATAAAATTGCATTGATTACTGTTTAAATGTGACTGGCAGGGAAGGGGTTAACACTAGGGGGCGCTGCAGGGGTTAAAATGTTCCCTAAGGTAGTGATTCTAACTGTGGGGGGAGGGGACTCACAAGGGGAGGAGACCGATCGGTGTTCCTCCGTACTGGGAACACATGATCGGTCTCCTCGCCACTGACAGGACGTGGAGCTGTGTGTTTACACACACAGCTCCACGGTCCCGCACGGTCCCGTTGTTTTAACGGGCAATCGCGGGTGCCCGGCGGACATCGCAGCCGCCGGGCACGCGCACCCGGTCCCGAGCGATGCCGCCGGCGCTTGCACGCTCCCTAGGCGGCCGGGAATGGGAGGACGTCATATGACGCCCACCCAGGATGGGAGATCCACCTGCTGGGCGTCATATGTACATGGGCGGGATGTGAAGGGGTTAAATAAATAAAAATTCCAAAAATATATCCCATAGTTTGTAGACGCTATAACTTTTGCACAAACCAATCAATATATGCTTATTGGGATTTTTTATCAAACAATATGTAGCAGAATAAATATTGGCCTAAATTGATGAAGAAATTAGATTTTTTTAATTTTTTATTGGGTATGTTTTATAGCAGAACGTTTTTTGTTTATAGCGCAAACAATAAAAACCGCAGACGTGATCAGATACCACCAAAAGAAAGCTCTATTTGTGGGAAAAAAGGACATAAATAATATTTGGGTACAGCAACGCATGACCGCTCAATTGTTAGTTAAAGTAAGGTAAACCTTCGGGAGCTGAAGTCCGTACCTGACTTATATTTTTTTGTTATTACCATAGTAAATAAATAAAGAAAATGATATAAAATGATATAAAGAACCACTATACTTTAACCCTATAAGTGACCCTGTTACTATCCCAGAAAATTGAAATAAGTAACAGGGTCAATTTAACATCTAACTCCAGATCCTAACCCTAAAGTATATCTAAAGGTAAAACTTTAGTTTTTAGTTTTGAATGGTGCAGACAAGGGTTAAAAAATTTTTTTTTTTATTGCTGTATTTTTCCAATTGGAGAGGTTTTGCTTCACTTCCTTGCCAACTATTTTTTTTCCCTATTCCTCTTTGTTGACAACTCACAATTTTCGGTTTCCTCTGATCTTCAGTCTTGGCAATAGTGGTCACCAAGACAAACGGAGGGGGTAAATCTTCCCAGTAGGGACACAGACAACAATAACATTCTGACAAGTTCTAACTAATTTCTACTCTTTCCAAAAATAAATGAGAAAATTACTCCCTTCAAATGCATACTTACCTTGTGATTACAGAAACTTTAATGCAAAAATACCCAGTACCTAGACCAAAATCTGATAGTAATTGATTTGGTATAGATAGGTTCTGGATGCAATCAGTCGAGTCTAAAGAAAACAGTCCCCTAAAATGTTTCTGTTTCTGGTCTGTATAATAAACCAAACAGTTTGTCTCATTCTTTGAAACACTCATATACTAAACTGAACTCTCACCTAGCAAAGTATCATGGGTTCCTGTGTCCCATGTTACAGATTACAAAACTTTCTAGCCTGTTTAATTACTATTTAAAGCTAGTGCTGCCCATAGATATTCACCAACCGCCATTTTTTACAATGCAAAAATTGGGAGGTGGTTAAAGCATGTATACATATGTTGCCGCTAATTTGATGGTTGACATATTTCGTATAATTTTACTTTCGCAATTCCATCTTTTATATTTAAAAAACAAAATTACCATGTGACATAAAATATGAAAAAAATTGCAACTGCACTCTTTCATTCCTACAGGGTCTCCCAGTTACAGTGCATTTGTCGGCAAAAAAGGGTTAAAACAGGCGGTGAGGAGGCATCACATGGCTTCCTCATTGCCTGTAAGTTGCCTCTGAAGTGCAATCGGAATGCTGTCTGACATGGCTCCTTTCTACACTCCACTTACTTAGGCCTCATTCACACTGCTAATGACATACATACATTTAAATGACATTTCCAAATGCATGTGTAGTGGTCACACTTTAACAAATGTGCGCTATAAGTGGAAATTTCGTTTTTTCCCCTCGGAACAGGTTTGGGGTTCTGAGGGTTAATTGTACAGGTTTACTTTGGCATCAGTTTGGCTGGGCTGTGCTAGGGTTCTGCCTGGTCATGCGTGCAGTTAGGTACCCATGACAGGTCAAGAACCAGACCTGGTTGGACGTCTTAGGTATCAATCTTCCCCGGAGCCAATCAGTGGGTGTGTCTGGCCCCGCTGTATAGTCTGGGGAAGGGTAATTAAGGTGCTGAAGTCACATGTTCGGGGTTCAGCCGCAGTCCTGCTTTCTGTTTCTGGACCGGTGTAGCCCCGCTAGGGGTCCCAGGCATAGGAGCGTTTGCCGTCCCGCAAACATGGTCAGTTTGACTAGCCCCATAGACCTGCATGGTCTGGGGTGGGGATCCGTCTGTTCCTGAGTCTTGGAGCCGGTTAGCCCGAGGCCCAGTAACTGAAGGAGGATTCAAGGCGTCCCGGTGTGCTCTCAGTATTGGAGGGACACGGCAACTCGTACAAGTGACCAGGGGAGGACTCTTCGGAGGAGGGCCAACAAGTTGGCATCTCAGTAAGAGCCTGGAAGCTGAGTTGTATGAACACTAAAGAATCCACACTTCCACAGTACTGCCAAGGAGACAGAGAAAGTTCCAGGTACTATGAGAAAGGTTCCTATTCACCTTCGGTTGCAAGTTTAATCTGTGTCAAGTTTCAAGATCACATTATTGGCTGCTATACATCTGGCTAGAGGTGTATCCAGCATTGAAGTACCCAGCTGCGAGTGGCTACTCTCTGGGTTGATTAGAGACTATTCCTATCTGAGACTGTGTTATGTTGGATGTTACCACTGCAGAATAAAAACCTTAAAAAGGACTTTTATGTGTCAGCATCCAAAGTTGTTGGGTACTAACCATAGGAACCCCTGGACATTTACCGGCAAGCCACGAGGAGGTAACTGGTAAGCCCAAAAGCCAAGGCCGCCCCTCAAGGGGTTATGGCTGCTACACATATAAATGACATTATGATTTTAAATTGTATAATTATATGGTACCAGTATTTAGGGCTCTCTCTGTTCAGTGATGACCTTTTGGTATGCAGGTCTTCTGCAGCTGACCGACCCCATGTGCAAGGGCCTAACAGTCTGCATTTACCTGCATTTAGGTGTAGCCAATTTAGCTGCATTTAGAGAAAATTTGATTCTGTGAGTTCAGGGGCAGATGAGCATGTCTAAATGCATGTAAATACTCATAAACGCATGTAAACACAAGTACATTTAAATGCAAGAGAACCTAATGTGACATGCATAAGGTTTGTTTCTCCTGAATTTAGATAAACCCAATGCAGGAGGTTAGAGTGAATGTAGCCTTACAGTCTTACATTAGGTGATGATAAAAGTGGGAAATCTATATTGTAGGAACTCTTTCACTATCAGCATAGAAAATAAAAGTGGTCAATTAAAAAAATTTAAATAATATTGCTGCACAGTGCTAATGGTAACAACAGGGTTTTTATTACAATCCTTTCAAATCTGTATTCATTTTGTAGCTTTGCTGCTGCCAACTTTCCAGTACATTAGTGCTGACACTGAGCAATGTAACTGTAAATGGTCATGTCCTACCAGGCCTGCTGACCAGACCCATACCTGTCAGTACTACAGACAATGACTGGGTTCCAGCTTTAGTAAAAATTGCATTAATAAATAATGTAATAATAATAACAACTAATAATTAATAAATAATGTAATAACCAGCTCTTCTTATAATGTTCATGGTAGCATGTGAAGAGTCTACAAATCTGAAGTGGTCCTGCCCTAATTTATACTGGGTACAATCATGGGAATTATAATTTGATTTTCATTCAACCTGACCTGCAGGGCCTGCTTGGTCCTGCCTATATATTGTAGCCTGCACGGGCACTGCAATAGGTACACCACTGTTGTAGTGGAACATGCAATAAATGGTCTTATCTCAAAACTAGCTTGAGTGCTAGTAGATACAAAACCATTAACTCTCCTGGTTCTACATACATTCAAGGAGCAAACCTGACACTTACGGCATTGATAATAACCCTTAAGGTTATAAAAAAAGTAGGCTTCTTGGGTGGGGGATTAAATACATTGAGATCAATTTTATCCCTAAGAGAGGGTTACCCCTAAAGATGACCTGAGGTAAAACTGATTTTAACACTCGGTCATTACTTAAAATGTGCCTGTGTTTACGAATAAGGTGCTTGACATTCTGATGTTGACTAGAATACAGTAAGTCTTAATGAATGGTACCAAAGGTGAACTGTCCCTCTTTTCATTCGGGAGTTTATCTCTCAACAAGTCAGCCCTATTCATAGCACTGACTTGATCTAAATTGGACTGGAGGGACTCATAGGTGTAATCCTTTTCCAAAAACCTTTCCGTCAGAATATTAGCCTGAGACCTGAACTCCTCACACTCTGAACAGTTGCATCTCAACCTCATGCATTGGCTTTTGGGCACTGACCTAAGCCATGAGTCATGATGGAAGCTGTCCAGAGGAATGTAGGAGTTCCTGTCAATAGGTTTGAAAAAGGTGGAGGTGACAAACTTATCTCCTTTGACAAAAATCATTAAATCCAAGAAACTGATCTCTTCCCAACTCAGAATTGAGATGTATACCTCTATTGTTGCTATTAAGGGAAACAATAAACAAATCCAGCTCAGGGCCATGACCATACCATAGGAGGATGATGTAATCTATATACCTAGCCCACAGAGCCACCTGAGGTCTCTGTCGGGCATAGATGACATCCTTCTACCCCCTGGCCATGAAGAGACTGGCAAGACTAGGGGCATACTTCGCCTCCATAGCCCCTCCTCTATCTTGGCGAAAAAATTGATTATTGAACCAAAAATAGTTATACAACTCCAAAAGTTCCATAATATAGGTCACTTGCCTGGGTGGTAAGCCCTAGTCCTATTCCAAATATTGTTTGACGGCTGAAAGGCCCAAATCATGGGGTATCACTGTGTACAAGGATGTAACATCCGCTATTACTAACCACATCCCCTCTTTATGTGTTTATTCAGATAGTAAATTAATAACATGTCTAGTATCCTTTACATAGGAAGGCATCCTTTGCACTAACTGTTGAAGAAGAAAGACAATATACCTACCCACCCCGGACATGACAGAGTCAATGTCACTGACTATGGGGTGGCTGGGGGGGGGGGGGGGTCTGACTCTTATGTATCTTGGGCAAATAGTATATGATAGGGGTCCATGGGGCCACAGGTACCAAAAACTCTTTCTCCTTTTAATTGAAAATATTTGATTTGAAACTTTTCATATATTCAATATTCTCTAACTCTTTTTTGTATTTAACCACCAGATCCACACTCAAGAGGGAATAGGTCTCCTATAATCCTATTCATCTCGGTTAAGTAATCACATCTGTCCAGTACCACGATCCCATACCCTTTATCTGCTGGCTGGATGACTAGTTCTCTATTGTTACACAGGGAGTCTAAACCCTTATCCAAATCCTCTTTCATCTTGACATTTCTGATTTTGATCAGATCCAAATCCCTCAGGACCACATCCCGAAACACTTTCAAAGATGGAGCCAAGGCTTCTGGGGGATTGAAGAGAGAAGCATTGGAGAGACCAGAGTGTTGAAACTCAGATTAGGTTAGTCTATTATCTTTAATCGGGTTAGGGATCAAGTATATTTTTATATTGAGTTTACGGACATATTTGTGTACATCCATATAAGTCTGAAACTCCACCCAAACAGCCTTTTGGGTGGAGCAAACTTCAGACCCCTAGCCAACACACGTTTTCGGAATGAGTCAAAACTTTTGAGCGTAAATTAAATATGCCAGTTCCCTTTATGTTCTTTTTCTTTTTTGATTGTATCCTCCTTCCCCCCTCTTTATGCCTTGTTTGGGTCTGGGAAAACTCCAATTCTGGCATCCCTGATTACTAGGACCGGGTCTATTATATTGATCAACTTCATTCCTTCCACATTAGGAAGGGCTTTAGACATCATTCTGTGTTTAAAGATTATGCAGTTTTCCATAATCGAGACCCTTCCAAGACTATACTTATGGGCATTGACACATATAGCCCACATTGGAGAGGTAGTTCCCTGAACAGAGAGATCTCTAAGTTGGAGATATCTTGGATACACAGGGTTAAATCCTATGTATTTTTTACGGCCTCAATATTGACGTTGATGTAAATGCATTTATTGATAACTCCTGATGTTGTCATGATAGTTTACCCTGTTATGTGATTTTCTGTAGACTATGTCTGAGTCTCTGGCATTAGTTGATAATTCACCTTAAATTCAGTCCAGGTTTGGTGGTATTTATTCAATTTCTAATTATTAATTTCCATTTAGAAATTATATAAGGATTTTTCATCAGGATTCTGTATAGAACCTTTTTATTATGTTGGGTTTAGAGACTTTTGTGTCTCCATTGTCCAATTACTGGAGGCAATTGTTATTTATCCTGATTTGGCCCCTTCTGTTGAAGTATATTTTCTGTAGAGTTTATGTTTATTAAGCCACTGTCAGGGACGTGCTGGCCATAGTGCAGCCAAAGCTCCTAGGCAGAGGCAGACATGCATGCGCAGACATGCATCTGCCCGTCTTGCCAGGCATAAAAATGCAATAAATGCGTTAAAATGCGCTAAAATGTGCACGCCTGTTAGCCATTAATGCTGGTGCCAAATGGAATCTCCCGAGGAATCCAGGTGGTTATGGCCCATCCAGGAATCAAGGTTGGAGGGGACCGCCCAGACATATGGAAGGGCCACGAGCATGGTGGGAACCTCCCAGAAATGTAGGAAGAAACCAAGGGTATATTGGAAACCAAAGATACCCCCATCCCAGGAGGCCAGGGGATCATACATGGAATACAGGAATGGACAACCAGGAGAGGGGTCCAGAGCATACCTTCAGGAATGGGGGGAAGAGGAAGAATAAACGGACAAGAGGAAAAGGAGGAGGGAAGGAATTTGTATTTTTTAACTTAAGTTATGTAAATTTTTCAGAAGATGAACTTAGAATTTTGGACTTACCAGACCACTTACCCGGAAGTGAATGTCTAGGTGCTTTCAGGAGGATGGTGGAGGATGATTTAAGAAAGCTCGAAAGAAAGGGATCTAGGAATAAAGATGTATGGAGGACTATTAAAAATATAGAGAAGAAAAAGGAAGTTGTCATATGCCTGGCAGACAAAGGGGGGGGGGGGGGTTGGTTATATTGGACAAAAAGGATTATGAAGAGGAAATGGAAAACTTAATACCTATAAAATATTAACAAATAACCCTAAACAAAAATACAAGGAGAAGCTTATGGCTTATGGCTTTATAAAAGCTTATGGCTTTTATAAAGAAAGAGAAAGAAAAGGGCATATTGAATAAACAAGAAGCAAGATAACCTTTACCAAAGGAAGCTAGGACGCCCATGATTAGGGATGAGCCGAACACCCCCCCCGTTCGGCTCGCACCAGAACCCGCGGACCTAAAGTCCGTGCGAGCTTTAGAACCCTATTAGTTATAATGGATGCGAACGTTCAAAATTAAAAGTGCTCATTTTAAAGGCTAATATGCATGTTAATGTCATAAAAAGTGTTTGGGGACCTGGGTCCTGCCCCAGGGGACATGTATCAATGCAAAATTTTTTTTAAAAAACGGCCGTTTTTTCAGGAGCAGTGATTTTAATAATGCTTAAATTGAAACAATAAAAGTGTAATATTCCTTTAAATTTCGTACCTGGGGGGTGTCTATAGTATGCATGTAAAGGGGCGCATGTTTCCCGTGTTTAGAACTGTCTCTGCGCAAAGTGTCATTTTTGAAAGTAAAAAAGCTATTTAAAATCACTCGCGGCTAATGTTAATTCACGGCTCCCGTAACACAGAGAACAGTGATTCATTGAAACTCATTCATAAAAAAAAGTCATTGATAAAAAATAAAAAAAATGAAAAAAAAAAAGCTTAGGGGTCCCCCCAAATTCAATAACCAGGCCCTTCAGGTCTGGGATGGATAATTAAGGGGAACCCCAGCCAAAAAAAAAAAAAAAAATGGCGTAGGGTCCCCCTCAAAATCCATACCAGACCCTTGAGGTCTGGTATGGATTTTAAGGGGAACCCTAGCCAAAAAAAATGGTGTGGGGTCCCCCTCAAAATCCATACCAGACCCTTATCCGAGCACGCAACCTGGCAGGCCGCAGGAAAAGAGGGGGGGGACGAGAGCGGCCCCCCCTCTCGCCTGAACCGTACCAGGCCACATGCCCTCAACATTGGGAGGATGCTTTGGGGGTCTAAGACCCCTAAAGCACCTTGTCCCCATGTTGATGAGGACAAGGGCCTCTTCCCCACAACCCTGGCCGGTGGTTGTGGGGGTCTGCGGGCGGGGGGCTTATCGGAATCTGGAAGCCCCCTTTAACAAGGGGACCCCCAGATCCCGCCCCCCCCCCTGTGTGAAATGGTAAGGGGGTACAAAAGTACCCCTACCATTTCACCAAAAAAGTGGCAAAAATGGTAAAAATGACAGGAGACAGTCTTTGACAATTCCTTTATTAAAATCTTCTTTCTTCTTTCTTCATCCTTCGGATTCTTCATCTTCTCCTTCCTTCATCTTCTTCCATCTTCTTCTTCCATTTTCTTCTTCCTCCGATCCGCTTCTTCTTGCGCTGGTCTTCTCGTCCTTCTCGTCCGGCATCTTCTTCCGTCGGCGTCGGCGTCGGTGTCGGTGTCTTCTTGGGCCGCTCCGCGCAATGGGAGGCTCCCGCTGTGTGAGGCTCCGCTCCATCTGACAGGTCTTTTAAAACGGAGGGCACCTGGTGACCCCGCCCCCCTCTGACGTCATGGGGAAAGCCATCATGGAATTCCCCATGACGTCCCTGTGCGTCAGAGGGGGCGGGGTCACCAGGTGCCCTCCATTATAAAAGACCTGTCAGACGGAGCGGAGCCTCACACAGCGGGAGCCTCCCATTGCGCGGAGCGGCCCAAGAAGAGACAGAGACACCGACGCCGACGCCGACGGAAGAAGATGCCGGACGAGAAGGACGAGAAGACCAGCGCAAGAAGAAGCGGATCGGAGGAAGAAGAAGATGGAAGAAGATGAAGGAAGGAGAAGATGAAGGAAGGAGAAGATGAAGAAACCGAAGGATGAAGAAAGAAGAAAGAAGATTTTAATAAAGGAATTGTCAAAGACTGTCTCCTGTCATTTTTACCATTTTTGCCACTTTTTTGGTGAAATGGTAGGGGTACTTTTGTACCCCCTTCCCATTTCACACCGGGGGGGGGCCGGGATCTGGGGGTCCCCTTGTTAAAGGGGGCTTCCAGATTCCGATAAGCCCCCCGCCCGCAGACCCCCACAACCACCGGCCAGGGTTGTGGGGAAGAGGCCCTTGTCCTCATCAACATGGGGACAAGGTGCTTTAGGGGTCTTAGACCCCCAAAGCATCCTCCCAATGTTGAGGGCATGTGGCCTGGTACGGTTCAGGCGAGAGGGGGGGCCGCTCTCGTCCCCCCCTCTTTTCCTGCGGCCTGCCAGGTTGCGTGCTCGGATAAGGGTCTGGTATGGATTTTGAGGGGGACCCCACGCCATTTTTTTTGGCTAGGGTTCCCCTTAAAATCCATACCAGACCTCAAGGGTCTGGTATGGATTTTGAGGGGGACCCTACGCCATTTTTTTTTTTTTTTTTTTTGGCTGGGGTTCCCCTTAATATCCATCCCAGACCTGAAGGGCCTGGTTATTGAATTTGGGGGGACCCCTACGCTTTTTTTTTTGTTTTTTATTAATGAATGACAGCTCTCTGTGTTACAGGAGCCATCAATTCATTAGCCGCGAGTGATTTAAATAGCTTTCTTCCTGCAAAAATTACACTTTTTTTGCAGGGAAAGTTCTAAGCACAGGAAACCTGCCCTCCTTCACAGGCCACCTATAGACACCCCCCAGATGTGATACTGCAATGCTGTTCTAACAGCATGCACACACATATCCCCAGAAATAAAGCACATATTGTTGTCAGCAGTCAGCAGCACACTGACACGCTGACACTGTCTGAAACATAATATGCGAGGCCGCCGGCGCGGCGGCCTCTTATACCGTGGGGCGTGTACTAAAGCCCCTGAGCTATAATTGGCTACAGGCATCCTGCCTGTAGCCAATTATGGCTCTCCTCGCTGCCGGCGCTGTGATTGGCCAAGCATGCGGGGTCACAGTGCATGCTTGGCCAATCATCAGCCAGCATTGCACTGCGCGGGCCGCAATGCATTGCGGGGCCGCTCGCATCACACGAATTTGATGCGAGCGGCCCCAATAGTTCTGGGCTCACCGAGCGAGCGAACACCCGGTGCTCGATTCGAACATGGGTTCGAATCGAACACCGGGCTCATCCTTACCCATGATATACTATTTACAAAAGATTCATAAAAATCTTGAAAAACCTCCAGGTACACCCATTATTAGCAGAATTAATTCAAATCCTCGAGATTAGGGGAATACCTGGACCAATATCTTCAACAGTTGGTACAGAACGAGAAGTCTTATCTCAGGGATAGTAACCAACTGATCTCATAATTGGAAGGTATAGGAGGTGTTGACAAATGCGTTCTAGTTTTTATTTTTTATACTCTATACATAAGTATAGTGCAGAAAGATTGTATAGATGGAGTAGAAAAAGCACTATGTGAGCAAACAAGCTTAAAACAAGAACAGATTGAGTATATTCTTCAAGGCCTAAAGATGGCGATGGAGAGCAATTATTTTTGGTACAAAAACAATTATTATGTTCAAACTAAGGAAGTGGTAATGGGAACACGCTATACTCCGAGCATCGCCAATCTGTTAATGAACATGTGGGAAAAAGAACAGATTTATAGTGTTGATCGACCTCAACTTAAATTATACAGACGCTACATAGACAATCCTTTCTTTGAAGATATTAATCATAATAAATATGGTATTACCTTTACTGGAACTTGGAACCCTCAACAGATAGATTATCTAGACTTACAAATATACAAAAGAGAAGACAGATTGTATACCAAGACCTTCTTTAAACCAATTGATAGAAATGGGTATATACCCATTTCCAGTTGCCACCATCCTAAATGGAAGGGCAACATCCCCAAGGGTCAACTTATGAGGATGCATAGAAGCTGCCAAACATTGGAAGATTTGGAAGAACCATCTCGTACATACTGTGATAGACCCACCAAAAAAATTGAAATTTTTCTCAGAATTGAAAGGGTTTTATAGACGTCAAAAGTGCTTATCCTGCAGAGTGAGTAAACAACAACCTAGAAAGAAAGAATCCTTCAGGTTGACCATTACGAATCAGGAATTTAAAATTAGGAAATTGATCACCTGCACTAGTACGCATGTCACTTATATTATTTAATGTCCATGTCAGTTACAATATGTCGGCAGAACCACCAGACCCCTGTTCATTACAATTAGGGAACACATCAATAATATTAGAAAAGGGTTCCCTAAACATAGCCTCTCTAGGCACTTTAAAGAAGTACACTATCTTGACCCTACAGGACAAATTTTTTATGGTATAGACAATATTGACGACTTGCTGTCATTATACTGTGGCAGGTCGGCTCATTTCCGCAAATCGCTGTAGCTGTACGTCCGCTCTTTTAAGCGCTATAACAGGTCAAATACCATTAAAAGAAAGCCCTATTTGTGGGAAAAAAAGAACGTAAATTTTGTATGGGTACAGCTTTGCATGACCACGCAATTAAAGCAACGCAGTGGTTCAAGGACACTGGGGGGGGGCTAAGAGGAATAAAGTGTCACAAAAAAAAACTAGGTGGATATATTTATTGGGGTCCCTACATCCTGGGAGCCTCAATATTGACATTAACTTGAAGTGTTTTATTTCAAATTTTTAGTCCTCCCCAATATACCCTAATTGGTTTATCCTTAAGCTTAGTCCTTCATACTCAATCATCCCTTTACCTTATAAGATTCCTATAATAGTATAATAATATAATATATAATACATATTATTTCACGGAAGAGGTTACATCCTCTTGGCTTACTGTATATATTTTTACATATGGTTCACATTACCTACACAATTTTTGGAAGTCCTGTATATATATATATATATATATATATATATATATATTTTTTTTATATAGGCCTAACGTAGAGGCTTATCCAGTTTCAAATTCCTCTCTTTCCTTTTTCACTGTATTGGTTTAAGCATAGTTCTCTATATTGAACCAATTCTTCACATTATAATTCCTTTTATAGTACCACATTTATGCTTTATATCCTATTTAATAGGTTTTTATCCTCATGGGTATTGTATTCTCATGGTTCATATTATATACCTATCTTCTGCTCAGGCCATTAGTCTTGCATATTTGTTATACATGCTTTATGCAGGGACCTATGCAAGTTGTTTAATCGTTATTATTATTTTTTTATATTTATTTTTATTTCCATATTTAAATATGTTTTACATATAGCTTCAATATGTGTATAGTTTTCTATAGTCTTTTACGATACTCAATTTATTCTTGTTCAATTAACATTTTATTTAATTTTATATGTTTAGTCTTAAGTTTTACATTGTTATCTGGGTAGATTTAACCCTTTATAACATGTGGTTTTCCCGACAATAGTTTGGATTTTGGGCCCTGTTTCATCTGACCAGTAGAGAGCCTTGATGCAGGCAGTGTTAAGAAACATGGCCTCGGTCAGACGTATGCCAGTGGCTAATATAATCATTGGTAATACCCTTGTCGGAAGCCTGATTTCATTTAAAAATGGCCGCTAATGGGTACCATTGCTGGGCAACCGCATGGTATAAAGGACGTGAGGTGTAGGAAGATGGCGCATCGACGAACTGCCTAGGGTGGAGCTTACAGTGTCAGTACATCACTTCTGGTTTGTATTTTCTTGTCTGTGAAATGCAAGGTGTCCCAGATAAACCAACATACAGCTGCATATTATCTCCCAGCACTATTTGGAAGTGCTTTTTATGAATTTTTATCCAATAAACTTAAAATCATACAGATTTACACTATGTGATGTCCTCTTTCTTTACCCTGCGATCGCATATTACGATCATGGATGATGAGGAGGGAGCATAGGACAGAGAGCTGACTCCATTGAGAGGCTTTTTACCCCTGCAGGGGTACATCCATTTGGTCAGTGTGGACCTGAGGGGGAAGCATGTGTGAAGAGTCGCCATTATTTTGAATAATATATTACAATGTTCATTCAAGCACCAGTGACTTTTCTGAAGATGTGTGGATTTATGAACTGAAATTTACTACGGACTTGTTTGTTTATATATCGAACACTTTTAAGGGAACGGACATTAATTTGTTATTGTTTTATATCATTAGCACTTAAGCACTTGTTTACGGTCATTACTGGATGCCATTGCACAGCAGACTTGAGTCTACACTTTTTACATATTCACATATTAGAGTGCTTTTTGTGTGTTTTTCGTGCCACTTAAAGGGATATCATATCGTTTAGCTAATATTTATATTTTCATATAGCAGCGCCATTTCACCTCTTTCCTTTTTAAAATTTTCTCGAATTCCAGGGTGGGCAGCAGCTAATATACCTTCCGAGCGTGGAACACCATATTTTCTTTTAGCCAAATTCATTGCTGGCTGATCTGCAGCTTTACCTGTATACCTGTTCCTGTGATCTCTGCTTGATTACTGTGTTTGACTCGGCTTATCCTGACCACGCTTGCTCTCCACATATCCTGACCTTGGCTTGCCTTTAGACTTTGTCATATCTCTCATCCGCCTGATATCCTGTTGCCAACTTCTGCCTGCACATTGACCATTCTCTGCCTGCCATTTATGCTTGTCTCTGATCATCTGTTGCTGACCTGGCTTGTCTGACCCTGCATCCAGTTATCCGTCTGTCCTGCTCTGCATGGTACTTGGTGACACCGGTCCTCCATCTACTGTGTGTCTGCATTTGCTGTTCCTGCTGTCATCTGCTGCTTCAGCCATCCAGCCCAGCTCTGGTGACGCACTTGCCACACACCTCTGCAGCCAACAGGAGATCTTGCAGGCACTCTTACCTCACCAATGTTATAAAAATGTCACCCCAAAATCCATACCACACCCTTATCCAACCATGCCACCTGGCAGGCTGCAGGAAAAGAGGGGGGATGAGAGAGCGCCCCCCCTCCTGAACCGTACCAGGTCATATGCCCTCAACATGGGGGGATGCTTTGGAGTCACCCCCAAAGCACTTTGTCCCCATGTTAATGGGGACAAGGGTCTCATCCCCACAACCCTTGCACGGTGGTTGTGGGGGTCTGCGGGCGGGGGCTTATTGGAATCTGGAACCCCCCTTTAACAAGGGGACCCCCAGATCCCGGATTCTCCCCTATGTGAATTGGTAATGGCCAGGTTGCGTGCTCGGATAGGGGTCTGGTATGGATTTTGGGGGGACCCCTACGTCATTTTTTTTTATTTTTGCGCAGGGTTTCCCTTTAAATCCATACCAGACCTAAAGGTCCTGGTATGGATTTTGGGGGGGACCCCACAATTTTTTTTTACATTTTTGGTTCGGGGTTCCCCTTAATATTCATATCAGACATTTTAGGAGAAGGCTACAAAAGGGAGTATCTCCCCCCTCCTTGATGCAACAACTGCAAAAACTGTAATCTGTCTCTGTCTCTTACTACTCCATGTCTCCTCCAACACACACTGCTGGGAACGCTCACTTTTAAAGGGCACATAAATCCCCATAATTGTCGCTTCCAAATCATGACCACAGTGCAGAGTCCAGGAAGTAAATTGTTGGCCATTGGTTGCTATAGACTTGAATGGCCACATTAGTTTGCCATTTTCTTGAACCAGAGATGACTTGGGCTCGTGTCGAGCTCATGGTTGACCAAACCTGAAGCTCATCCCCAGTCACCATACTACAGGCAGGCACTTTCTTTTGATTGCTTTGGCAGGATCAACACGTACATTTAGGAACTAAACTAAAAGTACATAAAAAAACTAAAATACTAGACATTCAAATTATATGCTACAATACATATGTTTTTATAATTTTTGAGCAGAGATACTAGCTTATGTGAGATTTTAGTACACACCTTACAATACAAGTATACATAGATAGATAGATAGATAGATAGATAGATAGATAGATAGATGATAGATAGATAGATAGATAGATAGATAGATAGATCTTTAAAATAATTAGAAATATATATGGAACTTAGAGCTACTGTATGAAGTATGCCTTCATCGTCTGCCTGAATGACTGCAGATGACTTATTTACCGTTCTTCTCCTGTCCGATACTCCCGTCCAAAATGCTTTAATATGAAACCAGACCAGGTGTAATAGGAGCCAGCTGAGGTGCAGTGATGCCTGAGTGGAGGTCACCGTGGGGTTAACAGGTGCTGATCCTGACAATAGGTGGATTCACAGCTTCTTGTATCATATGAATAATTTAGAGCTAATGTTAAATGGGCGTGTGGAGGAAACAAGAATGGCTCCCACTTAACCTCTAAAGGACCAGAGGGAAGACATGAGTACATATAGTTATATTTAAAATTTCTATCTCCCAAAATTTCAAGGCAGTGGGCACAACCTACTCAAGTATATTCCATATCCTTCCAAAAACACAACTGAACTCATTTATGTTACAGAGAAAAAGCTGAGAAATCATTCTTAAAACAATAATGAAAATATAAAACAAACTACAAGAACAAAGCTGTTTTATACATTACTGGACACCTGCAGAGGCCATTAAAACAAAACTCTACATAAACATCTGTTTGAAATTGATTTTATGCAAAGGTATATTACAATTGTCTCTGCAAATGTACATTGTTTTTGTGTGTGTGTGTTTTCAATATTACAAATAAGCATATAGGAGCTGAGTGTGTTTTTTGCTAAAAATTAAAACAAATGTATGGCGAGTGTCTGTAATGGGAAAAGCCATGACTTTGCATCTACAACTTTTGGGCACAGGTCTACTAAGGGAAATGTGTTGGTAAATCTGGCCCTAGTTGATTGATTTGTGTTTAGAAAAAGCCATGTTGAAACCATGTAATCTTGTACAAATTGAGGGCTGCTTTGTTTAAAGGAGAAGTTTGGGGTACAGAAAAAATAAAACTTTCATACTCACCTCAATGGTGCAGCATTGCTGCAATGCTGCAGCTGCCCCACGTCACTTCTCAGACTGAGAACTGAAGGATCACCTGCCCATTGATCACTCAGTTCTTCTCAGAGTGGAGAGCAGTGACTGTTATGCCTTGTACACACGGTCGGACATTCCGACCACAAAATCCGTCTGATTTTTCCCAACGGATTTTGTCCGAAACTTGTGTTGCATACACACAGTCAGACAAAGTTGTCGAAAAATCCAATCGTTACGAACGAGGTGATGTACAAAACGTATGACGAGACTACGTAGAGGCCAGTAGCCAATAGCTTTCGTCTCCAAATTTCTGAGCATGTGTGGCACTTTGTGCGTCGGAATTCTCTACACACGATCGGAAAAATGTCCGATTGGTTTTTGTTGTCGGAAAATTTTAGATCCTGCTCTCAAATTTTTTCCAAAGAAAATTCTGACGGAAAAAGCGCGCTAGAGCCCACACACGATCGGATTTTCCGTCAACATAATTCGATCTGACTTTTTCCATCAGAATATCCGACCGTGTGTATGGGGCATAAGTCACTGCTCTCTGTTCTGCAACTCCAGCACTCACTGCAGTGCTGGGCAGGAGAGGGGCCAGACAGGCTTATGTGGCGTACCCACGGTCGGAATTTCCGATGGAAACAGTCCGATGGGAGCTTTTCATCAGATTTTCCGACCGTGTGTATGCCCATCGGTCTTTTTCTGTCGGAATTTCCGACGGATTGAGAACCTGTTCTTAATTTTTCAGACGGAAAACTTTTCTATCGTATTTTCCGATCGTGTGTATGCAATTCCGACACGCAAAATTCCGATGCATGCTCGGAAACAATTTGACGCATGCTCAGAAGCATTACATTTCCCTTTTATAGTGCAGTCGAACGTGTTGTATGCCGTGGTGTTATTGACCGTCGGAATTTGGTGTGACCGTGTGTAGGCAAGACAGTTTGAGTGAAATTCCGTCGGAATTGCGACGGGAAAACCATCAGAGCTTTTTCCAACGAGAATTCCGACCGTGTGTGCCCGGCATTAGACAAGGCTTAGCCCACCCTTTGCAAAAAACAATAAATGCTCATATATTTGCAAGACAAAAAAATGTGCATTTACTATTTTTTGCAAATGTTCCTGCAAGTATGGCAACTGCAAATAGTGTATCACAGGTACAATGCCAGCCTACTGCAGATTTACTTTCAGCTCTATGTCTGGTGGGACTGAAAGAACTGTCAACAAACTATAAGTGTGGTGATCACTGCACCGTTGTGAACTACAAGCCCTTCTTCCATGGAGATCTCTGTAAATGAAGATGCGGCTGTGTGGGCAAAGCTCCGCACAGCTACGCAAGTTTCAAATCTGACAGCAGCGTTGGAGAAGAAACCCTGCATGATGTTAGAGTAGTGGAGGCATTTTTGGGGTAGATGGGGGTGTCCATTAAACAATCTTTTAATGGAGACTACAAATGGCTACTTAAACACTTTATGAACAGACATGGTCTGCTGTTTTCATGCCATCACTGGAGTGAATGTAGACATGAAGTGGTAGCAAATAGGCTGCGGGAGATCAGCAACATGGAAAAGCAACAAATGATAACATACATGAAAACACTACTTTATTTAGAATTTAGATTTAGTTTTTGTTTTTTTTCATGATATGCAGTGTTTTAGCAAATTAAACAGCATTCAGTTAGGATTTGCATGTACAAATATGAAGATTTTTCAGTTCTGATTTCACTCTGACCTTCCTAAACTGCATGCTTGGTTTAGGGAAGACAGAAAAAGCCAATTAACATTTTCCAAAGAAGGTCAGCAAAGGCAGCCTGCGCATTTCTCTCTGTACAGCAGGGATTAGCAACCTGGGTCCCTCCAGCCTGTTGCAGAACTACAAGGCCCGTCATGCCTCTGGGAGTAATTGTAATGGCCATCCTTGCAATGCCTCATGGGAAATGTAGTTCCACAGCAGCTGGAGGGCCCTCAGGTTGCCTACCCCTGCTGTACAGCATTCATGTATTCCACTGATGGCTGCATCAGCACGCCATTTGTTTATGTATGTAATGAATTATTTCACTTTACTTTATTGCACCAAGGCGTTTTCTGGCAATACTCTGCAAGACCAAAATTAGCATTTTCTGCTAGATAACAATGACTTCATCTTTATTTTGTGTGTTCCGTGGCCTATCCTGAGTTTGGATGACAATGGAATTAATAGTTCTATACAGGACAAAAGTGGCTATTTGTATTTATCATTATCTATGAGTTTGCTTTGACCTATCATTTGTGTGTATAAATAAGCACATACCTATGCTATTACTACATCAAACATACTGTAGATATACTGTTTAGATTGCTATGGTACCAGTTTATGTTATGTTTGCTTTTTTTTCCCCCGAGAACTGGATAAATGTCACATCTGTGTTTGATCACTCACCTGGATCGTTCATTCATCAGGAAAGATCAAAGCTGGGAGCATGCTCTGGACACCTGTAGGGGGACAGGAACGAAGAGGAAGTTCAACTAAGAATCTAATCTAAGTAACCAAGAACAAGAAGCCTTAGGGCACCCACTACAGGTAGTTTGGGTCTTTTAAATTAATAGTCTAAAACAATGAGAACATTCAACAGTCCTATGAAAGGTCTCAAAATTGTTCAGAAAACATCCTAATAAAATAGCTACTCATTTACTCTCCTTTATACAACAGATCTTGTGATAAACAAACTACCTCCAGAAAACTTCCTGAGTCACAGTGGTACAATGTATGGCATTGTTTATTACATGCACAGCCCATAATATGGTAGTAGCTACTATAAACATTATAGGCTATAAGGTGAACTAGGAAAAAGTGGTTAGAAAATGATTTTCGTTCCCACAGTTGGGCACTCATATTTAAACACATTTTAGTCCTGCCGACTTTTCAAACCCTGGAACCAGTAGTGTGTGTATAGGGGGGGGGGGGGATCATGGGAGGGACAAGGGAGGGGAGCACTTGACCAGGTAACACGAAGTGATCTTTTGTATTGAATTTTAATCACTACCATTAATCATCTACCACTATATCCCTAAGGATCACGTGTGTTTTAATGTTTGCTTGTAAATGTCTTACATTCAAAATAAAAATAAAAATTAAAGAGTAAAAAAAAATACATTTTTGTAGACAACACCCCTATGGACTTTATGTAAAAGCTCTCCACGAAATATCCTGCAGTTTTTTTTTATGTATGTACCGTATTTATCGGCGTATAACACGCACTTTTTCCCCCTTATACGCCGATACCCCCCAAAAAAAGTGACAAAAATAGCGAGCGGCGCCGAAAGATAGCGAGCAGCGCGAAAAAATAGCGAGCGCCGCCTAAAAAGACCGAAACGCTGCCGAAAAAGACCGAAGCGCTGCCGGAAAAGACAGAGCCGACTGTTCCCGAGTCCAGCCTTCCTGCGCTCGCTCCCGAAACAGCAGGGAGGCGGGACCGCGAGCGGAGCCGAACAGTCGGCTCGGTCTTTTCCGGCGGCGCTTCGGTCTTTTCCGGCGGCACTTCGGTCTTTTTCGGCGGTGCTTCGGTCTTTTTCGGCGGCGCTTCAGTCTTTTTCGGCGGTCTGTCTCGGCGGCGGGAAATTTAAACGTGGGCAAGGCTGAAAATGACGCTGGCAAGTTGCAAATTACACTGGACAAGCTACAAATGACACTGGGCAAGCTGCAAATGACACTGGGCAAGCTGCAAATGACGCTGGGCAAGGCTGCAAATGACGCTGGGCAAGCTGCAAATGACGCTGGGCAAGGCTGCAAATGAAACTGGGCAGGCTGCAAATGACGCTGGGCAGGCTGCAAATGACGCTGGGCAAGCTGCAAATGACGCTTAAATGTAAGTTTTTTTTTTTCCCTAAACTTCCCTCCTAAAACGTTTTTTCCTTAAAATGCCCTCCTAAACTTGGGGTGCATGTTATACGCCGGTGCATGTTATACGCCGATAAATACGGTAATTGTGAACCAAAAAAACTAAAATCTTATGGTGCTGGTTTTGCTTGTAACTTTATTTCTATTCATTTTAGCAACACACAATATCTCTTAAAGAGGAAGTAAACCCTGGTGGGCTTTACTTCCTCTTTATTCCCCTGCAAAGGTAAAGCATAATGGGCTACTATGCATCGCATAGAAACCTGCGATGTCACCGCTGTCCCCACTAGCAGGGACCGTCCATCTTCCCCCCTCTTCCTTCCGGGGCCGCAAACTCCGGCTCTGTGACTGGCCTGAGTCGGGCTGGCACATGCGCGTGGCAACCGCCAGTCACGGCATGACCCCTATTAGAAACTAAGAAAGCTATTCCCTTTCTAAAGTGCGCATTCATCAATGACATCGGCGCATGCACCGTAGGCATCGGTACTCGGCTTTTTAGTAAATATCCCTCCACGGTTTAGGAGATATTTCAAGCACCTATTGGTAAGCCTTAATATAAGCTTACCTGTAGGTAAAAGTGGTTATACAGGGTGTACAACCACTTTAAACTGACATTTACACATGTGCGTAACATTTGAGGCAGGTATTGGTGTATTAGTATACTAAGATTGAATGTAGATCACGGAATATGGCAAAGTTGTAGAAAAAACATTTCAACTTTGCAGATTGGCATCAAGCAAAATTAATAAACATACACATTGTAAATCTATCAAAACTGAGATGTTGTATTCATCAAAAATTTCAGTAGGCACTGTGTAATCAAAGAAAGTTAAAAAAGCAGCACATTTTGCCACAAGGTGGCTGAAATGACTCAAAATGCAACCCCATCTCCATTAACCACTTGCCATCCAAGCCCATTCTGGCACGCCACTCCTACATGTCATTTTTTTGCTAGAATATTATTCAGAACCCCCACAAATGATTTTTTTTTCGCAGAGACCCTAGGGAATAAAATGGCGGTCGTTGCAACTTTTTATGTCACATGGTATTTGCGCAGCAATTTTTCAAACATTTTTTTGGGGGTTTCATGAATTAAGAGAAAAAGAAAAACACTAAAGTTAGCCATTTTTTTTTTGTATAATGTGAAAGATGATGTTACTCTGAGTAAATAGATACCTAACATTTAATGCTTTAAAATTGCGCACACTCGTTGAATGGCGCCAAACTTCGGTAGTTAAAAATCTCCATAGGCAAAGCTTTAAAAAAATTCACAGGTTAGAGTAATGCCGCGTACACACGAGCAGACTTTCCCACGGGATTGTCGGCCAGACTGGAGTCCGCCGGACAATCCGCCGGTGTGTGGGCGCCGGCGGACTTTTTCCTGCCAAAAGTCCGGCGGACTAAGTTTTAAGTTCAGACTTAAAATTGTCCCGCGGTCTGTGTGCTAGTCCGCGGGACTTTTGGAAATGAACGGACTTGCCAACACAAGATCGGAAAGTCCGTTCATTTAGAACATCACTGCAGGTAGACGGGACTAGCGAAGGCAGTGAATGCCGCCGCGCTAGCCCTGTCACCTGGCATGGATTTAAAGGGAATCCCTACGCCGAAAAAACGGCGTGGGTGTCCCCTCCAAATCCATCTCAGACCCTTATCCGAGCACGCAGCCCGGCCGGCCAGGAAAGGGGTGGGGACGAGCGAGCGCCCCCCCTCCTGAGCCGTACCAGGCCGCGTGCCCTCAACATGGGGGTTGCCCTGGGGAAAGGGGGGCCGTGCGGCCCCCCACCGCAAAGCACCTTGTCCCCATGTTGATAAGGACAAGGGCCTCTTCCCGACAACCCTGGCCGTTGGTTGTCGGGGTCTGTGGGCGGGGGTTTATCTGAATCCGGGAGCCCCCTTTAATAAGGGGGCCCCCAGATCCCGGCCCCCCACCCTATGTGAATGAGTATGGGGTACGATGTACCCCTACCCATTCACCTAATGTGTAAAACTGTAAATAAAAAAAAACACACAATTTTTTTTAAATATTTTATTGCACTGCTCCGGGGGTCTTCTCCTGTCTTGGGGGGTCTTCTCGCCGGACTCCTCCGCTCTCTTCTGCTCTTTTACTTAGCTCTTTCACGAACGGAGGAGCCCGGCTTTCTTCTTCATTGTCGCCGTCGTCGTCTGGGGGTCTGGTTCCGCCTTCGGGGGTCTTCGGGGGTCTTCCGGGGTCTCTTCTGTTCTTGCCGCTGTCGCCGCCTTCTGCGCCGTCTTCTTCTTCTTCCTCTTCTTCTTCTTCTTCTTCCGATGTTGACTCGTCGCTCTCTCTGGCTGGAATGGCAGAGACGCGCTCTGTTGTGACTTATATAGGGACAAGGAAGCGGGGTCACATGCTCGTGTCACATGGTGACCCCTCCCCCCTATGATGTCACAGTCCCGGAGGATGCTGGGACTGTGACATCATATGGGGGCGGGGTCACCATGTGACATAAGCATGTGACCCCGCCTCCTTGTCCCTATATAAGTCCCAACACAGCGCGTCTCTGCCATTCCGGCCAGAGAGAGTGACGAGTCAACATCGGAAGAAGAAGAAGAAGAGGAAGAAGAAGAAGAAGATGGCGCAGAAGGCGGCGGCAAGAACAGAAGAGACCCCGGAAGACCCCCGAAGACCCCCGAAGGCGGAACGAGACCCCCAGACGACGGCGGTGGCGACGATGAAGAAGAAAGCCGGGCTCCTCCGCTCGTGAAAGAGCTAGGTAAAAGAGCAGAAGAGAGCGGAGGAGTCCGGCGAGAAGACCCCCCAAGATGGAAGAAGACCCCCAGAGCAGTGCAATAAAATATTTTTAAAAAATGTGTGTTTTTTTTTTATTTACACTTTTACACCTTAGGTGAATGGGTAGGGGTACATCGTACCCCATACTCATTCACATAGGGTGGGGGGCCGGGATCTGGGGGCCCCCTTATTAAAGGGGGCTCCCGGATTCCGATAAGCCCCCTGCCCGCAGACCTCGACAACCAACGGCCAGGGTTGTCGGGAAGAGGCCCTTGTCCTCATCAACATGGGGACAAGGTGCTTTGGGGTGGGGGGGCCGCACGGCCCCCTTTCCCCAGGGCACCCCCCATGTTGAGGGCACGTGGCCTGGTACGGCTCAGGAGGGGGGCGCTCGCTCGTTCCCACCCCTTTCCTGGCCGGCCGGGCTGCGTGCTCGGATAAGGGTCTGAGATGGATTTGGGGGGGACCCCCACAACGTTTTTTTATCGGTGTAGGGATTCCCTTTAAATCCATGCCAGGTGACGGGGCTAGCGCAGCGGCATTCTACCTGCAGTTACGTTCTAAATGAACGGACTTTCCGATCGTGTGTCGGCAAGTCCGTTCATTTCCAAAAGTCCCGCGGACTTTTTCCCGTGGATTGTACACCAGAAAAGTCCGGGCGTGTGTGGGCAAGTCCACACGCTCGTAAAGTCCGGCGGACCTCCGCTGGAAAGTCCGGCGGTTTGTCCGCTGGACTAGGTCCGGCGGACAATCCTGTCGGAAAGTCCGAGGTGTGTACGCCGCATTACAGAGGAGGTCTTGGGATAGAATTGTTGCTCTCACTCTAACATTTGCGGTAATACCTCACATGTGTGGATGGAGCGATGTTTACATATGTGGACGCGATGGACGTATGCACTCGCTTCTGCGAGCACGCGGGGAAGGGGGAACTTTAATGATTTAAATTTTTATTATTATTGTTGATTTCATTTTCATTTTTTTATTTTTAAACTGTCTCGTAAAAATAAAATAAAAAAATGTGATCATTTTTATTCCTATTACAAGGAATGTAAACATCCTTGTAATAGGAATAGGGCATGACAGGTCCTCTTTATGTAGAGATCAGGAAAAAAAGTAAACGATCTCGGCTTTCCAGATGGGTACATGGCAGTATTTACAACTGCCAGGCCGGACATGACGTCATAACGTCGCGCCTAGGCCTCCGAGAGTCATAGAGACTGCCAGGAATCATCTGAACTTCTGTCGGCAGCCAATTCCTTCTCCGGCTCACCAATCACAGGGGGGGCGTGCCAGTAGAAGCTGCCGCTATGATTGTTCTTATGGTGCAGGGAATTGCCGGCTGAAAAGATCAATACTGGGATGATGCCTGTAGGTGCAGGCATCATTCCGGTATAACCACTGAAACGGGAAGAGGCCCATGTACGCTCTCACAGCGGGAAGTGGTCAATGCCAAATAATGCCAAAAATGTATAAATCTACAATAGATTCATTACAGCTAAAAAATCACCCTAAAATATGAAACAGTGTCTTCATCAGTCTTATCCCTATCACTGTCATTAGAGCTATCATCCAATGTAGCTCTTTCCTCTTTTTCTTGGGAAATATTGGCACAATTTTTGCACCGACATAAATCAGTACAAGACAGTCTTGCAGACATACAGGAACATCTTCCAGTCTCACATTTCCCTTGCTTGCAACTGCAGTGGATCCCAATAAGTGGCAAATACACACTGGTACCAAGAGCTGATGACACATTAGCTAAGTCAATGATCCTTGTTTTGTTGCCAACCCCTGTGAAAAAATACAAGCTGATAGACAGGCTACCTCATCCATCAGGTACAGAAACAACAGTCAACTGAGATAACTAGCCAAAGTGATGGGGAAAACACACCAAGTACAACAGCTGGTCCACAAAGACCAAATCCAATGGCCTCTATCAATACTACAGACAACACAAGGACACTTTATAGTGCAGCATTGACTGACATGTCATTTGCAGGAGATGCTTTCCAGGCTCCTAAAACATAAAATAGTAAATGCACATTGTTTTACATGCAAAAAAATATGCATTTATTTATTTTTGTTAAAAGGCAAACTTATCCTTTAACCCCTTCCCGACCGCCGCACGCCAATATACGTCAGCAGAATGGCATGGGTGGGCAAAAGGACGTACAGGTACGTCCCCTTTAAGATGCGGCATTGTGGGCGTGCACGTGGGTGCCATGTGCTCCGTGACCAGGGGTCCCACGGAATCGGTGTACGCTGGTGTCCCGTGATCGTAGAGCTGAAGAACAGGGAGATGCCTTTGTAAACAAGGCATTTCCCCGTTCTGTCTAGTGATATGACAGAGATCACCACTCCCTGTCATCGGGAGCAATGATCGCTGTCATGTGAGTTGAAGCCCATCCCTCCCACAGTTAGAATCACTCCCTATGACACACTTAACCCCTTGATCGCCCGTGGTGTTTAACCTCTTCCATGCCAGTGAAATTTACACAGTAATCAGTGCATTTTTATAGCACTGATCGCTGTATAAATGATGGTCCCAAAATAGTGTCAAAAGTGTCCGACATAATGTCGCAGTCAAGATAAAAATCGCAGATCGCTGCCATTACTTATAAAAAAAAAAAATTATAATAAAAATGCCATAAAACTATCCCCTATTTTGTAGACGCAATAACATTTGCACAAACCAATCAATATTTTTACCAAAAATATGTAGAAGAATACATATCGGCCTAAACTGAGGAAAACATTTTTTTTTCTATATTTTTGGGGGATATTTATTATAGCAAGAAGTAAAAAATATAGCTTTTTTTTTCAAAATTGTCGCTTTATTTTTGTTTAAAGCGCAAAAAAAAAAAACCTCAGAGGTGATCAAATACCACCAAAAGAAAGCTCCATTTGTGGGAAAAAAAAGGACGGCAATTTTGTTGGGGTGCAACGTCGTATGACCACGCAATTGTCAGTTAAAGCAACACAGTCCCGAATCGCAAAAAGTGCTCTGGTCAGGAAGGGGGTAAATCCTTCTGGGGCTGAATTGGTTAAATCTGTTGCGGCTGCTATATCTGCTGTAGAGTATTAAAAAAAATATTTTGCCTTTTTACCAATAGCTTGCATATTTAGTCTTGAAAATGGCCAGTAGTTAGTCTCAAATTTGACTCTTTCAAGCAGGGTTTGACAAACCCAGGCAGATTTACTCATCCCAATTTAGAAAGTAGTACAAGAATAGGAGGTAGAGTTAAGATAACAACTTAAATATTTTTGAGCTCCGGAAGCGGACATCAGCAATCCACCCTAGGTGATGTCATCGCTTGGCATCAGGTCATAGGCCTTTATTGGTACTGCCAACGTATTTTTAAAAATGGTCTTGAAACACATAAGGGTTAAGAGGAGAATGTTTGAATGTGCTGTACAGTCATTTGCACAAGGTCTAAAATATTTTGGAACGCATCTTTTCTGAAAGCTCTTTGTACTGTAACTATTCTATTATATTCTTCATACAGCAAGAGTAATGACTATGCCACTAATATTGTCATGTAATGCAATTTTCAAGTGAAGTGGCAATTTGCCATGCACAATGTTTTAAGCCAAGGTTCTTCTGAAAACAGATATTATAGTGTGAAACCCCATATACTATATATGAATGTGAATTTCACTATGCAAGGAAATGAGAGACAAATATAACACCAAAAAAAATAAATGAATACAAGGGGACAAAACCATATTTTTTTTGGGGGGGGGGGGGGGGGACAGCATTGCACTAACACCTTGAAAACTCATTTATTCAGGGAGGACTAAAATGTAAAAACTGTGCAATAGTCACCTCCATCAGATCATTCCCTGCAGCGAGCACCTTTTCTACTGCCCCCCCCTCCCTTTAGATTGTAAGCTCCACGGGCAGGACTCTCCTATTCCTTCTGCATTAAACTGTGTTGTAATTGTACTGTCTCCCTTTAGATTCTAAAACACCGCCCAAACTGTTCGCGCTATCTAAATTCTGAATAATAATAATAATAATACTTTAGCCTAACTACCCCACCTGGAATGTTTATTTAGTGTTTTTATAGTGTGAGAATTTCAGTCTGGTTTTATTTTTGTCTGTGACCCCCATCAGGGAAGGGGTGGATTGGTGCATTTCTCACCAGGACAAGAAGGCACCAATGACAGTAAAACATTTTTAGATCTTCCTCATCCTACTAAAATGGGTTTTGTATTTGTTAGTGTCCCAATTGGGAAGTTTTTGCATCACTTCCTGCCCTAACAGGAAATGAGGGGAACCCCCCCCCCCCCCATAGGGACACAGACAGTAGCAAAAAAAATTTTGGTCCTTCCCCACTCTATCTAAAATAAGCCAAAATATTTTGACTGTTGTTGAGCTTTAAAATCTTAAGTTTGCTTGTAATTTTGGGTTCTGGAAATACTTAAAGGGTATGTAAGCCCTTAAAGCAGAAGTAAACCCATCGATTTAACAGTCTAAAAAAAAAAAGGCATGCCGTGAATGCTAACTGCACATTGGCTGTGCTCTCAACCAAACAGTCAAACCATCCAATGGCTGGTGTCATAACGGATCACATGTGCAGCACTGTGGCAGTTGAAGATTAAACAGAGGCAAAGATGGCAGCTTCCTTGGCTGAAAACAATAGGGGGGTTTACTTCCACTTTAAAAAAAAACATATTTTAGATTCCTTTTTGTCTGTTAACTATACGATTCAAAGTCTTCCCAGCTGATAACATCCTGCCTGAGCAGCACTTTTATCAGTCACATTGTTTCCAGCTATCTATGTGAACTACAGAACCCCTAGAATAGATTATGGAGAAGAGAGGATGGATATTGTAGTCCTATCCCAGGATAAAAATGCCGCTCTTCCAGAGATACAGTACAGCAAGAGAGCATTATCACTCTAGAAAAGCAAATTAGTTACTGGCATGATCACCTATTTAAAATAAGGAAAAAAGTCTGAAAAAAAGACAGCTCATGCAGCCTCTACATCCAAGGGCTGTTGTATCAGCATTTTTATCCCTGATTTGGATATCCCTTAATCACCTCTTAGTAGACATGTGCACTGACGAAAAATGTGTTTGATTTTTTTTTTTTTTTTGGGTCATTCGTTATGATCAAAATTCAGAAATTTGGAAATTCATAATTTGTAAATGCATAAATTAGAACATTTGGAAATTCGAAAATTTGAAAATACGAAATCCAAAAATGTGTAAATTCGTAAAATCGAAAAATCGTAAAATCGAAAATTTATGAATTTGAAAATCCAAAATCCAGAAATTCGAAAATTTGTAAATTCGAAAATCCAAAATTCGTAAAATCGAAAATTGCTAAAATCGAAAATTCGAAAATTCGTAAATCTGAAATGAAGAACGTATTTATCCGAAGTACGAATTATCCAAAAATAACGAATGTCGCATCTAAAGCAATGGAACGGAACAAATTAATAATTAATAATAAATAATATGAAAATGTTTTTATTATTATTGTTAATTCATTACATTCTATTTGTTTAGATACAGCATTCATTCTGAAATTTGTAACTTCGGATAAATTCGTATTCGTTACGTTCACTAACAGCCAAATTTGAAGGGAAATTCCAAATCCTATCATTTAATAGTTAGTAATAGTTAAGTTATTATTAGTCAGTTATTTCAGATTTCCGAATTTTCGAATTTTCGAATCTACGAATTTACGGAAATTCGGAAATCAGAAAATTGGGAATTTTCGAATATTTGAATTTACGAATATTCAGAAAAATTTGTTAAGCGGGTTTTCTTTAATTTGTATATCGCAGAATTTATGAATTTGTCTGAATTTGTTAAAAAACACATTCAGAACGAAACTAATTGCACGTCTAGAAGTCATGGAAAATAAGCTATTCCAGAACAAACCAAAATACAGATTGCATCCAAGATCAACTAGAGACAGCTATGGCTAAAATAGACGACCTCGATGACAGAAATAGGAGATACAACTGCAGGGTCCGGGGGCTCCCGCAATACTATAAAGATATCCCTGATAGTATCCGTGCCTTAATTAACCACTTCAGCCCCAGAAGATTTGGCTGCTCAATGACCAAGCCATTTTTTGCGATACGGCACTGCGTTGCTTTAACTGACAATTGCGTGGTTGTGCGACATTGTACCCAAACAAAATTGACGTCCTTTTTTCCCACAAATAAAGCTTTCTTTTGGTGGTATTTGATCATCTCTGCGGTTTTTATTTTTTTGTGCTATAACCAAAAAAAGGAGCGACAATTTTGAAAAAAACACAATATTTTGTACTTTTTGCTATAATAAATATCCTCAATTTTGTTTTAAAAAAAAGCTAATTTTTTCCTCAGTTTAGGCCGATATGTATTCTTCTACATAATTTTGGTAATAAAAACCGCAATAAGCGTATATTGATTGGTTCGCGCAAAAGTTATAGCATCTACAAAGTAGGGGAAAGATTTATGGCATTTTTATTATTTATTTTTTTACTAGTAATGGTGGTGATCAGCGATTTTTATCGGGACTGCGTCATTATGGTGGACAGAGCGGACACTTTTGGCACATTTTTGAGACCATTGGCATTTATACAGCGATCAGTGCTATAAAAATGCACTGTGTAAATGTCACTGGCAGGGAAGGGGTTAACACTAGGGGGTGATCAAGGGGCTAATTGTGTGTCCTAGGGAGTGATTCTAACTGTGGGGGGATGGGACTGCCTGAGTGAGGAGAGTGTTCGTTGTACATACTTATAATGAACAACAGACCGCTCTCCTCACCCCTGACAGCACGAAGATCTGTCTGTTTACATTGACAGATCTCCGTTCTGTCTCTGGCGCATCGGCGCGCACATGCCCCCTAGTAGCCAAAAGGCGATCCGACGTAAGGTAACGTTGTTCCGCCCAGGGGAGCCAACCTGCCGCAGTACAACTGTGGTGGCTGGTCGGGAAGGGGTTAAGGAAAACTTATCCCACAGCACAGATTGGAGCTGGATTGGGCTCATAGGGCCCTTAAAGAGGAAGTAATCCCTGGTGGGTTTTACTTCCTCTTTATTTCCCTGCAAAGGCATAGCATAATGGGCTACTATGCATCGCATAGTAGCTCATTATGTGTCACTAACCTGACACAGTAGCCCACGCTGTCGCCGTTGTCCCCACGAGCAGGGAGCTTCCATCTCCCCCTCTTTCTTTTGGGGCCTCGAACTCCGGCTCTGTGACTGTCCAGAGTCACGTGACGTCACTCCCACGCATGCATGCGGGAGCCGCCAGTCACGGCATGACCCCTATTAGAAACGGCACGATGTGCCCTTTCCAAGGGGGGCATGCACCCCGATGACATCGGCACATGCGACGTAGTCATCGCTGCTCGTCATTTTAGTAAATTGAGAGGTTTAGGAGATATTTCAAGCACCTACAGGTAAGCCTTAATATAGGCTTACCTGTAGGTAAAAGTGGTTGTACAGGGTGTACAACCACTTTAAGCCCCCACATTCAGACGGGCTCCCAAGGGACATAGTGGTAAAACCACATTTCTATGTCATGAAGTATTATTAATGCGTAAATCTCACTCTCTACCCAAGCTCTCATTCCAGGGCCATAATCTCCAGATTTTTGCGGATTTGTCCCCCTCCACCATTCAAAAAAACGATGAGCCCTCAAACCTCTGCTTCAGATTTTGACAGAAAAAGAAATCAAGGATTGTTTCCCATTTCGACTCAAACTCCTCTTCAAAGCCTATACATTTTCTTCTTTTACAGAGGGGGAGACGACTTCTACATCTAAGCCTCATTCGGCATGACCCACAACACCTTTCACATGGCTCCACTGCAACTCCTCAAAACGACAACTTCCTTCAAGTCCACTGCCACCGGTTTGGGAGAACACCAAATTCAAAAAGTCCAAGGAAGCCCTCCAAGGAAGGGTTCAGGATTGTTGATCTTTACTTCCTTACTCACTGCCGGGAAGATTTGGTTCACCCGCTGAAGCTCATCGAGCTAACTTTGTTTTTCTCACCCCGTACGCCTCAACTGAGGCTGATTAAAGTGTTTCCACCTTTATGGAACTACTTTGTTGGTTGTCTCAAATTTGGGCTAGTTTGCACTAAAGCTACTTGTGGTGAGATAGAGGGGTGGGACAGTTTCCATTCCCACCGATCCCTCTATTCTCGCCACCTAGTTTGAGCTGGTTTGTATCTGCACCCTCCTTGTTTTATTTTCCTTTTTTTTATGACTTCCAAATGTTTTACTCGGGGTATAACCGCTCGTAGATTCAGATTAATGGGACCACGAATCTGGAGTTCCAAATCCTAGTTTTGTTTTTTTAAGTTGGCCGCCTTCATGTAGACCCTTTCTTACCCTGCCCAGCATAAGCCCAATCCCCCCACCTCCTTCCCTTCCCCCCTCCCTTTCTCCCAAAGTTTCCCTCCCTCTCCATACCTACTCACGATCCAGAGGTTCATGTACTTTCCTGTAAAATAATTTTACCACAGAGTCAATTACCATGGGGCGCTCTTTTCATAAGCTGGTTTTATGCCAGTTACACAATTTTTTTTTTTTTTGGGGATGCCTCACGGCTAGAGTGGTGCTCATGTCCCTCCTTCTGTTTTAGAGAACAGGTATTTACCCTTCTCTCAACAGAATTGCTCCCTTCCTCGCCAAAGGTACTGATAGGGTCCCCCATCCTTACGTGGAAACCAATAATGGATGCTGGAGACTTAATGAGTCCATCCTCAGTGATCCGATCACGTCTAAGTAAATCGAAAGTGCAATTGTGGATTACTTTCAAACCAACGACACTCCACATATCACACCCTCATGCATTTGGACAGCACACAAAGCTACGAGCCATGAGAAACACTGCACTATGCTATCTTCTATGGTGCCATAAGAAATTGAGACCCTCAATATTATCCAACACTTTCTCACTCTTTTGCCCTGTCGGATATTTTAGGACAACACACCCAATTGACCTCCCCCTTGAGCCTTTAATGCATCTTTTCCTGAACCCAGCATTCCCACCAGGGATGGAAATTAAAGCCTTCAGCTGGTGGCTCAACAAAGGACTATTTAGAATCAGTCATTTCCTCCAACCTTTGGGCCCACCCTCCAAAGCATACTGTATTAGCAAATTGGACATGCCACCCTCTGAACTCTTTAGTTTCACCCAGAGTTCCAATTTCCTTCACAAACTTTGGACTCCCATGCCAAGGATCCCCAAATCACAGTGGTGCAGTAAAGACATTAAGCAGAGGGGGGGGGGATCAAGGTAATCTACATGGCTCTGTCCGCTACTCTCTAATGCCGCGTACACACGGTCGGAATTCTCGTCGGAAAAAGCTCTGATGGTTTTCCCGTCGGAATTCCGACGGAATTTTGCTCAAACTGTCTTGCCTACACACGGTCACACCAAATTCCGACGGTCTGTAACAGAGCAGCATAAAACACGTTCGACAGCACTATAAAAGGGAAGTTTAATTCTTCCAAGCATGCGTCAAATTGTTTCCGAGCATGTGTCGAAATTTTGCGTGTTGGAATTGCCTACACACGATCGGAAAATCCGATAGAAAGGTTTTCCGTCTGTAAAATTGAGAACAGGTTCTCAATCCAAAGTCCGTCGGAAATTCCAACAGAAAAAGACCGTTAGGCATACACACGGTCGGAAAATCAGATGAAAAGCTCCCATCGGACTGTTTCCATCGGAAATTCCGACCGTGTGTATGCCGCATAAGACTTCCTTCATGTTAGCCTGGGAATCTGACCTTTCTCAACAATGGGAACTGGAGACATGGAAGAGGAACTTCAAGTCATATAAGGGCATGCTTAACACTAGTCTCACTGAAGCAAGTATAATAGTACTATCCAGATGGTACTTCCATCTAGACTAGCTAAACTATATCCGGCATCATCCCCACTTTGCTTTAGAGGGTGTAACCTCCGGGGTGATAGGTTGCATGTATGGTGGGAATGTCCCATAATAAAAAGTTTCTGGACCAAAATCTTCTTAATCCGTAAGGTCACAAACGTTCCAGTACAGAAATCTCCTCATAATCGTCCATCCTAACTTCCCGGTAAATTCGGCCTCCAAGAGTGTGCAACGCCTTATATTCTTCATCTTTTCGGGAGCCAAATTTACCTTAGCCAAATCTTGAAAAAAGACAACGGTTTCTGTTTTGGCTGCCAAAAGGAAAATATATTGGATCATGGCTCAATAGAAGATAGCAGGTATACTCTAGGATCGCACTGAAAAAATGTGAAACTATATGGGCACCTTGGGCAACCTTCATTAATGTCCCTTTACACCAATAACCTCATGCCCATTACACTACCCTTTTTTTTTTTACCCTTGCATGCTCTCCTCCTTATCTTAATCTACTTCGGCTTTCTTTCCTCCTCTTTTCTTCTGTGACGGCTTCAGGCCCCCCACTTAGCAGCTTTTGCTGACATTAGTGTTTGGTTACTTTTTAGAAGCTGACACTCAACAGTGTTCCATTGAAGATTGTAATACATCCCACGTTTCTATTTTTGGGTTTATTTTGCTTGTTACTTAACCACTGAACAATTGTTAGGTCCTTTCTCAGTAGCCGTGATATGAAGGGAGGTCATCTTGGCCAGTTTGATCCTACCAGGGGTTGCCGGTTTGTCCTCCCGGGCCTTCTTGTCTAACATTCACTTTAAGGTCATATATTCAGTGATACTTAGCATTCCTAAGCTTATACTTAGAATTTGTAATGAATGAGCCATGTTTTTGAAATGTACACGAGTGCTATATGGTTTTCCTTACACTTACTGTATTTTTGGCCATGTTGGCCGACGCAGGACCATTTGTCCTATACATGGTTGTATCTTGTTCTATAAAATAAATAAAAATATTGAAATAAAAAAATCTGTGGCACCCGGCATTGTCATCTGTGATCCTATATCCCAACATTCGAAGATGAGAAAGGTCAACCCAGAAAGTAGAAGCTGCAGCAAAAAGTGGGTGTTAAATTGCACTGATGTTGGGAGTGGCCTAAAGAAACATGGTAAACCACTTGCTGACCCTGGCTTTTTCTGACACTTGCTGTTTACAAGTAAAAATCACTATTAAATTTGCTAGAAAACCACTTAGAACCTCCAAACATTTTTTTTAGCAGAGACCCTAGAGAATATAATGGTGGTCGTTGCAATAATTTATGTCACACTGTATTCATGCAGCAGTCTTTCATAGGCAATTTGAGAAAAAAAAAAACACTTTAATGAATTAAAAAAACACAACAGTGAAAGATGTTACACCAAGAAAATGGATACCTACCATGTCATGCTTTAAAATTGTGCACTCGTGGAATGGCAACATCCCTTGTGACAGTAATAGGCAGTGACGGGTACTCTTTATAGAGGGGTATCTGGGGTCTAAAAGACGCTAAACTCCTCTGCACTTTAAAGTATTCAAAACGCCAAGATCGGCAATTTTGAAGTTTTAAAATTGGCGCCGTTTTAAACTAAAAGTGACGCCGCTTCTGGGTGTCTACATTTGTGACCCGATCAAAGCCAAATCCGGCTTTGGACAGGTGCTAGTGGCTCGTGTCTCTGAGCAGAGAGGCGGAAGGGAAGTCTCCTCCTTTTAATAAGATCAGAGCGGCTGCTTAGCAGCATTGGTGGTTATTACAAGAAAGCTGAACGTTGGCTTGAAACAGTACCGGGTGATGCCTGCAGCTGAAGGCATCGCCCTGGTACAACCACTTAAACAAAATGAAGTACAGGTATGTGATGTTGCATGAAGTGGTCAATCCAAGTGTAGCACCCTCTAGTTAGGAAGGTGCTAGAGGAATTTTCTGTAGAGTAGGAAAATTAAGGCAGGCCTTAGCTGGTGGCAAGGCCTGTTTTCATTCTGGACTGGGAGTGGCTCAGGGCAGGGCAGGGCTGGGTGACTCACAGGTAGCATCACTGCTATGGGAAGGGCAGTGGAAAGAGTTCATTGCAACCAGGCTGGCTAGCAGGGCCTTGAGAGCCATCTGGGATTGATAGCTGAGCAGGACAGTTAGCACCTAAACTATTTCTACACCACAGAGGCCCGAGGTCCCTGCTCACAAAAGGCAGTTTACTGAGGCCTAGTTAGTGTCAGGCCTAACCATGCTGTGCTAGCTAGTCTGGATGAGTAACATTCTGCAGCAAGTGAAGTGCTAGAGGAGGTATAAGAGGTCTTAAGCAAGAGTTTGTGCTGGAGAGAAGACTGGAGTGTACACACTGGAGTGTATATAGACGTCCCAAGCATGTTGCACTGAATATTCCTGGGCATCCCTAAATTCCCCATCCAAGTTCAATCCCCTAAAAAAAAAAACAAAGCTTATGGACTGTTTTATGTCTGAGAGGGATGCCAGGCTGAGCAGGGTGACAGGTGAACCACAACATTCAGCAACCCCTACGGGGGCATGGCGACACAAGTGCAAACAAAACTGGCTAGAGCAATCTAGATTAAAAACAAAGAAAAGCTGGGAAGACATTTAGGTTTAAAAATCAGGTCAACATTTTTTTTTTTGTATAATGATTCCATATTATAAATAGTAATTAAAATGAAGTGGGAATTAAAGTGTTCAGAAAGAGGTGACATCTTCATTCACATCACAGATCGAAATTGACAAGGAAGTCTGGTAAATCGATGAAGACGACATCTTTGGGTTGATTGCAGTTTATCTTGACCTTGCTCGCACACCAACACTGCTATAAGTCCAGTTGAGCAAACTCATTGAAATGTGGGCAGGAGCTAAAAAAAGGATAGAGTTAGAGATCAGACATTGATAAGCAATCCTTCAAGCATATTTCCACTTTGGCAGCCAAATTGGGATACCACATACATTATATATATAAGTTACATGCTTCCATTAACATAGCATAAAATTTAAGTTCGCCAGTTAACTGCTTTGTGTGATTTAGGAGGGGGGCTGTGGAGCCCCAGATTTTTTAGAACATTGTTTAAAGAAGCGTGGTCAACTTTTTTGACACCGGGGGCCTCAAGTGCAGCCCCCCACAGCAAAGAAATGCACACACAAGCCTAAGTTCAACTTTGAGGGAAAAAAAAAAAATTAAAATGCACATATTTTCGCAGGAAAAAGTGTTCCTTTCACTTACATCCCATGATCCTCCTTTCCTGGAAATCTCAAAACAAACGTTAAATATTCTAGCAACTAAATAGGATGATTACCAATTTACCAAACTTACAGCAATGTCTAGCCAGAGCCCAACCATCCTGCTCATTCTGATAATCTGCAATGAGATATAGGTAACATTAAGAAACACAAGGGGGGTGATATGGGGCTTTAAGCCCCCCAAGTATCAACTTAAAACAAATCACCAACTCAATTATCAGCTAATAAGGCATTGTAAAACAGTAAAATGCTTTCATGGCTTACAAAAAAAAACGAATTTAAAGCATTCAGCAGTAAACATTTATATCATTTTAATATTAAATAACATACTTGGGGGAAAAATTATGCGCATTGCGTCTGAACGCTGCTCTGTTGGAACCACAAATCAATCGCAATGCATTCTACGCTGCAATTGGCTGGGCGTATATACGGCAGCGAAGGGGAATTATTGGCATTGTATACAAATGCTACAGTGTGCTCGATTGCGCAACACATTTACATTTCATAGATCATTTGCATTTCATATAAACAAGACTACTCCAGTAAAGCACTCAATCACTATATGCATTGCCTATGAACTCTGCTCTGTTTTAACCACAAAGAGCATATGTACAAAGGGAAATCCTTTGCAATGCATTCTACACTGCTCCAGGGTGGGCATATGAATGAGCAGCAAAGGGCAATTAATGGCATTGTATACAAATGCTTCAATACATCTTTGCATTTCATATCGCTCCAGTAAAGGCACGATTCACTATGTGGGTTGCATACAATTGCTGCTCTGTTGGTATCACAAAGAGCCTTCAATCAATGGGAAATCGTTTGCAACCACATTCTACATTGCTCCAAGGTAGGCATTAATGAGCAGCAAATGGGGAATTAACAGCCTTGTATACAAAACTACAGTGGGCTTTTGGAGGAGGTCCTATCTGTAGTCTGGTCTAGCAAAAAAAAAAAAAATGCAGCACAGGATTTCTCTATGGATAAGAAATAGTTTTCTTTGAAAACTTTCCAATATTTTAAATTTGCAAAGATTAAAGCTGATGATGTGTGGGAAAGGCACACGTCATACCTTTTCCCCTTAGGGCAGTAATGGCCAACCTTTGCACCCCAGATGTTTTGGAACTAAATTTCCCATGATGCTTATGCACTCTGCAGTGTAGTGGAGCATCATGGGAAATATAGTTCCAAAACATCTGGGGTGCCAAGTTCGCCATCACTGCCTTAGGGGATAAGCATCCCGACTCCGTACCTTAAGCCTGACCCAAGAATAGGAAGCGTTGATTTTGCCTGGCCAAAGAGCTTGTTGACTGTAATATGATTCCCCCTAATACTCCAACCAAGAAAATCTAGACCCAGCCTTCTCAGAGGAGTGGGCACTCCTCCCCCAATCCACCAAGGACTGAGATTGACCCAGTCCCAAAGCCCATTACTACAGAACAACCTAGCAACCAGTCCAGATGCCCAACTACAGCTCACAATAGGAATTTAAGACCATCTTACAACAGCTGAGCCTTTACTTCCAGAGAGCGAGAGCATGGCCCAAGCTCTTCGTGCTGGAACGGGAAAATGCATAGAAGCTATATCTGACACGCACTCTATGTCACTTCCACTGGGGGGTTGCCTAATGCATAGCAAGTATCACTGGTCAGATAGCGCTGTCTGAATGGACTTCCACCGCACTAGGTGTTTCCGATATATTGATGCACTCCCCTGCTGGAAATATTGTAAGTGGCTGGCTCTCCCTGTAGACTTTCCCAAAAGTTACTGATGCAGAGACTCGGATGATGCAGTGTTGCATTGCCCTGCTCCATCAAAGCTCCTGAGCACCACAATAACCCACTACCAAGGAGCTCATCCACTGCTAGACACTTCAGACTAAACATCTGACCCCAAAAATTAAGAGCTATGATAAAAATGAATTAATCAACTATAGAGTATAGTGGTGAAATATGTAGTAAAGCTTTGGGTCCACAAAACTGAGTGGCTAAACCCAAGCAATGAGTTATAATGAAAACTTGAAGCTGGATACACACTATACCATTTTCTTCAGATTTTTTCCTTAAGGTTTGACCTCATATGGTTTTGGTAAATCTAAACAGTTTCAATTTGTATGCAATGAGGCAGGCCCTTGCACTATAGTTTTGGTAAATTTAACGGAAATCTAACAAAAGTTGTATATAGTGTGTATCCAGCTTAACTAAATCTAAATGCTGCTCCAGTAAAAGGGCAGCTAGGAATCTATGTGCATTGCGTTTGAACGCTGATCTGTAGGGACCACAAAGCATGAAACCAATGGAAAATCAATTGCAATGCATTCTACGCTGCGCCAGGCTGGGCATAAATCAGCAGTGAAGGGGAATTACTAGAATTGTAAACCAAAGCTACAGTGGACTTGATTGTGCAACATGCTATTTGCATTTCATAGAAACAAAACACGGCCCCAGTAAAGCAGCCAATGACTATATGTATTGCCTATGAACTCTGCTCGGACCATAAAGAGCATATGCGCAAGGGAAAATCATTTGCAATGCATTCTACACTGCTCCAGGATGGGCATATAAATTAACAGCAAAGGGTAATTAATGGCATTGTATACAAACAATGCTCAAGTGGGCTTCAATACGCAACACATCATTTGCATTACATATCGCTCTAGTAAAGGAACAATTCACTATGAGGGTTGCTTACGGATGCTGCTCTGTTGGGACTACAAAGAGCCTGCAACCAACGGGAAAGCAATCGCAATGCATTCTACGCTGCGTCAAGCTGGGCATAAATCAGCAGCGAAGGGGAATTACTGGCATTGTATACAAAGCACTACAGTGGCTTGATTGCGCAACATACCACTTGCATTTAATATAAAACACACACAGCTCCAGTAAAGCAGCTAATCGCCATATGCATTGCTTATGAACTCTGCTCTGTTGGGACCACAAAGAGCATATGCATAAGGGGAAATCATTTGCAACCACATTCTACACTGCTCCAAGGTGGACATTAATGAGCAGCACATTTGGAATTACCAGCTTTGTATACAAAGCTGCAGTGGGAGTTTTGGGAGGGGGCCCTATCCAAATTCTGCTCCAGCAAAAGGGCAGCAAGGAATTTCTATGTGCATTGCATCTGAACTCTGCTCTGTTGGGACCACAAAGAGCCTACAACCAAAGGGAAATCAATTGCAATGCTATCTATGCTGCACCAGGCTGGGAATAAATCAGCAGTGAAGGGAAATTACTGGCATTGTATACAAAACGCTACAGTGGGCTTGATTGTGCAACACATCCTTTGCATTTCAGAAGGTGAGAGAAGGTGAGCTGTGGATGGGGGAGAGAGAAGGTGAGCTGTGAATGGGGGGAGAAGTTGAGCTGTGAATAGGGGGGGGGGGGTAAGCTGTGGATGGGGGAGAGGGTGGGGGGAGAAGAGGGTGACCTGTGGATGGGGGATAGGGTGACCTGTGGATGCCGGGATAGGGTGAGCTTTTTAATGGGGAGGGAAGGTGAGCAGGAATGGGGGGTGAGCTGTGAATGGTGAGAGAAGGTGAGCTGTGAGTGGGGGGGAGAGGGTGAGCTGTAAATGGGGGGAGAGAAGGTGAGCTGTGGATGGGGGGCGAGAAGGTGAGCTGTGAATGGGGGGAGCAGATGAACTGTAGATGGGGAGGAAAGGTAAGCTGTGGATGGTGGAGAGAAGTTGAGCTTTGGATGGGGGGAAAGAAGGTGAGCTGGGGATGGGGGGGGATGAACCGTGGATGTGGGGGAGAGTGTGATCTGGGGATGGGGAAAGAGGGTGAGCTGTGGATGAAGGAGGAGAGGGTGGGCTGTGGATAGATAGGGAAGGTGAGCTGTGGATGGGTCGGAGAAAAGGTGAGCTGTGAGTGGGGGGAGAGAATGAGCTGTGTATGTGTTGGAGAGAAGGTGAGCTGTGGATAGGGGGGAGAAGGTGAGCTGTGAATGCGGAGGGAAGGTGAGCTGTGGATGGGGGGAGAGGATGAACCGTTGATGGGGGAGAGGATGTACTGTGGATGGGGGGGAGAGGGTGACCTGTGGATGGGGAAAAAGGGTGAGCTGTGGATGAGGGGGGGGTGAGCTGTGGATGAGTAGAGAAGGTGAGCTGTGGATGGGTCGGAGAAAAGGTGAGCTGTGTTTGGGTTGGAGAGAAGGTGAGCTGTGGATGGGTTGGAGAGAAGGTGAGCCGTGGATGGGAGGGAGAGAAGGTGAGCCGTGGATGGGAGGGAGAGAAGGTGAGCTATGGATGGAGGGGGAAGGTGAGCTGTAGATGGGTTGGAGAGAAGGTGAGCTATGGATAGGTTGGAGAGAAGGTGAGCTGTGAATGGGGGGGGGGGTGAGCTGTAGATGGAGAGGGAATGTGAGCTGTGAATGGGGGGAGAGAAGATGAGCTGTGGATAGGGGGGAGAGAAGGTGAGCTGTGGATAGGGGGGAGAGAAGGTGAGCTGTGGATGGGGGGGAGGATTAACCGTGGATAGGTCGGAGAGAAGGTGAGCTGTGGATGGGTTGGAGAGAAGGTGAGCTGTGGATGGGTTGGAGAGAAGGTGAGCTGTGGATGGGGGTGAGAGAAGGTGAGCTGTGAATGGGTTGGATATAAGGTGAGCTGTGCAGGGGTTGGAGAGAAGGTGAGCTGTAGATGGGGAGGAAAGTTAAGCTGTGGATGGGGGGAGAGAAGGTGAGCTTGGGATTGGGGGAGAGAAGGTAAACTGTGGATGCGGGGGAGAGAAGGTAAGCTGTGAATGGGGGGAGAGAAGGTAAGATGTGGATTGGTTGAAGAGAAGGTTAACTGTGGATGGGGGGGAGAAGGTTAGCTGTAGATGGGGAGGGAGAGAAGGTGAGCTGTGAATGGGTTGGAGAGAAGGTGCGATTTAGATGGGGGGGGTGTGAGCTGTGGATAGGGAGGGAAGGTGAGCTGTGAATGGGGGGGAGAGAAGGTAAACTGTGGATGGGGGAGAGAAGGTAAGATGTGGATGGGGGAGAGAAGGTAAACTGTGGATGGGTTGAAGAGAAGGTGAGCTGTGTATGGGGGGAGAGAAGGTGAGCTGTGGATGGGGGAGAGAAGGTGAGCTGTGAATGGGGAGAGAGGGTGAGCTCTGGATGGGGGAGAGGGTGAGCTGTGGATGGGTAGGGAAGGTGAACTGTGGATGGGTCGGAGAGAAGGGGAGCCGTGGATGGGTTGGAGGGAAGGTGAGCTGTGGATGGGGGGGGGGGAGAAGGTGAGCTGTGGTTGGATTGGAGAGAAGGTGAGCTGTGCAGGGATTGGAGAGAAGGTGAGCTGTAGATGGGGAGGGAAGGTAAGCTGTGGATGGGGGAGAGAAGGTGAGCTGGGGATTGGGGGAGAGAAGGTAAACTGTGGATGGGGGAGAGAAGGTAAGCTGTGGATGGAGGGAGAGAAGGTAAGATGTGGATGGGTTGGAGAGAAGGTGATCTGTGGATGGGTGGGAAAGAAGGTTAGCGGTAGATGGGGAGGGAGAGGTGAGCTGTGGATGGGTTGGAGAGAAGGTGAGCTTTAGATGGGGGGGACATGAGCTGTGGATAGGGAGGGAAGGTGAGCTGTGGATGGGGGGAGAGAAGGTAAACTGTGGATGGGGGAGAGAAGGTAAGATGTGGATGGGGGGGAGAAGATAAGCTGTGAATGGGGAGAGAGGGTAACCTGTGGACAGGGGAGAAGAGGGTGACATGTGGATGCAGGGAGAGGGTGAGCTGTGGATGGGGAGGGAAGGTGAGCTGTTGATGGGGGGAAGGTGAGCTGTGGATGGGGAGAGAGAAGGTGAGCTGTGGGTGGGGGAGTGAAGGAGACCTGTGGATGGGGGGGTGAGCTGTGAGTGGGGGGAGAGAAGGTGAGCTGTGGATGGGGGGGCGAGAAGGTGAGCTGTGAACGGGGGGAACAGATGAACTGTGGATGGGGAGGGAAGGTGAGCTGTGGATGGGAAGGGAAGAGGGTGACCGGTGGATAGGGGGGAAGAGGGTGGGTTGCGGATGGGGGGTAGAGGGTGACCTGTGGATGGGGGGGTGAACTGCAGACAGGGGAGAGGGACGGCAAGTTGTGGATGGGGAGGAGAAGGTGAGCTTTGGACAGGAGGAGAGAAGGTGAACCGTGGACAGAGCAGAGAGGGTGTGCTGTGAATGGGGGTGCTCACTTTCCTGAACCTTTCATTGTGTGCGAAACTCAATTCTGAGTCTTAAACACACCCATTATTTGGCATCACTTTACTTCTCTTCTCCGAGGAATGGCAGTATTGTGGGTGGGAGGGGGTGGGGCTGGGGGCAGGATTGTGGATGGGGGCTGGGTGGGGGGTTGACTGGGGAGGGTGGGTTCCTGTACCTATTCTCTGAGAAAAAAAGCCCTGAGCGTACATCACAAGTTGGGTTGAGCGGAGTTACACATCCTTTGACTGGAAAAACAATAAAGAAATTTGCATTTTAGGTTTGTATTCGGCTGCTCTCTTTATTTAGAATATAGTGGATAGTGGACAAGACTGTTTCTGCATGTATTTTCCCTTTCTTCATGTCCCTGTGATGCCCATACAGGAAACGGGAAGTGGGATAGTCAACAGAGCAGGAAGGCATCCATTGTCAGAAGTTCTACCTCTTCCTTACTCTATGAAAACTGTAACTGTGACCCCATTGGAGAGTTTTCCCATTCCTTCCTGACCAAAATAGAACAAAATGTCCGGAGTTGGGCTTTAATGCATGACATTTTAAAGTGTGAGTTAGAAATGTTTTGCCATATTGCGTCTCATATTTTTAATCTACTCTAGTTTACATAGAATGTCTTTGATTAATTTTTGTTAGACACGCACTGTAAGTGTATAATATTTTATCTCGTGGCAAAAACAAATGGCAAAAACATAGATAAAATGCATGTATGAGAGTGGTTTTACCTGGCAAATGATTTGTATTTCTGTCCATCAAGCCCTGCCACATAGAAATGCCGTGCCATGCCAGGAGACCTGATTTTCATCTGCAGCAGTTAAACAACAGACCTCCCCCTCCTGTGAATGGACCATGAGAAAATTCAGCAGTCTCTTTGCCACTTTGCTCTGTGCTCCTATCAGCATGCTCTGATTGGCTTCTTGTGCTTCTTCTCCCTCTCCAGTCTGAGCTTTTTTGTATAGTAGACAGTATAGGCTAATACCAAGTCAAATCCAGGTACTTACATTGCTTGCATTAAAAAAAAAAAAAAAAAAGGATATATTAATAATCAACGCTTGCAATAATGTATTTCTTTTATATCTGCTTTAGTTCAGCTGTAAATAAAGAATATAGCTCATTATTACATAATCCATCATAAGGAATGATAGACATATGCTGAGCTACAGTAAGATGCAGGCAATTATTGCAAGGATACTCAATGTCAAATTGTAATCCCAATTCACAGCACACCCCTAAAATATGGCACTTTAAAAATTGAGAAGATTGGCTATGAATGTTGTTTTATCACGCAATTTATTTTAGGAATTCATTTAAAAACACAAAATGCTTGCTGAATGTATGTTCACCTGGCAAAAAGCAATGCTCAGGAAGGCCCATTGTTTAATGCAATGTGATAACTCAGCCACATCATTTTATCATTTGCCCACCTCTTGGCTCGTGTTAATGCAATGCTCTAGGCTTTATCATTGGTGTACTGTTCTGGCCAGTAAGGCCAAGTGAATAAAAAAAATGAACACTAATTTAGTTCAATTTAGCCACAGCTATTAAAAATTACTTGTTTTTTGCTTTTTGCGGATTTTACTCATAAGTGCCAAGTCACTGTTTGATACTTGCAGTCAAAATGTACAATTTGTCCAAATAATGCTATTGCTATTTTATATAACAGTGTTTTTCAACTCCAATCCTCAGTGACAAATACCATGTTATGCGTTCCATGCTCATGGGTAGAAGCTTAGGTTTGTTAACCAAAAAAAAAAGCAATTAAGCAATTATACAATTTTATTTTATCTGTGATTTTGTGAAGAAATAAAAAAACATGAACTATTGATAGCCAACAAGGGTTAAAGTGTAATCTGAGCATAACAAACAAAAAATGCAAAGTGCTATATATTCATGGTATACATCGAATGTGCAAATAATCATAATACACAGTATAAAGTGCTAAGCGCTCAAAAATGTAATAATCTCAGATATACTTCACAGTGCACAAATTATAGCATACAGATAAATAGTAAAGTAAAAGTGCAATTGCTGACAGAGTACAAGAATAGAGTCCAAAAGAGCACATAAATCTTCAAACAGATACTGATACGTAAGGTGCAATAAATAAAAGAATTGTGCTCCAAGTGACACTCTGTGCAAATATAATCTTTTGTGAATAAGTGATAATAGTCCTCTTCGGCGTAAAAACACTGCAATGTCTCCTTACCTTACCGCTGTAAGGTAACAGCGTATTAATGATTAGTGGTGATGAGCAAATCCAGGATCCTGTAGTAGATCGCCCCTAGCTTTACTTATGTATAATAATATTCAGGGTGGCATCAATAGAGCTTGATATCCTGGTAAGGCTTGGTAACCTGGTGGATGATCCTCATTTATAGTCCTGTATCGCCTCTGTGTTAATCAGTAACGATGGAAATACCCCCAGATAGGTACATACATAACATGAAGAAAGAAAGCGGGGGGGGGGGGGGATAGTGAAGTATGTACAAACTAGGTATTTTATTAAGTTGGAGCCAATAAAAGTACTCGCATAACAAACACGTCTACAGACAAAAAACAAAACGAGCAGCGAGCTCGTGGCCTGACGTCACTTCCGGTGCCCATCTATTCTGACGTGTATCGTCACGATCACGTGACTTCCTTTTATTGGTTGCAACTTAATAAAATACCCAAATTTTAATCCTCATTCACACACAGAGCAACCACCCCCTCTCTTCTTATTGTCTCACTGGCCAATGGCCATTGAGAGTCCCCAGAGAGTCCCCGGAGAGCCAAGGCTATTGTGCACATCGTTTGATGGGGATTAGGTAAATATTAGGGGAACTAGGGGGGCCCGCTGCACGCAGAAGGTTTTTTTACCTTCAAGCATAGAATTGCTGTCTGTGCCCCCCTCCCGTAAGGGAGATTAACCCTCTCTATTTTTATGTTTACCATTATCATTGAAATTGGAAGTAAAAATGACAAATTTTGGGTGGTCCCCAGGTAAGTAATAGATGGGAAATCTTCCAATGGGGACACTAGATCTGCTGACCCCGGAGACAACCAGGGATTCCCTTATTTTGGAGGGATTTCCTATCACAACCTGTTCGGGCTATTGTACAGGAAGTGAAGGGAAATCTTCCCAATCGGACACAGATGGCAAAATAAAAAAAATAAAATAAAAAAAAATAAAAAAAAAAAAAAATAAAATAATATGGCAAAAAAAAAAAACAGGGGCTATAGCCACCTATCCAAAACGTAAAAAAATGTTGCCTTTAGTTAAGTTGTAAAAAAAACTTTTTATAATTCATTTTTAAATCAGGATTAATATATTTTCCTATCACATTAGTATGCTTATAACTTGGATACTTTTAACCACTTGCCAACCAGCCACTGTTGTTATACTGCGGCAGGTCGGCTCGTTCCCGCAAATCGCTGTAGGTGTACATTGGCACCTTTAAGGGCGATAGCAGAGGCACGGGCAAACACCCGATGCACTGCGAGGACCCGATGCGCATGGCCGGCGGCCTCAATGTGCACTGGCCACCCCCGATTGCGGGCACGAGAGCCAGGACGGGGATCTGTGTATGTAAACACACTGATCCCCGTTCTGACAGAGGAGAAACAGATCTGCTGTTCCTAACGATTAGGAACAGCGATATGTCTTCTCCTCCAGTCAATCCCATCCCCCCACAGTTAGAAACACACATGAGGGAACACATTTAACCCATTGATCGCCCCACAGTGGTAACCCTTTCCCTGCCAGTGTCATTTATACAGTAATCAGTGCATTTTTATAGATAAAGGGGAAAAAGGCATTCAAATTGGCAGCAATACAATACTATTGCTGGCAAAACAAAATTGTAAAAAAAAAAATGGGAAACCCCATGCCAAAATGTAAAAGCACACCCCCCTCCTGAACCATACCAGGCCACATGCCCTCAACATGGGGGGGGGCTTTGGGGCAGGGGCAGGGGCAGGGGCAGGCCCCCACCCCAAAGCACCTTGTCCCCATGTTGATCGGAACAAGGGCCTCTTCCCGACAACCCTGGGCTGTGGTTGTGGGGGTCTGCAGGCAGGAGGCTTATCGGAATCTGGAAGACCCCTTTAACAAGGGGGCCCCCAGATATGGGGTACATTGTACCCCTACGCATTCACCAAAAAAGGCAATTTTTGACAAATGTCCACCAACGTAGATCCATTGTCAATCATGACGCCCGCTGGATCATCGGACCCAAAAGAAGAAAAAAAAAGAAGCTCTGCCCTTGTTGAAGGCTAACCATCGAATGCCTGCTCTGTTGTTTGACAGTCCTTAAATATGTAAGGGGCAGAGCCACCCGGTGATGTAATGTAGTGGCAACGCCCCCTTGTGTTGTCACCGACTGGAGCATGCTGAGTCAGTGACACCACAAGGGGGCAGTGCCACCCCCTGCCCCAAAGCATCCCCCCATGTTGAGGGTATGTGGCCTTGTATGGTTCGGGGGCGCTCACTCGCCCCCCCCCATCCTGTCCTGCCAGGCTGCATGCTTGGATAAGGGTCTGGTATGAATTTTGGGGGGAGATACCTCTTAAAATCCACATCAGACCCGAAGGCCCGTAAGGTAACCCCCTCAGGAGAGCGCTATTCCTAGGGGGTTATCTGATGCGGGAAGGAGCCATGAGAGCCGCCAGAAGAGGATGTTCGGGGCCACTCTGTGCAAAACGAGCTGCACAGTGGAGGTAAGTATGAAATGTTTGTTATTTTAAAAAAAAAACAATCCTTTACAATCACTTTAACCTCCCTGGTGGTATTCCCGAGTGTGGCTTGGGGTTAAATGTCAGTACCATTAGCGGTAACCCTGAGCCACACTCGGGATTGCATTGCAGGCTCCTAGTACAGTGTACTTATCTTGTCCCCAGGATCCTTCGATGTCCCCCCGCTGTGTGTGCGGGCTGTCTCCTCTGCCCCGATGTCCTGTGTGCCGGGCTCCATTCCCTGCGACGCACAGGGGCGGAGCCCAGCGGCAAATTCAAAATCATTTCACATCCCTTTTGTCCCTAATGCTTTGTCGAATGCCCTGCATGCAGTTTTATATTATATATACTCTTCTTTCTGTCTGGAAACTTGAGATTGTCCATAGCAACCAAAAAGTGTCCCTTTACGTCAAAAATGGTTTTAGACCAGCTAGAAAACAGTGATAGTAAATTAGTACACTTGCAGAATTGAGCCATAGTGAATCGTGGAGAAATTCATTTTATTATTATTTTTTTTATAATTATTTATAGTTGTTTATTATATTATAATTTATGATTTTGTGTTTCAAACTTTATCATACCTGGGATATCTACTAGACTCTTGTTTGGACAGATTTAAGTGTGTTATTGCTAAGAATTACAGGCCTACAATATAAAACAGCAAACTTCTATGCAAAACAATGTCCTGCTTTGAGACGCAAAATTCTGACATAATCATACCGCCAGGGAGGTTAACCAGTGGGCATCTGTCCCTGTCTTTGCACTTTCCACACTGCATGGATGCCAAAATGGGGCTATTCATATCTTGGACTTGTTGAACCAGACACAGGCTTCCCCAAGATGGCTGCTTGAGGCCAGTGCAGAGGATAAATCAGTCCTCTGCACTACAACAGTATAAGTCAGAAGACATAAATGAAACGAAAGCCTAAAAAAGTTGAAGGAGTTTTACCAAACATAACCTCCACTCCGCTGTTTTTGTTTTCTTGTTCATTAATTGTGTAATGATAATGATAGAGCACTGTTATGCAATACACTAGATAATAAAGTCTTACTTCATTTTGAAGAGTCCAAAAAGTGAGCAGGGGGCCATTAGAACATGTTATTTAACTTCCATATGCACCACTACAATATGTTGCATTGAAACAGAAGAATACACATGTAACTTTGACACCTTGTGTTTCCATATAACTGAAGCCTGTTCCCGAAGGTGATCTTTTTCTATGAAATGTCAATGAAAAATGCTGGATAGTTATTTATTCACCCCCCCCCCCCCCCCCTTTCCCCAGAAGTCCCCTCTGAGCTCTTTGATAACCCAGCTAACTATGTTTCCGGAAGAGCAGCAGCAGATGATATGAGCACAGGACAGATACTGCCAATGACTCCATGCCAGCTTCTTCTGCCGAAAAAATTTCATTTTTTCCACAAGGAACCCTCAGCTGTGAAGCGGAATTCAAAACCTATTTCCACTGTACTTTCCGTGAGCCTTCGTTTTTTTTTTTTTATATCATGGAAAGACCTGTCAGGTGGGTGAAAAAAAAAAGAGCTCAGTCATCTGCAACCCACATGCTTAATCCAATTTATAGCTTTTAATAGCAAAACTAATTGCAATTCTAATGGGTAATGCTTACCCAAATTTTTACAGCTTAATATTATATGAAGTAAAGAAAGCAAATTATGAGCTTTTTATTTCTTTGGATAACTGTTTTAATGAAATATTGGTCTAGAAGTGTCTACAGAGATACGCCCATCTGTTTGACATTTGCCTCATCAGAAATTTAGAAAACCATAGGCCAAATAAAAAGAAAAAAAATCAGTTATTTTTATAGCTGAAACTTTTCATATCTTATTATGCATTTGTTCTTTACTATAGGAGTTCTGCACTTGGTACAAAACTCTGCACCTCAACAAAAATGGGTAAAAGTAAGTAGTAAATCACCCCCATAAAACGTAACTCTCACCTACTTGAACAAATACAGTTTTAATGTCAATTGACTTAGAGGTCAGCTTCGGTAATAAATGCCTTGTGATTCGCTGGCACTGGGGCTCCCTTTAAAGCTTGTCGTTTTTAGTTTTCTCCTCTGCAGGCGAGACCAGGACAACTTCTATAAAAGGTTTCCTTTATTTTTTCTTTTTATGTGGGACATTGCAAAACATCTGGGCACCCCCGGATGAGCTTGCCCTGGTCTCCCTTTCACTTTTTTTCCTACATGTCTTTTCTCCCCATAGTTCAGGCTTTACAAGCTTGGACTTAAACCTGATGGACCAAACTTATAGCCCAATTCTTCTCTGCTTCTCTTTTCCTTATGTTCTTCACTATCTCTGTCCTTTCTGTCTCTCTCCCTTTTCTCAGTTTGTTACTATACCCCTTAGACTCCAGGATGCAACCATGATGGGTTTCTTGTATTTTATAATACATCTTCCCAGTATTCTACATGTAGCACGCACCCAGCCTTAGGGCCTATGTTTATTATGTGAATCCTAGTATTATGCGTACGTTATCCATATGCCTCATGTCGAATATAGGTTTACCTAAATACATGTGATACACTGGAGTTGTCAATTGTTACGTTTGATTCCTATACATTTTATTGTACCTTTGTTAAACTTCAATAAACATATAGAGCTGTCAAACCATGCCCTTAATGATTAAAGTGCAAAAAAAAAATCTAATATAATGCAATAAAGATGAAAACGTGAAAATATGAAAAAAGGAAAAAACAAAATGATAAAATTAGGATCAGAATAGAAACATTCATTTGTCCAGCACCCTCCACAAGTGTTCGGACATCACCGCTGCTCCTTGCCTAGCCTGACATACGTTTCGTCCAATGGGACTTCTTCTGCGGTGATGTCTGAACAGAAGAAATCTCATTGGACGAAACGTACGTCAGGCTAGGTACGGAGCAGCAGTGATGTCTGGACACTCGTGGAGGGTGCTGGACAAGCAAATGTTTTCATTTTGAGCCTAATTTTATTGTTTTTGTTGTAAGTACAACTTTTAATAAACTCCTGTGTGCTTTTAAAGAATGTTGTGCAATGAGTTTATCTTCCTCTTCCATATAATGAATGTGTGACCGGACTCTGAAGTTTCCTTGACTGATGATAACTCAAGGGTATACATCTGTGAAATCCAATTAAGCAAGCTGGGTAGTGGATGAGGTTGAGCCCATAATGAGGGGTAAAAGCTCACTAATGTGCATATAGACCCTGTAGGGTCAAAAAATCCGGTAAGCAGATATATTTACCCTATCTATCCTGTGGGGAGCACCGGGTGTCTTCACAAATTAAGCATTGGATCAGCACACGTTTTGAGTTCACCTTATGGATGTGGAACTGGGACACTTGGACTATTAAAATTTTTTATTTTTTTCCTTTTTTTCAATTTTTTACGTTTTCATCTTTATTGCATTATAGTAGTTTTTTTTTTTTTGCACTTTAATCATTAAGGGCATGGTTTGAGAGCGCTACACGTTTTGATTTTCATTTTTGTTATGGAGTGTATATTGTTGTGAGAGCTGCTGTCAGTCATGAATCATCTGTGTCATTTACATAATTGTATTTACTTTATATGCACTTAGCGCAATATCACTTGTTTACTAATCAATAAACATATATTTAACCTAAATCTCAATTGAACTCCTAGTTTAAATGAATTTTTTCCATTTTCATCTTTATTGCATTATAGTAGATTTTTTTTTTGCACTTTAATCATTAAGGGCATGGTTTGAGAGCGCTACACGTTTTGATTTTCATTTTTGTTATGGAGTGTATACTGTTGTGAGAGCTGCTGTCAGTCATGAATCATCTGTGTCGTTTACATAATTTTATTTACTTTATATGCACTTAGCTCAATATCGCTTGTTTACTAATCAATAAACATATATTTAACCTAAATCTCAATTGAACTCCTAGTTTAAATAATCTAAATACATTTCAGGTGTATCAAAATGAAAGGTGTGCAAAGCATTACAGTTTATTTTATTGAAAAAACAGACAGCCTGAGTAGACAAGTCTGCCCCCTCCAGCAGCATGGGACCCTTGCCCTCCATGGGGAAGCAGTGACCTCTTTGCAGCGGTCCAACACAGCTCCTGCTGAGTAAGCTAATGCTCTCCTATCAGCAAGGAGCATAAGCTTTGCTAATTGGAGAGCTCTAGGTCTGACACAGCAAGGGACATGTTAGACCCCTGTAATGAGACCAAAAAGAGCAATGGTCCCATGCTGCAGCTCCAGGCAGGACAGAGGTTTTTATACAGGATGTGACTACTTTAGAAACCCTTTTGTGTTGAACTGAAATGCTCTTAGCTGCTTTAAATTGAGGGTTCTGTTGGGCCTAACCGATAAAACAAGCCCTTAAAGCTTAATGGAAGCTGCATTTATTTTATTCATGTAATGCAGTCAGTTTGCGTAAGCATTAATAAATGTGGATGTCTTTTTATTTATACATTTTTTACTATTCTATGGTGCTGCAGCTAGAGGAAAAATGGCCTGTACTGACAAGCATGATGGAGAGCCAAACCCCTGCTCAACACAGAAGGCCATTGGTTTAGGTCTCCAGCAGTCTGACAAGCAAGCATACTCAACAGTCTCTATAAAACTAACTCTATTCTTCTGCATTGTTGCCTCATTCTGCAACAGAGTTCCCGCACAGGGACCAAGATAGCAGAAGAAACAGATTTGTTTGCCTTACTTGGTACAGCCAGAAAACTAAAAACTTGAAACTACAAAAATGTATACAGCATATGCCATGGTCACTTGTGTGGAAACTGCATATCAAAACAAAGGTGAGGTGGTAAATCACTCAGCATCTAGACCGCTGTGACCTAAAACTTGACTTTTAATTTATGTGCATTAAAATCTTAACATAGAGAAGATATAGCATTGATGTAGCTAAATACTGAACAGGGGAACTCTACAAAAATGAGTGACACTTTCTCTAAGCTGAATTTTTCTCAGGGAACCCTCGCTAACAGCTGATGGCTCATCGGTTGTTAAGGATGTGGCAGCTGCCTGCTCCTTAACAACCATGTGGTGCAGAAGAGCCACCACTGGCTAAGAAAAAAAAAGCTGTCAGCTTTGATTTTCTGCTCGCAAATCGCTCCCAAAAACGCAAACAAAAAAGAAACACTTCCCACAAATGGATGTACCTGTACATCCTCAGGATTCAGTGGTTCTACAAGGATCATGGCTGCAGCTGCAGTCATGACCCTGGTATATTTTTTCAGAGCAATACTATATAATGTTAAAGTTATCCGAGTGTCTCCCCCACTCCTCCTGCCGCCTTCCCAGGCTCTCTGATTCCACGAAGAGCCTAATGCCCTGTACACGGGAGCGGATTTTCCGTCAGAAAAATCTTGGTTGTTTTTTCAGACGGAATTCCGCTCAAGCTTGGCTTGCATACACACTGTCACACAAAAGTTTGCTGAACTTTCGACCATCAAAAACGCGGGGACGTACAACCCCCAAGCCGAGCCGAGAAAATTAAGTTCAATGCTTCCGAGCATGCGTTGAATTGTTTCCAAGCATGCGTAGGAATTGTGTGCATCGGAATTGCTACAGACGATCGGAATTTCCTATACTTTTTACGATCAAAAAATTGAGAACCTGCTCTCAATCTTTTGCTGGCTGGAATTTGGCCAGCAAAAGTCCGATGGAGCATACACACGGTCGGAATCTTTTTCTGGCGAATTTCCGATCGTGTGTATGCGGCATAAGACTGAAACTGGAAGTGGGGACAGCATACCATAGAGAAGAAGGAGGAACTTCCATTCCTTGATCATCTCTATGATGTATAAAGCCATAAGTGACGAGGATTTTGTTACTTCATGTTTTGGTTTGTTTTTTACAAGCCGTTACCAGCTTGTAAAGCATCTGTTCACACCAATCTTGGTTTGATCAGGTGATTTTGAGAGCAGAGGAGATATCTGGAGTCTCTTGGTAAAGAGTACCTGTCACTTGAAAAAAATAAAAATAAAAAGGCAATGTCTGACACAAATAATTTTAAATAAAATATATAATAAAATAAAAAAAATGCCCAGTTCCCTCCTTGCTCATGTGCAAATGCATAAGTGGACCCGGGGGAGGGGGGGTGAGTATCTTCCAAACAGGTAGACTGGTTTCCCCTGCAGCCCACCCGGTTTCTCCTCCTCTCTCTCCAGTTGTACTGCAGGGGGTGTCACAAGGGCATTGGTTCCAGTATTTGCATCCCCCATCCTTGCTGCCCTGCTCTGATCTCCACCTCTCATCCCTGGTGTCCAGGCCCCCATGTGTGCCCCCTTCCCTTGCAGCACTGCCAGCTTCTTCTCCTCTCCCTCCTCCCAGCTTCAGCTGCTGCATGGCACACAGGTAGATTGTTTCAGAATATGTCATATTTACACTTAGTACTAGCCCAGTTCTTTCCCGAGTGAGCATAATGAGTGATTGGTAACAATCACTAAATCTGTTAATTTATTATAGAAGCATAGTGAACTGTGTTTACTATGCTTCCGTTTGTAAATGAACAGGAAGCCCCAGAGTGCTTTCTATTCATTCGTCTCCAGTGCAGTTGAGGCCACACAGAAAGAGATTGGGGAATCTGTGTCCTTTGTACCTTTCTCTATGTCAAAAGTCAGATATCAGGAGTCTGTTTAAACCCCTGACATTTTACCAGAGTGCCCCCTAGAGGGCAGTTTGAAAAATGTAAAAAATAAATACAATTAAAAAAAAAAAACACAGTGGCTGTAAGTTAGTCACAACTGCATGCTCACTGTACTTGGGGCTGTAAACCTGCACCAATATGCCTGTCAAATTACAACCTTTGGATGTGTTCGTAAAGCTGCTGTGTTCCTATAGCATAACATAGGCTGCCTGCACATAGCTCCAGGTGCTTCCAGCCACATAAACAGACCCCCAATGATTTACACTGTACAGGCCATAGCACCCATATGAATGAGCCTCAAGACCTTATTCACACACGGAGCTTTATTTATTAACTCAATACAGTTTTATTTTTTAGATTTAGCAGGATTTTGTTGGGTTTGCGCCCACTAATAATGAGTTTAGTGTATTTTTAGTAAAAATATAACTTTTATTTTATTTTAATTTTTATGTACTGTAGTTTCACACCATGACACAGGTGTGTGCAATTTAAAACATGACATGTTAAGTATCTGTTTGCTTGGCGTAACATCATCTTTTATATTTACCAAAAAACTGGGTATTATATTGTTTTTGTGTGCACTAAATTCATTAAAGTAAATTTTTCACAAAAATTTGCATTTGAGAAACTGCTGCACAAACATCCTGTGACATAAAAAATTACAACAACCAACATTTGTTTATCCAGAGCCTTTGCTTTCAGAAAATATTTTCTAGTAAAAAAAATGCAGATTTTTACATGAAGAATGTGAGAAGTGTACCTTCTAAAGCACTAAAAGTAAGAACATTGTACTAACTCCTTTAGTTCACCTTTTGGGCCTCCTCTTGTTGAAAAAAATATATTGATTTTTTTTTGTTTATGCATATGGTCCCAATTTTTACTGTCTATCATTGTTCACAATGCTTGCTATGAACATGGTCAATCTCTTTACTGCAGACAATGTGTTCCACTGCATGTAAATGGCAGTGAACTCTCTCAAAATGGCTTGCATAATTTATAAACATTGAATCACTATATATTCTATCACTGCTTGGTTTGTGATCCCCAAAAGTTAACCCATCCCTCTTCAATTCCAATGAGCTGTATGTGCAGTTAGCTCTTAAGCTAACAAACGTGTTGCATTGGCATTGTGGTGTCTTTTGTGTGGGCTGGGCAGACCCCCCGACTGGCTAGGCGAACTTTACAGCTACCTCTCTCCTGTAGTGGCCTGGCTCTACCCAACTCCCAACTTTATTATTGGTTATGGTTTGGCGGTGGTTCTCCCAGCCCAGACATAACCTGGTGGTGACTCCCTAGATGGCATTATTAGGCTCCTATGCTGCCCTTAGTAATCAGTTTTTTCGAGGCCCGTGGGCTCACCCATCAGTCACGAGCCTTATGAGGGTGACTATTTGTGTGTGCACCAGGCAAGGGCCATATATAAAGTGCCTTCTACCTTTTTGCCTCATATCCCACTATGGGAAAATCCTCTATGCCCCCACTTGTATTCCCTCCCTGATCCACATTTACAATGCTCAAACATGTCATTACTAGGGATGAGCCGAACACACCCCCCGTTCGGCTCGCACCAGAACCCGCGAACGGACCTAAAGTCCGTGCGAGCTTTAGAACCCTATTAGTTATAATGGATGCGAACGTTCGAAATTAAAAGTGCTCATTTTAAAGGCTAATATGCATGTTAATGTCATAAAAAGTGTTTGGGGACCTGGGTCCTGCCCCAGGGGACATGTATCAATGCAAAAATTTTTTTTAAAAACGGCCGTTTTTTCAGGAGCAGTGATTTTAATAATGCTTAAATTGAAACAATAAAAGTGTAATATTCCTTTAAATTTCGTACCTGGGGGGTGTCTATAGTATGCCTGTAAAGGGGCGCATGTTTCCCGTGTTTAGAACTGTCTCTGCGCAAAGTGTCATTTTTGAAAGTAAAAAAGCTATTTAAAATCACTCGCGGCTAATGTTAATTCACGGCTCCCGTAACACAGAGAACAGTGATTCATTGAAACTCATTCATAAAAAAAAGTCATTGATAAAAAAAAAAAAAAAATGAAAAAAAAAAAAGCGTAGGGGTCCCCCCAAATTCAATAACCAGGCCCTTCAGGTCTGGGATGGATATTAAGGGGGATCCCAGCCAAAAAAAAAAAAAAAAAATGGCGTAGGGTCCCCCTCAAAATCCATACCAGACCCTTGAGGTCTGGTATGGATTTTAAGGGGAACCCTAGCCAAAAAAATTGGCGTGGGGTCCCCCTCAAAATCCATACCAGACCCTTATCCGAGCACGCAACCTGGCAGGCCGCAGGAAAAGAGGGGGGGACGAGAGCGGCCCCCCCTCTCGCCTGAACCGTACCAGGCCACATGCCCTCAACATTGGGAGGATGCTTTGGGGGTCTAAGACCCCTAAAGCACCTTGTCCCCATGTTGATTAGGACAAGGGCCTCTTCCCCACAACCCTGGCCGGTGGTTGTGGGGGTCTGCGGGCGGGGGGCTTATCGGAATCTGGAAGCCCCCTTTAACAAGGGGACCCCCAGATCCCGGCCCCCCCCTGTGTGAAATGGTAAGGGGGTACAAAAGTACCCCTACCATTTCACCAAAAAAGTGGCAAAAATGGTAAAAATGACAGGAGACAGTCTTTGACAATTCCTTTATTAAAATCTTCTTTCTTCTTTCTTCATCCTTCGGATTCTTCATCTTCTCCTTCCTTCATCTTCTTCCATCTTCTTCTTCCATTTTCTTCTTCCTCCGATCCGCTTCTTCTTGCGCTGGTCTTCTCGTCCTTCTCGTCCGGCATCTTCTTCCGTCGGCGTCGGCGTCGGTGTCGGTGTCTTCTTGGGCCGCTCCGCGCAATGGGAGGCTCCCGCTGTGTGAGGCTCCGCTCCATCTGACAGGTCTTTTAAAACGGAGGGCACCTGGTGACCCCGCCCCCCTCTGACGTCATGGGGAAAGCCATCATGGAATTCCCCATGACGTCCCTGTGCGTCAGAGGGGGCGGGGTCACCAGGTGCCCTCCATTATAAAAGACCTGTCAGACGGAGCGGAGCCTCACACAGCGGGAGCCTCCCATTGCGCGGAGCGGCCCAAGAAGAGACAGAGACACCGACGCCGACGCCGACGGAAGAAGATGCCGGACGAGAAGGACGAGAAGACCAGCGCAAGAAGAAGCGGATCGGAGGAAGAAGAAAATGGAAGAAGAAGATGGAAGAAGATGAAGGAAGGAGAAGATGAAGAATCCGAAGGATGAAGAAAGAAGAAAGAAGATTTTAATAAAGGAATTGTCAAAGACTGTCTCCTGTCATTTTTACCATTTTTGCCACTTTTTTGGTGAAATGGTAGGGGTACTTTTGTACCCCCTTACCATTTCACACAGGGGGGGGGCCGGGATCTGGGGGTCCCCTTGTTAAAGGGGGCTTCCAGATTCCGATAAGCCCCCCGCCCGCAGACCCCCACAACCACCGGCCAGGGTTGTGGGGAAGAGGCCCTTGTCCTAATCAACATGGGGACAAGGTGCTTTAGGGGTCTTAGACCCCCAAAGCATCCTCCCAATGTTGAGGGCATGTGGCCTGGTACGGTTCAGGCGAGAGGGGGGGCCGCTCTCGTCCCCCCCTCTTTTCCTGCGGCCTGCCAGGTTGCGTGCTCGGATAAGGGTCTGGTATGGATTTTGAGGGGGACCCCACGCCATTTTTTTTGGCTAGGGTTCCCCTTAAAATCCATACCAGACCTCAAGGGTCTGGTATGGATTTTGAGGGGGACCCTACGCCATTTTTTTTTTTTTTTTTGGCTGGGATCCCCCTTAATATCCATCCCAGACCTGAAGGGCCTGGTTATTGAATTTGGGGGGACCCCTACGCTTTTTTTTTTGTTTTTTATTAATGAATGACAGCTCTCTGTGTTACAGGAGCCATCAATTCATTAGCCGCGAGTGATTTAAATAGCTTTCTTCCTGCAAAAATGACACTTTTTTGCAGGGAAAGTTCTAAGCACAGGAAACCTGCCCTCCTTCACAGGCTACCTATAGACACCCCCCAGATGTGATACTGCAATGCTGTTCTAACAGCATGCACACACATATCCCCAGAAATAAAGCACATATTGTTGTCAGCAGTCAGCAGCACACTGACACGCTGACACTGTGAGTGAAACATAATATGCGAGGCCGCCGCCGCGGCGGCCTCTTATACCGTGGGGCGTGTATTAAAGCCCCTGAGCTATAATTGGCTACAGGCATCCTGCCTGTAGCCAATTATGGCTCTCCTCGCTGCCGGCGCTGTGATTGGCCAAGCATGCGGGGTCACAGTGCATGCTTGGCCAATCATCAGCCAGCATTGCACTGCGCGGGCCGCAATGCATTGCGGGGCCGCTCGCATCACACGAATTTGATGCGAGCGGCCCCAATAGTTCTGGGCTCGCCGAGCGAGCGAACACCCGGTGCTCGATTCGAACATGGGTTCGAATCGAACACCGGGCTCATCCTTAGTCATTACTAATGAGATGTCCTTTGAAACTCTCAAACGAGCGTACTCCTTGCCCAGCTACATGACCTTTCGTTATCTACAATTGTGGCATGCGCTTACGACCCAAAGTCCTGGAGTCTGATCTTGATGAGTGCCTCCTTACCTCGAAGCATGATGGGGAAGCCATTGTCTTCCCTTTACCCCCGCTTATCTGCAGTCTGCAATGTTAAACTTACCCGGACCTATGAGCACTGGTGAGGAGTTATTTCTGACCTTTCAGAAGACGACTGGGGGAATGCGTTTCCTCGTACGTGACCCTCCATGATCTCAGCCGGGGACAGGCTCATACAGTTGAGATTCTTACATAGGTCTACTACACCCTCCAACATTTGGCCAATATTTACCCTAACCTGAGTTCTCTATGTACACGGTGTGGTACCTCTATTGGAACCTTTTAACATATTGTGTGGCCCTGTCCAGCAATTCGTCCCTTTTGGAAATCAGTGGTTAATAAAATATATGACTTAGCCTTGAGGCCTGAACGTATTTTTCTGTTACTGGGTGTGGTGGAGGACATTTCTCACCTATGCAACCTTACTGAGGTGGAAGTTGCCGACGCCCCAAACAGTGTCTACCTGGAGAAAGACTATACATGCTGTGTTACCCTTGTATAAACTGACCTATGAGAGCAGGAACTGTCCCCAAAAATTTGACAATATTTGGTTGGTCTGGATAGATGCTCAGGGACAGTCAACATCTGATGGAGTATAATTGAATCCATTATTTCGACTTCACCAGCTGACCCTTTCTCTTCCGTCCCTAGCCTATCTCCCCCCTTTTTTATATATAGCGGAATTAATTGAGGTTATTGATGATTGCTATGGTTACTCTAACCTGGGCTTTGGCATTAAAGCACCTAATGTGTTTTCCTTCACCTCTGCTTTTATTTTACCTGGTTACACACAGTAGCTATATTAATTAGTGGTCTTGAGTCCTGGTTATGCATTGTTCCTTGCTTCAACACATTATTTCTTTAAGTGTACCCCTGTAATAAGTCCTATGAGGTACTTTATTGTGATGGCTGTATTAATTTCACATATTACATTACTGTTGTATTATGTACATACCTTTTAATAAATCTTCTTCTGTTAAAAAAAAAAGTTGTGTTGCATAATAAGCAAAAAAAAAAAAATCATATGTAGAGGTCTACATGAAAATGAAGGGTGATTTTGATGCATATGTATATACAGGCATACCCCACTTTTAAGTACACAATGGGATTTATTTACTAAAGCTGGAAAGTGCAAAATCAGGCTCACTTCTGCATAGAAACCAATGAGCTTCTAACCCCAGCTTGTTCAATTAAGCTTTGGTAATAAAACATGGAAGCTCATTGGTTTCTATGCAGAAGTGAGCCTCATTTTTCACTTTCCAGTTTAGTAAATAAACCCCATTGTGTACTTAAAGGTGGGGTATGCCTGTACTATGTAAGCCCAAGAGATGCTGCTGAGCATGCACGTGTATACTAGTATGTCCCAACATTTTTCATGGTCACTTCTCATACAAAGCTTAGTCTGGCAGAAATTCAGAGCATTTTCCTAAGAGTAAATTATTCAGGACATCTTCTAAAATTCATTTTGTCAACAGTTCAACCAGTTTTACTTTTGCATTCTGCTTAACCAGGTTTGACCTACTAATCTGCTAGTTCTTGATCTTGTTTTTTTTCCAGTTTGCCAATCTCTCTATGGCACTGAGAACTGCGAATCAGGCCCATAAGCCCAGGGGGAGTCTTCAAGTGGAGTACCTAAAACTAGAGCATGTTTATTTAGTTTGGGGTCAACCAGTTTGCCCTTCTCTAGTGACTAGAGTGACCTGTATTTGCCTTAAATTAGTTTATGATTTGGGCTGCATTTATAACTTTAACATTATAGTTTAATGTTTTACTTGCAGAGACAAGAATTTTAATGGTATTCAAAGGTTTTAGATATGTTTTCTGTATCAGCCCACTGATCACAGAGGCACTGAGAGACTAGAATTTTCTAATTGTCTCTATGTCCTTGGAGGACTGAGTTGACGTCATGGTGTCACTTCTGGATTCGGGCAGGAAGTAAACTATTTTTTTTATTTTTATTTTTTAAACAAATAAAAAAATTTTAGGAAAATAATTTAATTCCATTTTGGAATAAGGATGTAACATAACAAAATGTGAAAAAAGTGAAGAGCTGTCAATACTTTCCGGCTACACTATATATGTCAATATCTAACCAGCAATGGTGCCATGCAGAATGTCTTGGTAACAGTATAACCTTCTTCACTAAAGTACATATAACTGTGAAAATAGATTGTAGCATTAGACTCACGAATAAAAAAAAGATAGTAAAAGTATACAAATAACAAATTTCACTTAGATTGTTTAATTTAATATAGTATTGAGCTCAAATGTAGACATATAAGCCAACCTGTATTTATTTTGAACAGATAGGTTTATACAACAACCTATGTTCCCCTGAGTCTCCTAAACTTTCTCATAAGACACAGAGCGTTCATTAGCTTGTTCTTTAAAAGCCAGCTTAACACTAATGTATTTATTACAAATCAATATTTTCACAGTTAATCAATGGTGTTGTTAGCCTGTGCTGCACACATGGTCTCATTAAAGTTCTAATAGACAAAATAATTAACTATTGTGAAGCTTCATTGAATCAAACTATCCCTTTGGAACTTTGGAGGACATTTTCAAGCTAAGGGGGTGCAAGAATGGGGAACAGAGTGATGAACAATTCTATTTTGTTTACTAAGCAACCTTGTTGCATTAACACAGAGAAAAGGAGGACAATGTAAGATGTATTACAGCAAGAAACACAGTTTCTCAAGTACTCACAATTAAAGTGTGTGTAAACCCTAACCATGAACATTTATTATTTTCTCCCTTTTGGTATTTTAGATATATACTATCCAAAGTGTTGTATTATATCTGATTTAAATTTAAATACCTGTTGACCAAAAACCTTATGCCCCCTATGTTTTGAAGTCAATTCCATCCAAAAGACCACAGCATATACTGTGTCCTGCATTGGTCCCAATAACTCATGGACAGGTTCAGAACCTGCTTAGATGAACAAAAACAATGCACACTGCACACTATACTGTATATAGTTTATTAAAATACAAAACACACATGTAAAATTACCACAAATGATTCAAGTTTGTCTTCTTAAAGAGTTAAAGGAAAAAACTGCGCTGGTATAACAACTAAAAAAGCTGCAACTCAAAAGTGAAATACACACCAAACAAGAAAGGAACAAAAAAGAAGCTGCGCTAATGATAAATAAAATAAATAAATACATTTGATCTAGTGGACAAATAGACCTGTGATTTGGTTGACAAATATAATGAAAACCCTGCCGTATTGAACAAATAAAGGGTGATCAAAAATACAAATGCAGTGAAATATAATAAACCAAGTGAATCCTAGGAAATGGAACAAAGGGGTAACCTCTTGAGTGAAGCAAAAGCAACCAATTCAGCAAATAAATAAACATAAATGGTATCATGTGGTAGGTGAACCAACAAATATAACAAAAAAATGAATGGAATTAATTGTGTAAAAAATAATAATAATAATAATATAAAAATATATAAAAATATATAAAGTCTCTTCAAAAATGCTTCTCAACGGGGAGTAAATGTAGAAACAACCTGTGAGAAATCTTCAATACTCAAAGAACACTGTGAATCCACCACCACATAAATTGAAGTCTTACCAGCTATACAAGCGCTTGTGGCTAATACCCAGCCAGGGCCTTTAAATCCTCCCGATACAGTCAGTGGCTAGCGAGCCAAGCGTTCCTGTGGACTTGATAAGTATCCAACAATCAAACAAGCAGCCACGAACGTATCCTCGGTGAATGAGTTAGGCCGTATTCTTTTTGGCAAAAATTTGAAACCAGGGTTCTTAATTCTCCGTTCTCCTCAGCTTGCGCCTCGCTCCCTAACCAAGCCAGACACGCCTCCCCGTTTTTTTTTTTTTTTTTTTTACACAATTAATTACATAAATTTTTTTGTTATATTTGTTGGTTCACTTACCATATGATACCATTTATGTTTATTTATTTGCTGAATTGGTTGCTTTTGCTTCACTCAATAGGTTACTCCTTTGTGTCATTTCCTAGGATTCACTTGCTTTATTATATTTTACTGCATTTGTATTTTTGATCACCCTTTATTTGTTTAATACTGCAGGGTTTTCATTATATTTGTCAACCAAATCACAGGTCTATTTGTCAACTAGTTCACATTTATCTGTTTATTTCATTCATCATTAGCGCAGCTTCTTTTTTGTTCCCTTCCTGTCTTCTTAAAGAAACTGCTTAAAAACTTTCAAAAATTATGTTCACAAAGAAAAATATCAAACGCTGCAAAAAACAAAAAAACAAAGCCAATGCTACAGAAACCCATTGTTTAAGCACTTGCTGACTGAAAAACGTATATATATACGCTGCGTTTTTTTTAGTGGTTTACTGAAGATATCTTTTTCTTCAGTCTGCAGCTGGCTTTCTCATGAAAGCAATCAGAACAGCTCATTAGCCACTGGATCGCTTTCCGATGTTTCTGCCAGTGTTTCTCGTGCTTACTGTTTTCCATGGCGTACCCAAGAATAGATCCAACGGTCTGCTGGTCACAGAGGCACAGAGACTAGATTGTCTCTAATTGTCTCTATGTTCTTGGAGGACTGGATTGACGTCATGATGTCACTTCTGGTCTAGGGCGGAAGTAAACCATTTTTTGGTTTTTAAACAAAAGAGCAAATCTTTTTTAGATCTTTTGCTTTTAAAGGTAAAGGAGAGATTTTGGGATCTTTTTGACCCCAGATCTTTCCGTAAAGAGGACCTGTCATCCTTATTTATATTACAATGGATGTTTATGTTCCTTGTAATAGGAATAAAAGTGATCCAAAAAAAAACCTAAACTATAGGGACAGTGTAAAAATAAAAAATAAAATAAATAAGAAAAAAACATGTAAAGCACCCCCATCCTTTATGTGCAGGAGCAAACGCATACATAAGTTGCATGCGCATATGTAAACGGTGTTCGCACCACACATGTGAAGTATCACGGTGAAAGTTAGGGCGAGAGCAATAATTCTAGCGCTAGATCACCTCTGTAACGCTAAACAGGTAACTTTCCCAAAAAATAAAGCGTTGCCTATGGACATTTTTACGTACTGTAGTTTGTCGCCATTCCACGAGCGTGCGCAATTTTAAAGCCTGACATGTTAGGTATCTATTTACTCTTTGTAACATCATCTTTTACATTTTACAAACAATTTGGGGTATATTAAGTTTTGTTTTATATTTTTCCAAAATAATTGCATTTGAAAAACCGCTGCGCAAATACTGCGTGACATACAAAATTGAAACAATCACCATTTTATTCCCTAAGATCTCTGCTAAAAAAAAATTATAATGTTTTGGGGTTATAAGTAATTTCATAGCACAACATACTGATGTAAACAAAAAGTGATAGAAAAGGCCTGGTCTTCTAGTGATTAAACTGGAAATAAACCCCAAACCAAAAATGTAATATATTGCAGTTTACCTATCCTTAGAAGTGATGGCTGCATCAGTTTTCTTTTTTTTAGGCATTTTCCCTCATTTTTCTCCTGGTGATCTGGCCAGTGACACACTTACTGTATTGGAGTGCCCCCACTCTAAAAGAAGGAGCACAGGGGCACCTTTGGACAGCAGGATTGTCAATCTAAGGGGAGGGGAGTCTTTAAAGTAGTTACAAACTAAGCCCCTGTACACACGGTCGGAAATTCCGACGGAAAATGTCCGATCGGACCATGTTGTCGGAAAATCCACCCGTGAGTGGGCTCCATTGGACTTTTTCCGTCGGAATTTCCGACAGAAAAAATTTGAGATCCTGCTCTCAAATTTTCTGACAACAAAATCCGATCTGACTTTTTCCGATTGTGTGTAGAGAATTCCGACGGACAAAGTGCCACGCATGCTCAGATCAAATTACGAGACCAAAGCTATTGGCTAATAGCCTCTACGTAGTTCTGTCGTACGCAACGAACGTCACCACGTTCAGAATGATCGGATTTTCTGACAACTTTGTCCGACCGTGTGTATGCAACACCAGTGTCGGACAAAATCCGTCAGAAAAAATCTGATGGATTTTGTGGTTGAAATTTCCGACTGTGTGTATGGGGGCTTAGATAAACTAACAAATTGAAGCCAAACTCCAGCTCACACTACAGTTACACAACGACTTACAGCAACAGTTTTTTTTTCCTTCTGGAATAAATCTTTTACCTAAATAAATAAAAGCTGATCATTTAGTTTATGTTATTTTTATTTTCTTTATTTTCTTATCTTATTTTTTTTTTTTTTTTACTTTCCTGGGGCAGTTTTCTGCCCACGGGGACACGCGATAGCACGATATAGACATTATGGAAGAACAGGGAGAAATAATCACCTATACTGATTTTATTTCTAGCTTGTATGAATTGCTCTATAGGATTGATATAAGCCCTGTTCTAATAATATAAGGATATACAGGAATATATTGTCCCTGGCATTGTGCTTTGAGTGGAACTCTTGCAAAATATTTTAATAAGGTTCAATTATTTAAAAAAAAGCTAATCATTGTAAGAAGTTGTCAGTGATAAAAAGTTGCACGACGGCTTGTTCTGTTGAAAAACAACAGATTTACTGACCGGATCACCAGATGAAAAAGGAATAAAATAAATAAAACCTGATGAAACAGAAAGGTAATGCAGGCATCACATCTAAGAATTGGTGAGCTGCAATATAATAAATATTTGCTTTTGGATTTAAAACCGGCTTAAAATGTCAGTCTAATACATAATGTATAATCTTATACATTGCTCTGTAATAGTCACGTAGCAGAGTGCCCTTCTACTTAAAATGCACAGAGGGAGCCACTGACTTATTTAGCTCCTCTCCCACAACTCTCTGCATTCCTACAATCCAAAAATCCCCTGGGTTCTCACAATCCCACAATGCCCTGTGTTTCTAAAATCCACTGGACTTCTGGGTACATTGAGGGGATAGAATTTTCCCTGTTTCCGGTATTCAGATGCTTAAAAGAGACCACGCCTGATCAGACAGAGGTGGCTGTGCATATGGTCTGTAGCCAGGTGTTCAATTCTCAGCGCTTAGTACCAGTGTGCGGGCAGCCAATCAGGAGCACACTAGCACTCAGCTTCTGTGGAAGACCTAGCGACTGCTGAAAGCAATTTTTCAATTTGCTACCAGAGTATGGTGCTTCAAGTGCTCCTGGTTTAAGGTGCCTCCCTATGTTACCAGTCCTAAGACTCCTCCAGATGTTCACCTAGATCGTAAGCTTCATAAGCAGGGCCCTCCTACTCCTTCTGTATTGAACTGTATTGTAATTGTACTGTCCCCTTTATATTGTAAAGCGCTGCGTAAACTGTTGGCACTATACAAATCCTATAAAATATTAACCACTTAAGAACCACCCCATGTACACGGCAGGGTGGCCCTTTAGCCGAAAGTCACATACCTGTACGTAATTTCTTGTTCCTGCTCCGTGACGCATGGGCGGGATAGGACACAGCGAGGGCCCCCGAGACCCGGCGATCGTCCCGAGGAGATGCAGGATGGCGGTCTGCTGATGTAAACAAGGCAGACCGCCGTTCTGCCAGAGACGGAAATGGAGATATCGTGTTTGTTTAGCACTGATCACTGTATTGGTGTCACTGGTCCCCAGAAAGTGTCACTTAATGTCAGATTTGTCTGCCGCAATGTTGCAGTCCCGCTAAAAATCGCTGATTGCCGCCATTACTATTAAAAGTAATAAAATAATGTAAAGTCCAGAAATATATCGAATAACTTTTGCGCAAACCAATCAATATACGCTTATTGGGATTTTTTTTTTTTCTGAAAACATATAGCAGAATACATATTGGCCTAAATTGATGAAGACATTTTTTTAATTTTTTTTATTGGGTATGTTTTATAGCAGAAAGTAAAAAATATTGTTTTTTGTTTTTCTAATTTTCTATTTTCTAAAACGCAAAGGTGATCAAATACCACCAAAAGAATTCTCTATATTTGAGAAAAAAATGACATCAATTTAATTTTTGTACAGTGTCGCACTACCGTGCAATCGTCAGTTAAAGCAGCGCAGTGCTGTATCGCAAAAAATGGCCTGGTCAGTAAGGGGGTAAAACCTTCTGGAGCTGAAGTGGTTAATAAATAAATATATATATATACATATATATAAGTATGGTGTGGATACAGGTAAAGAAAGCCACATGTGGGCCACAGTGGGGTCAGTGGAAAGAGGTCCCATGTAGAGAGTTGTGCCTTGGACACACAAAAAGGGAAACTCTGGCCTTTATACATAGCCTTGTAGGGTAAAATCAATTCAAATATATGCATATAAGTTTTGTTATAGTAAACTAAATTAATTTCAAGGAATTAATCATGGGTATGTATTATATTAGCAGTAGCAGCTATAAGAATTACAAAAACATTGCTAGCGCTAATGCTGTCACTTCTATACAATGCATTAAGGAAACATGAGTTGTGTATTTCAAAATCTGCTGCTGATGACAGGCGAGATCTCTTATTCTCAAAACAGTGGAAAAAAATCATGTATTGATTCTTTTTTTCATGGCTTCTTAACCAGGTAATTAATTCACTGTGAACCCACGAACAAACCATGGTGAGTTGTTAATATTGTAAATTCAGATATACTTCAATAAACCACTGACCCCCCTGTCACCCTGAAAAACAGATGTAAGGTGTAGTTGGGGGGAGCCATTGATTTTCGAAGTAGCAGACCAGTGATGAGGAAGATGATATTGATTCTGTTTTATATGACAGCGATGTAATATTTATCCATTTGTAAACAGAATTAACCTGATATCACAGGTCGTTCGTTTTGCCTCTCATCCTGCTTCTTTGCTGTCTAAACTAATTTTAATTGATTAGCCTCTAGATTGTAAGGACAATCATTTGTATTCTTATTTGCTAGATGTTTTTTCATAGTGACATTAAAGTTATGATAAACCTCCGTACACATTTATATGGAGAAGAAACCACTTGTCTGACAAAGAAAAATGGGGGCTGATAAAAACTGGAAGAAGCAAAAGTTGTTGTTGCATTACCCCCTCACTGGATAGGATGGGTCCTCTGTATTTTGCCTTGAACTTCTCAAGAACCTCTAGACACTACAGGACACTACAGGTTGAGTGTGCAAGCATACAATATCACAGGAATTCACTAAAAGTAATACTTAGTGCCCAATAGTTGTGCTATATCAAAGAAAATACACCAAACCAGGTACCTTGATATATTGTCACCCAATATAGTTGGCAAGCATGAACTTAATTAACAATGAATTAACAATGGTAATAACACAATTTAGCATACAAAGTGATTAACAGTACGCACTAGGCACAGGGCTTTTTTTCTCGGAGAATAGGTGTAGGTACTCCCTGGTTCACCACTTTTCTCCACCCTCTACCACCTCCGAGCACTGTCCCTTGGTTCCACCTACCCACCTCCGAGGACCATTCCTTGGTTCCATCCCCCTACCCACCTCTGAGGACCATTCCTTGGTTCTACCCACCTCCGAGGACCATTTCTTGGTTCCCACCCCTACCCACCTCTGAGGACCATTTTTTTGGTTCCACCCCCTACCCACCTCCAAGAACCATTCCTTGGTTCCACCCCCTACCCACCTCCGAGGACCATTCCTTGGTTCCACTCCCTACCCACCTCCCAGTATCACCCTTTTTGGAAAATACAGAACAAAGTATCATTTTGTGGTGTTGAGTAATTTGTATGGAATTTGTTATTGATAACAAGGAAAGCCGTAACATAGATTCCCTGCAGCCAGCAGCAATAGACCCCCCACAAATAATAGATCCTCCAGCAACAATAGACCTCCCGTCAAAAGCAATACCCCCCAGCAACAATAGATCTCCCAGCAGCCAGCATCAATAGACTCATCCCTTAATATTAGATCCCCCACCAGCAACAATAGATCTCCTCCTGAGATAACAGATCCCTGATAGACAAAAACTGGAAGAAGCAAAAGTTGTTGTAGCATTCCCCCGCCCCCCCCCCCCCCCCACTGGATAGGATGGGTCCTCTGTTTTTTGCCTTGACCTTCTCAAGAACCTCAGTAACTCTGACACTACAGGTTGAGTGTGCAAGCATACAATATCACAGGAATTCACTGAAAGTAATACTTAGTGCCCAATAGTTGTGCTATATCAAAGAAAAAAGACACCAAACCAGGTACCTTGTTATATTGTCACCCAATATAGTTGGCAAGCATGAAATTAATTAACAATGAATTAACAATGATAATAACACAATTTAGCATACAAAGTGATTAACAGTAAGCACTAGGCACAGGGCTTTTTTTCTCTGAGAATAGGTGTAGGTACTCCCTGGTTCTGAGTCACCGCTTTTCTCCACCCTCTACCCACCTCCGAGCACTGTCCCTTGGTTCCACCCCCTACCCACCTCCGAGGACCATTCCTTGGTTCTATCGCCCTACCCACCTCCGAGGACCATTCCTTGGGTCTACCCACCTCCGAGGACCATTTCTTGGTTCCCACCCCTACCCACCCCTCCACCCCCACCCACCTCCGAGGACCATTCCTTGGTTCCACCCCTACCCACCTTCAAGGACCATTCCTTGGTTCCACTCCCTACCCACCTCCCAGTATCACCCTTTTTGGAAAATACAGAACAAAGTATCATTTTGTGGTGTTGAGTATTTTGTATGGAATTTGTTATTGATAACAAGGAAAGCAGTAACATAGATTCCCTGCAGCCAGCAGCAATAGACCCACCACAAATAATAAATCCTCCAGCAACAATAGACCTTCCGTCAAAACAATACCCCCAGCAACAATAGATCTCCCAGCAGCCAGCATCAATCGGCTCATCCCTTAATAATAGATCCCCCACCAGCAACAATAGATTTCCTCCAGAGATAACAGATCCCTCAACAGCCAGCAATAGACCCTCCAGCACCTCCCAGCCATTACATACATTTAGTGCCACAGGTGCCCGGAACTGCGTTCCACCACGTTCCTTCTGAAAAAAAGCCCTGACTAGGCATAAGATGACATTTGGTCCAGATCAACAGTAGGAAGGCCACCTTAAGTGCAGCAGTGAGCAGTAGTAAAGTTTAATCAACTGAGTGTTGGAACTAGAGCACATTCATGGCAGCGATGCTAGTTCAAGACCGACTAGGTGTACACTGTCCAAAAGAAAAGTAGGATGGTAACAGAGGGGGCAGGGGAACAAAAGGGGCTTGTGGAATATGTATTACGAGAGGGCAGTCCTTTGGGCTGTCCTTCTGCCGGCTATGATTGGGGCCCTTTAAGAGTGTCTTTGCACTTAACGACAGTGCCAATTAATCTGCATGCAGTATAGGTACAGTAAAAGTAGGGTATAGTCTCAGCACAGGTGCAAGGCAGGTGTTGTTCAGATGCAGTAAAAGGTCAGTATAATGTGGTATAGGGTTCCTATAGGTGCAGTCTAGGTCTGGTGCATAATAAGTGCAGTATAGAGTGCAGTAGGGGTGTGGTATGGATTGGGTACACTTGGTGCCCTGCTCTAAGTCGCTCAGTCCCTGCTAGCAGTTTAAGCAATAAGGGAATAGCCCTCTCACCAGTCTTCTTGCTGCAGCGGTGCAGGTGCTGTGATGTAGGCAGGGCTCCCAGGTGTCCTTACTCCCAGATCTATGGTCTCCTACTAGCAGGCAAATATCCAGACAGAGTTGCTCTCCCTCTCTCTCTAACTCCCTCAGTGCCAATAGGAAGAGCTTTCCTGGGCAGTTTAATAAAAATCTATTTTCCACTCCTACTACTGCACAGTAACCTTTTGGGATTTGTATTGTAAGGAGTCTATTCATCCTATTACATGCCTGCCATCTCATCTACCAAGGTCAGGATTTTGGGCGCTCTGCCTAGAAGTCTATGGGCTTGCTTGGCTTTAGCTCTCCCCCTGCTGGCTGAAAGAGGATGGTGCAGCATAAAATCAGTATCTCAGTAGAGGGAGAGAAGAATAAAAGGCAATGTCTTCTTCCCCATATTGCTGTAGCCCAGCATCTGGATACATAGGCTCAAGCAATCTATTCAATCCTTGTTGTCAGTTTTCTAATGCAGGTTAGAGAGTAATGCTGGATCCTGATTGTTTAACCCCTTGACGCCGATATAACCCAAATATGTGGCCCCACTGCACTGGGCATTTTGCATATTTGCATATCTCACTTTGTGCTGGGAGTGAGCCACACAGCATGCTCCCAGCGCTGAGACCGGAGTCTCAATGAGAGCCCCATGTCTCGCACTAACGATCGGGGACCCGGAACTTCTGATCGCTGTGGTAGCCTCTGATTGGCTAGCACAGTGATCAGTCACTGTGAAGCCCGCCCATGTGTTTCTCTCTCTGTGAATGAAGAGGAAAGATACATTGTATCTTTGTCTCTTCTTGCAGAGAGAAAAAAAAGTGTGTGTGAATAAATAAATAATAAAAAAATAAAAGAGAAACTACCTAGATCAAAGTTTGATCTAGGTCAGTGCCAGGGTTAGTGTTTGGGTCGAAGGTCAGGGTCAGTATGTTTTGGGCAGGATTTATTTATTTTTATTAAATTAGTATCACTGTCAGTTAATGTCAGTGTGTTTTAGGTAGGACACAAAAAAAGCAAAATGCACTCTATTGTTTCTGGGCTGTACAACGGGTACAAACAACAAATAGCATACACATATGTTAGATCGCTGCGATCATCAGGAGCAGAATTTATTTTGGTTTGCTCTTTGGTGGTAGGTGATGGTAGTAACAAGAAATATACATCTGAATTTAAATTATGTCTTTTTTTTTTACTATTTTGGGTCAGTTTTCCTTTGATAATAAAAACAAAACTAGGAGATATCCATAACCATTTACCACCAAATAAAAGCCTAGTTTGTCCTGAAAAAAAACAAGGTATAATCCACCTGGACGTACAAAGAATATATGTACAGTTTCTCTAACACATGTCAAAGTTGCAAAATTGTGCTTAGGCATTAAGATTTGTTTTACCCTTAGGCACGAAGGGCTTAATACTTTCACTCTTCTATTGCCCAGTTCATAAACAGTCCACAATATTTTAATATGTCATTTACCTTGTTTTTAGATTATTAAAAACAATGATCAATTGATCAATATTTTTCTAGCAGCGCAAGCTATCATGTGTAAAAATGAACTTTGTTATAAACCGTGGTATTGTAATGTGATAAAAATCATTTTTACTGTTTTAACTGTTAAAATAAACTTGAAGCTGAACTCCAGGCAGATATAAAAGACACAAACTGATGCAACTTTGTCTTCATTAATATATCAAAATGCAATTTATTGCTAACACTTTAAGCACCTTGGTAACCGCCTCTAGCAATTCACTGTTCAGCAGAGTTTAAAGGAAGGGGAATGGGGAAAGTGAACCCCAAAAGAAGTCCGTACCTAAAAGAGGAATGGGAACAGACAGTGGAATACTCAGAAAAATTGACTTTATTCAGAAAAAACAAAATACAAAAAACAGGACTTTTGCAATAGGTTATGTTAATGACTAAAAAAGAGACAACTTTGTCCATTTAAAAACGCACACCCGGGATCACAATCATGCTCATCCATATACAGTTCACAGTGACTATATCACAAGTGTCATAAAGCATTCAAGGGGGCTAAAGGGGTCCTCAGAAACCAGTAGGGCACTGGCAAGCAAAACCAGTAGGGCACTGGCAAGCAAAATGCTGTGTGCCTATCTCTGGGACATGCTGGCCAATATTAACCCTAGTACAGTAACCAGGTGGCCAGTACCAACATACCCGCACACAGTGGCATCGCTAGGGGGTGGCTTTTGGGGCTATAGCCCTGAATCTGGGACAGTGGCATCACTAGGGGGTGGCTTTTGGGGCTATAGCCCTGAATATGGGACCCATAGCCCTGAGTCTCTGCAGGGGTCCCCATGGGAAGGGGAGGCTCTCTGGGGACCCTGATGTAAGTGGGGGGGGCTCTCTGGGGACTCTAATTTAAGGGGGATGCTCTCTGGGGACCCTGATTTAAGGGGGAGGCTCTCTTGGAACCCTGAATTAAGGGGGAGGCTCTCTGGGGACCCTGATTTAAGGGGGAGGCTCTCTGGGGACCATAATGTAAGGGGGGCTCTCTGGGAACCCTGATGTAAGTGGGGGGCTCTCTGGGGACCCTGATGTAAGGGGGGGGCTCTCTGGGTATATATATATATATATATATATATATATATATACATACATACATATATATACATACACACATATATATTATATATATGTGTATGCCCGCCTAAGCGTATGACTTTCTTTACTACGCTGCTATCGGCTCTAGCCCTGGATCTTTTGTAGACCTAGCAATGCCCCTGCCCACACATATAAACACAAACGCGCACTTTGGGTGCCCACACATATGAAAGTAATAATTGTACCACACATAGACTGTATTAGGTTTTGCCATGCCCTCCGGAGTGAGAGAAATTATTCCGGGGCCATCATATATGGGTAACTTTAAATTAAATTCTAAATTTGTGACCTGTAAAGAAATTTAAAGCGTTACCTATTGACGTTTTTTGAGTACCATATTTTTTTCCTGTTTCAACTTTGAGGCTTGACATATTTGGTGGATATTCAATTGACATAACTTCATCTTTTATATTTTAACAAACAATAGGTTTATTGTGTCTGTGTGCATTAAAATCAATTCTGTATTTTTCACTGAAAAAATGTATTTGATAAATAGTAGCATAATTATCTTGTGACATAAAAAAAAAAAAATACAACTCCCAACATTGTCTTTGCTTTGAGAAAATATATAATGTTTTGTGGGTTTTGTAATTTTGAGGCCTAAAAATGTTCATTTTTTACATGTGTACAAAAAATCAAAAAATGTCTCTGGCCGCTGAAGGGTTAAAATGTGAAGCCAGATCACAGTGTTGTAGAGTGATACAGTACAAAAATATTATTTGCTAATCACAAAAGGGTAGCAGCCATATTTGATGTAATTTGATGAAATACAAAAAATAATCCAGAAAACTATACCAAATGTTTTCTTCTATAACAATAAAAAGCAAAAATTGCTAGGCTTTTTATTAGAATGCCAACTATTAGCGTATCTCAATTTATTGTCATGGAATCACTGTGTGTTTAGTTATTATTTAAAAAGTAAAAATGTTATACAAGTAATGAAAAACATGATATATAAAATATGTTTGTAAATGTGTAAACTTTGAAGAATAAATTAAGATAAAATAGATGGAAACCCAGTATCACTTCCCCTTTAATAAACATAAATAATACAATTCTATCCTTATACAGAATTTGCGTTTTTTCTTATTGTAGTAGTGCAAAGTTGCAGTAGCCAGTAACTTCTAGCCACCAATGAGACTTCACTTCACTTCATTTAAGTACGAACAAAATCTTACTGATTATTACTAATTTAATTCCCTTTGCGCATACCCTTTATTTTATACTTCCTCATGAAAGTAGTTAAGTGTTGCAAACATGCAGAAACTTTCATGAATTTGCAGCACCCAATGGAAGAAAAAGGTACCATGTCCAATATTCATTTATATAAACAGCTGCAGCAGTATGTTGAGTAGCAGTATGTCCAAGCAATCATAAATGGTCCTTAAACTCAGGCATTGGCAGGTTCTAAAATGTTCTTTTATTTTGGAGAGTGGAAAACAAACATAACAAAGCTTTCGCAACAGCACTTGGTAAAATTCAGAATGAAATCAGAGTCTAGTTGCCAATACATAGAACCAAAAAAACACTTCTACCTCTAAAATGGCAATAGATGCTAAACAAAAGTTTGAGAAAAACATTTGCTTTGCTGCAATTCAAAATCTTTCATGAGCAAGCAACAGCCAGTAAAGTTTTAGGCTGCATTAAATTAATGAGTACCTCCACTGTCAAGGCTTAATGGACACTGTGCCTAGGTGTGGTCTTCTTACACTAAAGGAAAAGGGAAAACATTAGGAAATTGTACACAAACTGAAAGACTTAAACAAAAGGTTAGGAAGCTGGTAGCACTTTGGTCATTATGCTGGGTGTGATGTGTAGGTATAGTGAAATAAAATGCCTGCTGGGATAATAATGGGCAGAAGGAAGGAACTGCTGACCAGCAAGAGAAAGTAGAAAAAATGACACCTATACACCTGAACAAAAATCAAATCATAAACCAAAAAGCAAACTAGATATCCTCTATTCACCCCTTAACATTATAATAGCTTTAATAAATGTATGCAATTAAAGAATATATAAAAAATGTTGCCTCATTGACTTATTGCTGCGTATTTCCATAACTAAAACAATCCCGATATTGTTCTCCCAATTCATTCTTTTCATGCGCACACTTTCAGACAAGGTCAGCTTTTCCTGCTTACAGTTTCTCAGTTCAAAGATGTTGGGCGTCTGTTACATTCGCTTTCCTTTCTTCTTACTTTTACTCCATTCTCCACAGAGTAGGAGGAAAGGGGAAAAAGGCATAGCTTTATAGACAATAAGAAAGGAGGTAAAGTTGTGACATAATGGCCTTGTAGGGAGCGGAAGCTTTAATTAAATGAAGGACAGACAGCAGCAAAGCTTCCCATTCAGTGGATCACAATGGGAGCTTCGGTGAAGCAGAACCATGAGAGCGGACAGACGTGCCAGATAAAAGGATGGAGGGAGCTGCAGAAGCACCGAGCCCCCTCACTGGCACCCTGCATTTTGCAAAACACTTGAGTTATATAGGACTGGCTTAATCTAGACCTTCTCCCCTCTTCCTTCACATCTTCAATCAATGTCTTCTCACAGCTTGGCACATGCCTCTACTTTGAAACATGGGGGAAAGAAACTTGAAACATATTTGAACAAATTGGTTCTAAGCAATGCGCTGGTGGATGTGGTCATAAAGATCAAGGGTTGATTAAAGGGCAGCAAGGTGGGTGAGTTCTGGCTCCTCCAACTGACAGACTGCAGTAGGTTCTGTCATTCTGCATCCTGTTATGCCCTAGCTCTACTTCTGCGTTTTGTTCTGTACATTTGGCCTGGCCCCATAGAGGATTTGATTGCAGGGAGTCACCTGTTAATACACTTGATAGAACAAAGCAAGGCATGTCAGAGACAGGAACACCCATGTGCCCCTGACCCTCATACAACATGGATTGTTATAAAGCATGTCTGTTAGATTTATAGTGAAATCTGAAAAAGAAGAGCTAAACCTATTTCTGATCCATCCTAAAACTTGATCCCTCTCCACTGGAAACTATGGCCTTTCCAGTTCATTGGTCTTGATGAATGTGTTAATTAGCCCTAAAGTTTAATAAAAGCAGTAACTAGGAAAATCTAGTCACATGACATCCATGAGATGCTTTGTGGGTGATCTGAACAATTCTGAACACTTGTAGGTCATTCCACTGTTTTTGTTCATAACCTATGCACAGCCATTACACATCAGTAGAGGCCTCTCAGGTACATATTTGCACTGCAGGCATTGAAATGGTAGAAAAAGTACATATGCTGTAGATAATACAGGAGGTACTTTATTTTTTATTTGGTTACTGCTGTTAGATATGTTGATATATATATATATATATATATATATATATATATATATATATATATATATATATAAAAATATATATATGTTTTGATTTCCATTCATATAGATGTAAAGGAAAACTCTACTTTTGTAGAAAAAAATATATCTTTCACATTTAATCTACTACTTGCTGTGTTTTTTTTAACTGTACATACAAAACTATTGGCTGGTGTTTGGCTTGTTATTGACTGGACCCTCATGAAGCTGTCCATCAAAGTGATTGACCAACAGAGATGGAAATGGATGGAGAGTATAGGGAAGGTACTGGGCTGAGCACAGACTCTATACCATAACAACAAAAAACAGGTTATGCTTTTTTCCTGTCCGTTTTACTGGACCCAAACGAGAGAACACAATCTCTAAAGTTACTATATGTTGGAAACATTGCTAAGGTCCTTAAAGATCTGGGGCACCCGTGGGTAATTTTACAAAGATGTTGGGGGCATGACACATAACAAAAAAAAGGCGAGTCTTTATCCTGCCACATATGTTGGCCCAAAGCTAGAAACAAACTAAAGGTATCCATAAGCTACAACAGGATTGTCGCATTTGTGTAACTTTGAACAATCTTTTTTTATCATTTAATTTTAATTACATTTTATTGATAGAAATTTGATAATACAGTCACTTCAAGTTTCTAATATAATAATGGCATTGTATATATTTTGCTTATGATGTTATAGTATTAAATATTATGTCATAAAAAGTATGTGATGTCCCAACCACTTTTGAAGTAACAGAATTTTATAAAAACTATTGTAATGCCACAGCTATTTTTGTGATATGGTCACTGTTTTAAATGCCATAACAGGTACTTTAGCTTCGCAAATTATATTTTAACATCACTGTCAAATTTAATATACCAAAGTGTGTCTTATTGTATGGTAACAATGTCATAAACATAACATAACTGTAAATTAATTGATTTATCATTGCTTAAAAACATTGTTATACTTTATTAAAAAAAAAAAAAATAATATTTATTATATTAAAAAAAAAATATATATATATATATATATATATATATATACTATTTCAAAAGTAAATAAACTATATGAGCTCTAAATGATTTTGTATACAATGTACAGATGTGTGAAAAAGTATTTGCCCCTTCCTGTTTTTTATTTTTTTGCATATTTCTCACACTTAAATGATTCAGATCATCAAACAAATTTTAATATTACACAAAGATAACCCGAGTAAATCCAAGATGCAGTTTTTAAATTATTATTTAATTTATTAAGGGAAAAAAACTGTTCAAACCTGCCTGACCCTGTGTGAAAAAGTAATTGCCCTCCTCCCATGCTAAATCATGAATGAACTATGATCAACCACAATTTTTTGGAAATCTGAGTTAAATTTCACTTGCCACACCTAGGCCTGATTACTGCAAGACCTGTTGAATCAAGAAATCACATAAATAGAAGCTGTCTGACAAAGTGAAGCACGCTAATAGATCACAAAACATCATGCCACAATCTAAAAAAAATTCCAGAACAGATTAGAAACAAACATGTATCGGTCTGAGATGGGTTTCAAAGCCACTTCTAAGGCTTTGGAACTCCAGTGAACCACGGGGAGAGCCATTATCCACAAACAGAGATGACTTGGAACAGTGGTGAATCTTTCCAGGAGTGGCTGTCCTACAATAATTACTCCAAAAGCATGGTGACAACTCATCCAGAAGGTCATAAAAGAACCCAGAACAACATCTAAAGAGCTGCAGGCTTCACTTGCCTCAGGTAAGATCAGTGTTCATGATTCAACAATAAGAAAGAGACTGGGCAAAAATAGCATCCATGGGAGAGTTCCAAGGCCAAAGCCTCTTCTGACCAAAAAGAACACAAAGGCTCATCTAACATTAACCAAAAAACATCTTGATTATCCCCAAGACTTTTAGGCAAATATTCTGTGGACTGATGAGACAAAAATGTAACTTTTTGGAAGGTGTGCGTCCCATTACATCTGGCATAAAACGAATACAGCATTTCATAACAAGAAGATCTTACAAACAGTCAGACAGGGTGGTAATAGCGTGATGGCCTGGGGCTGCTTTGCAGCTTCAGGACCTGGACGAATTACCATAATTGATGGAACCATGAATTCTGAGTTCTACCAGAATATCCTAAAGGAGAATGTCCGGCCATCAGTTCATTACCTCAAGCTCAAGTGCACTTGGGTTATGCAGCAGGACAATGATCCGAAACACAACAGCAAGTCCACCTCCAAATGGTTCTAACAAAGCAAAATTTTAGATTTTGGAGTCATCTAGTCAAAGCCCGGACTTAAATCCAAATGAGATGCTTTATCATGACCTCACACAGGCCGTTCAAGCTGAAAAACCTTCCAATGTGAATTAAAACAATACTGCAAAGAAGAGTGGGTCAAAATTGCTCCACAGCAATGTGAAAGACTCATTGCCAGCTATCACAAATGCTTGATTGCAGTTGTTGCCACCAAGGGTGGCACAAATAGTTATTAGGTTTAGGGGGCAATTCCTTTTTCACATTTTTTGCCTTAATAAATGAAACCATCATTTAGAATCAGCATTTTGTATTTACTCTGGTTATCTTTGTGTAAAAAGAAAATTAGTTTGATGATCTTAGTCATTTAAGTGTGACAAATATGCAAAAAAAAAAAAATCAGAAAGGGGGCAAACATTTTTTCACACAACTGTATATTCCCAGTGTTAATCAATATCATTCTATTAATGTTGTATTATTAGAGTATTCATTACGTGAAAAAGAAATAAGCATAGATAAGTACGGGTAAACATGGAAACCTATTAGTACAAAAAATTTTAAATTCTCGAGTTCACTAAATGGCCTACCCAACATAATTTTAAAGAACTGAGAGAAAAATGCAGTTACTGGTGGAGGCATGAGAATGGATGTACTAGATACAAAAAGATCCTACAACCAAAGCTGAGCAAAGATTGAAGCATGTATGTCATACTTAGAATGATGAAACCAATTACTACAATGTATACCCGGTGCACTCAATAGCAGATCTGGGGTATGTGCATTGGATACCAGAGTTTAACAACACAATTGGCACTTACAGTATCTCACAAAAGTGAGTACACCCCTCACATTTTTGTAAATAATTTTATTATATCTTTTTATGTGACAACACTGAAGAAATTACACTTTGCTACAATGTAAAGTAGTGAGTGTACAGCTTGTAAATTTGCTGTCCCCTCAAAATAACTTGAAACACAGCCATTAATGTCTAAACCGCAGGCAAGTGAGTACACCCCTAAGTGAAAATGTCCATTTTTCCTCCACGGTGTCATGTGACTTGTTAGTGTTACAAGGTCTCAGATGTGAATGGGGAGCAGGTTTGTTAAAGTTGGTGTTATCGCTCTCACTCTCTCATACTGGTCACTGGAAGTTCAACATGACACCTCATGGTAAAGAACTCTCTGAGGATCTAAAAAAAAATTGTTGCTCTACTTAAAAATGACCTAGGCTATAAGAAGATTGCCAAGACCCTGAAACTGAGCTTCAGCACAGTGGCCAAGACCATACAGCGGTTTATCAGGACAGGTTCCACTGAGAACAGGCCTCGCCATGGTCGACCAAAGAAGTTGAGTGCACGTGTTCAGAGTCATATCCAGAGGTTGTCTTTCGGAAATAGACATATGAGTGCTGCCAGCATTACTGCAGAGGATGAAGGGGTGGGGGTCAGCCTGTCAGTGCTCAGACCATATGTCGCACACTGCATCAAATTGGTCTGCATGCCTGCCGTCCCAGAAGGAAGCCTCTTCTAACGATGATGCACAAGAAAGCCTGCAAATCATTTGCTAAAGACAAGCAGACTAATGACATGGATTAGTGGAACCATGTCCGGTTGTCTGATGAGACCAAGATAAACTTATTTGGTTTAGATGGTGTCAAGCGTGTGTGGCGGCAACCAGGTCAGGAGTACAAAGACAAGTGTGTCTTGCCTATAGTCAAGTATGGTGGTGGGAGTGTCATGGTCTGGGGCTGCATGAGTGCTGCCGGCACTGGGGAGCTACAGTTCATTGAGGGAACCATGAATGCCAACATGTACTGTGACATACTGAAGCAGAGCATGATCCCCTCCCTTAGGAGACTGGGCCACAGGGCAGTATTCCAACATGATAAAGACCCCAAACACAACTCCAAGACAACCACTGCCTTGGAAATCAAAAAAGGAAGAACTCCGGACAGCCACACACCGAGAAAATAAAATCCAAAAAGTTTATTTAAAAGCAAAAAACACTGCAATCCATATGGTTATATACATACCTCACTATCTATTCACCCCCTCACCCATTCGCTATCACAAATATATAGACTTTATGTTTGGAGAGTTTATATACATTCCACATTTTTTGAACATTATGTATATATTTCTTTTATTTAAATGTATCTCACTAGTTCCTTCACACACGTAAAAAAGATTTTTTTCACTATAACATTCATTGAAATCGCAATTGGGTTGGGCTATTCTATTGAATGGGCCCTTTAAGTGTGTACACATAACACTGTGTGCACACTTGATAGTTTTATGCATTTTTATGCGATTTCCTTATCAGGTCTTATAACTTTTTTACCTTGTCTTTAAACAACATCAGGCTTCTTTTAAAGTGGTCACTCTCACTCTGCAGAATTAGCCTAGCAGCACATGTTGATATCCAATTAAGCCTAGTTTTCAGCTGCTGGTAACAGCCTTTTTCCATCAAACAATCATGTGATGCACATCCTGTAAGCATATATATTTGACATTCATTTGTGAGTTCATCAGCTATGAGTAAGCACTAGTTGTGGTGCGAAACGCGTCAGCTCTGTACCCCCCTTTTTTGCCGTGTATGGATTGCAGTGTTTTTTGCTTTTAAATAAACTTTTTGGATTTTATTTTCTCGGTGTGCGGCTGTCCGGAGTTCTTCCTTTTTTGATTTCCAATCATTGTGCTATTAGCCAGCACCTGGGGCTCCCACACAGGAGCAGGAGCATTCGCTTGGGAAGGAGAGTCTTGGAGCGGTGGTTGTTTGTTTCTCATCTGCACAAAAATCTCTGGACTTTGCACAACCACTGCCTTGCTAAAGAAGCTGAGGTTAAAGGTGATGGACTGGCCAAGCATGTCTCCAGACCTAAACCTATTGAGCATTTGTGGGGCATCCTCAAACAGAAGGTGGAGGAGCACAAGGTCTCTAACATCCACCAGCTCCGTGATGTCATCATGGAGTAGTGGAAGAGGACTCCAGTGACAACCTGTGAAGCTCTGGTGACCTCCATGCCCAAGAGGGTTAAGGCAGTGCTGGAAAATAATGGTGGCCACACAAAATATTGACACTTTGGGGTCCATTTTGGACATTTTCACTTAGGGGTGTACTCACTTTTGTTGCCAGGGTTTAGACATTAATGGCTGTGTGTTGAGTTATTTTGAGGGGGCAGCAATTGTACACTGTTATACAAGCTGTACACTCACTACTTTACATTGTAGCAAAGTGGCATTTCTTCAGTGTTGTCACATGAAAAGATATACCGTATATACTCAAATATAAGCCGAGATTTTCAGACCCTTTTTTAGGTCTGAAAGTCCACCTCTCGGCTTATATTCGAGTCACCGCCGTCTGCCTACATGAACAGCTTGTCATGCAGACAGACGGCGGTGTTCAAAAGCCGCGCCGCCTCCTCCCGCCCGTCCGTGATAGGCGGACACTAATTTTCCCAGCAGTACAGTGTTCCGCCTATCACGGATGGCCTGTCATTCTCATCTCATGGACGAGGATGAGAGGATATCCGTGATAGGCGGAACACTGAACACTGACTGCTGGGAAAAAAGTGTTCCTCCTATCACGGACGAGGAGGCGCGGCTTTTAAATTTTAATGGCGCCTGTAATACACGCTGTGGGGAGGACAGAGCGGGACCAGACCCCGGACCCCGGACCCAGGACCGAGGACCGAGGACCGAGGACCCCAGACACAGGACACAGGACCCAGGACCCAGGACCCCGGACCCACGGACCCACGGATCGGCGGATCGGCGGATCGGCACAGGTAGGCTGCAATGGGGACACGGGCTGCAATGGGGACATGGGGGTCTGTACAGGGGACATTCAGATTGGCATTGCTGACCCTTTTTCCACTTACAGTAGCTGCTGCATTTTTGCCCCTCGGCTTATACACGGGTCAATACGTTTCCCCATTTTTTTGTGGTGATTTAGGGGCCTCGGCTTATACTCGGGACGGCCTATACTCGAGTATATACGGTAATAAAATATTTACAAAAATATGAGGAGTGTACTCACTTTTGTGAGATACTGTATATATTGTAGGACTCCAGCCTGTCAACTTGAAGATATACAATGAAGTGCTGCTCAACACAGATGCCTTCTTTACATATGTTCGTAAAATTCAATAGTGGACACTTTAAGGCACAACTCTGAGCTTTGGTCTGCCTTCCCAGCGGTCTGCCCTCTTCCCCCCTGACAACCAGGATGCCTCCCCCACGGTGTACTTGAGCTATTTTTATATTATACTTACATTTTTCAGAATGTTTTCAGCCTGGTCTCTTTGCCTCTTCTACAGCATTGGGTGGCCCTCAATGATGCAGAGAGTGTATCATTCCACTTTAAGTCCAGGGCACCATGGTGATGCCTCCTCAGAGAGGAGGCCCATGACGCCCTGCTGTTACAGCATGCCACAGTTATGCCCCGTACACACGGTCGTATTTTCCAATGGAAAATGTTCAATGGGAGCTTTTTGTCGGAAATTCCGACCATGTGTAGGCTCCATCGGACATGTTCCATCGGATTTTGCGTCACACAAAATTTGAGATCTGGATCTCAAATTTTCCGCCAACAAAATCCGTTGTCAGAAATTCCGATTGTGTGTACACAATTCCGCCGCACAAAGTTTCACGCATGCTCGTAATCAAGCAGAAGAGCTGTACTGGCTATTGAACTTAATCTTTCTCGGCTCGGCGTACGTGTTGTACATCACCACGTTCTTGACGTTTGCCATTTCCGACCAACTTTGTGTGACCATGTGTATGCAAGACAAGTTTGAGACAACATCCAGTCTGAAAAAATCCATGGATTTTGTTGTCGGAATGTCTGATCAATGTCTGATCGTGTGTACGGGGCATAAGTATTCTGGGTTGCCTAAATTCATCTAATAAGGGAATAGAATGAGTAAGGGCAGTGAGAGCACTGGAGGGTAGATGAGTATTGCAGATACGGCTGCTTTTTTAACTTCACTCTGATAGGGGCACCATTAAATAAATAAAAAATCACAGAGTTGAACTTTAATCCATAAGGAACCCCTTAACACTTGTATTGAGCTTTTGTTTATTGGATACCACTGAAAACTAACTAGATGTGATCCTGGAGTACATCTGTGTACATCATACAAATCAGATAGATAACGGGCAGGTCAGGGCCTGGGTGCAGCTAGGCCCTCATATATGTGTGGCCACGGTTTTCTGTTCACCGGTTCAGGCGAAAATTCTGGCAAAAATTCAGACCTGAATCCCACCTGAACCAGACACACAGGATCCTTTTGGAAACCGCGCCGCTGTGCATTTCTGGTCCCCGGTTCAGACGAAAATTTGAAAATTCTGGCAAAAATTCAGACCTGAATCGCACCTGAACCAGACCCAAAAACACACAGGACCCTTTTGGAAAACGTACAGTGGCTGCCCCGGAAATGTGTGAATTGGCTCCATTAGGAGCCGGGCACACTCACATGTCATGCAAATTTTATGCAACGAAAACCACATCCGATTCGCACATATGTGAACCCAGCCTTACACCTTGTGTTACTTCTACAGGTCCTTTTCTGCTGGCTGAACTCTAGTTTATGTATGTGTGTAGGTAAACTGAAAATAAAGAAATAACTTCGAAACATAATGTTCTAGTTATCTTGCTCCTCTTATTTACACTTTGTGAATATAATCCTTTAATAATTTTTATGTGTTATACAGCATCACATTTCTGTTTTTCCCCATATAGATTTGAGATAACATAAACATACTGTAGACGGTAGAACATATATAAACACATAAGAATCTTGCTCATCAGAGCTTACAATATAATAGCTCACAGCTATAATGGCTCATATAATAGCAACCTTCTTCAGGAATTCACGTATTGTCGCTTTATTGTAGTTAGTTGAAAATCAATATAATGAAAAAACATCAACATAACACAACCAAGCCTTTACTTCTTTGTATGGATTTTACAAAGCAGAGTGCTGGCGTAATAAGCTTTTCAGCTTTGACTGTGCCAAATCTTTTTTTTTTTTTTTTTTCAAAAAGAACAACTGGCATGGCAAAGTGAACTTGCATCTAGTGTAGACTGAAATAAAAATTAGGGCTCCTAAGACTTTGTGATTTGTGTTGAGCCGGGGAACACTCCAGCTGTCAGATGCCGGGGGCTCCGATGAAGTCTGCAATATCGGCTTTTTGGACCAGCTGCGGCTGTTCGGGGCCCACATTCTGAAATATAAACAGAAGACAAATGCATTGGTATTGAGGAAGGCAAGAAAGGTGTCCTGCTAGGAAACATGTTGTGTGAACACGCAGCGCTTGAACATGAGCACAAATAAAAGAACAGTGATATTATGGGCAGGTGGCAGGATCTCTGCAAGATTGCAAGTCATGGGAAGAGAGTGCAGATGCTCACAGCAAATCTTTTTTACTTCATTTAGTCCTCAGCATTAATAAAGACCTATTGGCTGGACTACTTATGGCGTGATGAGGCCGCAGTCCAGCTGTCTGCTCTCCAGGCTGCGTAGCCATCTTCCAAAAGAAACGGACATCGCATCTGCATGTACTGTAAATAACTTACAAACACTTAATCACTTGGAACAACGTTTGCTGTGAACATTCTTGGCTGCCCAAATGTCCAATAAGTTAATGCAACTTTGTCAGGAAGACAGTAGAAGCCGTCTTGACATTCATTCCACCCAAGTGTCTTCTTGATATCTAAGAACGTATGTTTAAAGGCTGCTCCTACAAGGGGGAGAAAAATGATCTGTAACATCGGCACTGTGTTAGCATGTGAGTGCCTGAGACTACAGCTTTTTCATGCTGGGCACTCATTTGTCATTGCCAAATTGTGCATCTTGCTGCAATAAAAGTTTGCAATTTCAAAACAACAAGCCATTTTCAGGGAAGCAAAATTCAGTTTATGAAGTTATATAGATTTATAACAGATTTGTGAAAAAAAAGAGCAGCTCATCCTCAGCAAGACCTAATATTTTTTAATCCAAAATATCGCCAGCCTACTACCATGGTCAAACAAAAAGACAGGACACTTTGGTCTGATTTACTAAAGGCAAAAAGACTGTTCCCTTTGCACTTTGCAATGTAATTTGTCCCAGAGCTTAGTAAATGAGATAAAATTGCACTTTGCAAAGAATACCTAAATAAATACAAAGAATGCATTTTTGTTTGCATGTGATTGGATGATGGGTGTCAGCAGAGCATTACCTCATTCAGAGAGCTCTGGGAAAATTCAAAGTGCAACATCCCTTACAAGGTGTCATCAGTAATTACCCCCCCCCCCCCCCCCAAAAAAAGCATTTCAAGACCACTAAGGTCCTCTTCTTCGGGCTGCAGTGAGAGCAACCAACCAGATAACAAACAGAGTTTAACCTCTAGCCGACCGCCCACTGTCAAATGACGGCAGGACAGTGCGGCTCTTGTGGCGGGACGCCGCGTAGCTGGGGAGCCAATGCGCGTGCCCGGCGGCCGCGATGTCCACTGGGCACCCGCGATTGCCCGGTAATCGAGCAGGACGTGGATCTGTGTATGTAAACACACAGATCCACGTCCTGTCACTGGAGAGGAGACCGATGGTGTGTCCCTTGTACATAGGGACACCGATCGGTCCCCTCCCCCAGTCAGTCCCCTCCCCCCACAGTTAGAATCACTAATATAGGGAACACATTAACCCCTGCAGCGCCCCATAGTGTTAGCCCCTTCCTTGGCAATCACATTTATACAGTAATCAATGCATTTTTATAGCACAGATCGCTGTATAAATGTGAATGGTCCCAAAAATGTGTCAAAAGTGTCCGATATGTCCGCCGCAATGTCGCAGTCATGATAAAAATCGCAGATCGCCGCCATTACTAGTAAAAAAAAAAATAATAATAAAAATGCTATAAATCTATCCCCTATTTTGTAGACGCTATAACTTTTGGGCAAACCAATCAATATACGCTAATTGCGATTTTTTTTCACCAAAAATATGTAGAAGAATACATATCGGCCTAAACTGAGGAAAAAATTTTTTTAAAAAAAAAAATTGGATATTTATTATAGTAAAAAGTAAAAAATATTATGTTTTTTCAAACTTGTTGCTCTTATTTTGTTTATAGCGCAAGAAATAAAAACCGCAGAGGTGATCAAATACCACCAAAATAAAGCTCTATCTGTGGGGAAAAAATGATAAAAAATTTATTTGGGTACAGCGTTGCCTGACCGCGCAATTGTCATTCAAAATGCGACAGCGCTGAAAGCTGAAAAATGGCCTGGTCAGGAAGGAGGTGTTCGTGCCTGGTAGGCAAGTGGGTAAATAAGAAACATTACCCAATCGCATCAACCCACCCACAGAAAATATGTCCAATTAAATGAAGAAAAAACATGGAAAATTCTGTAGGCCCTGTTGAGTGGTCTCACTCCTGTTTGCCTTCAGTTCAGACAACTGACATGCTTGTGTACATGGCTGTTTGTTTTTTCATTACGTTTGACTTTTGTTACAAAAATCTGGAAATCCACACTACCATTGAATGAGATTATCAGTGAACTTTATTCCTCAGCGTGGAAAAGAAACAATGGCAACGTTTTGGGAACATTTTAAAAATTGTGTGGAAAGTTTTGGAAAGCAACATTTACATTTTAACTGTACCTTATGGGGCACCATTTACTTGCTTTTACAGCTACTTACCTACTTGCCTGACTTAGTGTTTTATAGAGGCTGAATGTCTTATACTGCTACATTTAAAGTTGTTTTATCAGTTATACAAATCAATGGTATTGCCAAACAAAAACATTTTCTCTAGAAGAAAGTTAATTACTTTTATACCGTATTTGACTTGTACACTAATGGTAACTTAGTGACATTATAACCCGATTGCCTTACTCACTTTTGTGAGATACTGTATATTCACATCAGTCCCTGCCCTCAAGGAGCTTACAATCTAAGGTCCCTAACTCACATTCATACATACTAGGGCCAATTTAGACAGAACCAGTTAACCTACCGACATCTCTTTGGAGTGTGGGAGGAAACCAGAGGACCCGGAAGAAACCCACACGGCACAGGGAGAACATGAAAACTCTGGGAAGGTAGTGTTGTGGTTGGTATTCGAACCACCGACCCTAGTGCTGCTAGGCAGAAATGGAAATGATAACCAGTTAGCCAATGTGCTGCTCTTTTAGATACACAATGATGGAGTCTGATTGACTAGAAGCAGCCATTCGCAGTTTAGCCAGCATACATAGTTAGTTATTGGATCCCAATGTGCTTTGAACAACATTTAGAAAAAAATATGTTTTATGCAAAAATGGTTCTGCTATTGCTTCCTATGGCAGGACAAGTCATTCTATTTACATCTGGAATGTTAATAGAAAGTGGGATTGATCAGATCCTGGGAATGGCTTTAGGTTCTAGCAATGACTCACAGCTAATGAATGCATCATGAAAATGAATGGTTTTAAACACAGTTCAACACACTTTGGCTAATATAAAATGCAGTATATGCTGAGAAGCACTGCCATTGATCCATGGGGCTAGCAGAGCAGGAAGTGGTACCACAATACAATGACAGGTGCTTACTACTAGAGCTATGGGAGCCTGGCATAGGATCTTGAGTTCTCTTGAGATTGCAGCTGCCATCTTGTATGCAGGGAGGCTATACAATATAATGCCCCTGCCTATGTCATTAGGTGTGCCTGCAGCATGAGGAGTAGATGCAGGGACAGGACCCCACTTGTCAGGGTCTTGGCCTTGAGTTAGGGCCATGTTCCTGTTGAGGTAGAAAAGTGCATGCTTAGGACAGGAAATCCTGGAAGAGAACGGTGTGGAAGGAAGAAGTTGCACACCTCATAGCTTGTGTGCTGTAATAATGGGAAACCTAAGATACCTCCTATCCTTGGATGTTTCCGGAGAGGGGGGGGGGGGAGGTGAAAGTGAAAAAGAGATCCTCCACCTAACAACGCTCTGTTCCATACACAAGTTTTGTTCCTGGTCGATTTATCCCAGGCTGTTCTTCTGATGTTAATAATGTGACTTTATTGACTTTCTGTATCGCTTTCTTTGTATACCCTTTCTTTTTTTCTTTTTTTTTTAATCAGAAAACAAGTTTATTGAAACAAACACAATAAATGTACATACATACAGAAGCAAAATATATGTTTCGCAGTACAAAAATATATAACAGTCATCACTTTAAATTGGTTCATCATATACCCCTGGTATTGGTGGCTATGGAGCCCCTAGCCTGAGGATAAGATAACATATAATTACTTATAGGTATTCGTGGGATATTACTATATATTAACCTATCAGTCTGCGTTTCTGGTTCATCCTTGGGATAGACCCGGATTGCTTAAAAGTAAAGAAAGAGAATATCTATTCCCATTAATGAGTTATACAGACAGATATCATGTATAGGTGTAAAAGGAAACACAAACTGGTTAACCAATAACCTTAACATTGTCCCTACAGATTTGCTTCACCCAACAAGATCTTATGCTATTGTAATTATCAGCGTACCCACCATCATACTGTTCTCAAACCCACAAACAAGGTATATACTATCTCCGTGTCCCATTGGACTTATTGCCCCTCCAGAACCTACATCTGTAGTAATCTGTCTCTCACCAATTGAGCAGGTCCCAACCCTGGAGTATCCAACCATGGCTGCCATAATGAATAAAATTTAGAAGCTATTTACTGATTCAACCCAGTGTTTGCCCGCTGGAACCGTATACCCTTTCTTTACTGAATAAAAAGAAAAACTTTTATGGAAAAAAAATAAAATAATGGGAAACATTCTGCAAAGCACCAGGGATAGGACAGCGCCCTCTGCTGGGATAATCTATCCTAGGAATTTCTGGTTGAAACAACGCTTAATGTGGTTGTAAACCCCTTTGTCTTACTTTTACCTATAGATAAGCCTAGAATAAGGCTTATCTAAAGGTAGTGGAAATATCTCCTAAACGTGCGCCGTTTAGGAGATATTTTACTTGTAGTGCACCAATGTAGTCATCGGTGCATGCGCTGTGAAGAAACGGACCGCCGTGCCGTTTCTTCCCCCAGTGTGTGCCGTGACTGACGGGAGTGACGTCACGCGGCTCCGGCCAGTCACAGAGCTGGAGTCCGTGGCCCTGGAAGGAAGATAGGCGAAGATGGACACGGCCTGCACAGGGGAAATTGTGGGCTTCGTTTGCAGGTAAGTGTCATATAATTATGCTTTTAATTTGCAGGCCTTGCGGGGCATCTGGCTCTGTGGGAAGGTGGCAAGTAACATATTTACTGTGTATAGACTGTGTTATTGTACATTCCAACAATGTAGGGAAGAACCAATATGTCTCATTGTTCATGGGAGAGTATTAGCCTGGTCTTTTGTCACTTTACGTCAGTGCTGTAGGGGTTAAAACGGACTCCATTAAAGTTTTGGTGTGCCGCACAGAAAAAGAGGCGAGCGCTGAGGTTTACAGAGAATATGTGGACCAATCCCTTTGCAGGGGAAGAGATAACGCTCTGCAGAGGAGGATAAAGAAGTGCTGCCACATGTATCCGATTGTTGGGTGGAAATGCTCCGGGTACTGGGACTGGTCTGAGTGGGTCTAAGGAAATCCTGACTGACACCGGAGTATGTATCAGGGATCAAGTACTCACCGAGGCCAAGATGCCGAGAGCGGTTGCCCTTGCGACTCAGCGCCCACTGCCCCTGGAGATGGTACAGAAGGCAGTTGGCACCAAGAGGCACAAGCCACCTGCTGGTGATGGCTAGGCGTGGGCCTAGGTGCTGTAGATAGAAGATGTGCTGGAAGCTGGGATCCTGGCTGAGGCTCAAACACCGGTAGGCAGACTGGAGGTAAAACACAGAAGGTTAGTCAGGCACAAGCTAGGGGGTCAAACACGGGCAGACAAGTCCAGAGCGAGGTAACCAGGCGGAGAGTCAAGGCAGGGTCAAAGGCAGGCAGAGGGTCAGGTACTGGCAGCAAGGAGCAGATATCCGAGGGTACAGGCCGAGGGTCAAACACTGGAGACAATGGGAAGTCCGGTAAGCAAGCCAAGGGTCAAGGTTGGAGAGAGGCAGGATGGTCAAGGTGATCCGGGTCGGCAACAGGTGATCAATCAAGATAGCAAACAGCAGGTACGGGTACAAGGAACAAGGAACAGCTGAGAGACGAACCAGCATTGTTTTGGTGTGAAGGCCTCTCTTTTATAGGCCAGCTGATTGATCACATGGGGCGTACGCTAGTGCGCATGCGCGCGCGCCGCTCACTGGAGCCGCGAGCGCGCGTGCGCCGCCGCAGCATTACACCATCTCTTCCTGTGCGCCGGAGCGCCAGCCCCGTGCGCATGCGCACTACAGTGCGCGACGGACGAGGTTCCTGATAGTATGGTACACAACTAGAAGTAGCCTTGCCCTGTACATGGACGGAGGCTACAAGGCCTTGGGACTGATTGCAGGAAGTGTTCTGGTTTGGCCACACACCTGCGGCCTTGGATCATCCCTGGACACTGCGGGGAATCCCTGCTTGAGATAGTCACACCGGCTCAACCTCTATAGGCAGATTGGGACAAGAGTGTCGCCATCCCAGCTGGGGACAGCATTGAAAGTGCTGCTATCACCCGGCTTGTGTGAGAAGCTGCTCCTCTCATCTCGGTGGCTGCTTCAGGAACCAGTGCTCCCGTTATCCCTTGAAGCCGTGGTCAGGCCCAGCTGCATTTCCTGATGATGGAACTCCCTGGGAGAAGGACGCCGGAGTCAGGTAAGCCTGAAATGGGTGAGAGTGGTGTGCCAGTGGGAGCTGTGATGCCTGTGGCCAGTAAGGGGGTTCAAGGTTGCTTTGCCAGTTGATGTCAGTACAAAGCGCAACCTGCTCCCAGCCAAAGAGTGCTCCACTATCTCTGATTCGGACATCTCATCCGATAAGATCTCTGAGCTGTTCTCAGACAATTTGTCGTGGACTGGGAGGTGGACCGATAGTGAAGAGGAGCAGGCCTGTGATTTAGAGGAGGATGAGATTCTTCCCATGCAAGCTACTAGTGTGAAGAATAAACTGTCTGCCAGTGAAGCGGCACGCCTGTGTATTGCTAATTCTTTTGAGGAAGATCGTTGGACAAGTTGGGTTCCTAACATCCTTGTTACTAAGCCAACTCAGGTGACCAAGTTTAGTTGTAGGCCCGATGTTGTTGCTGGACACCTGTTCCTGCCTGGGTGTGGAGACCCTAAAACACTGCTTAGGCTGTCCAAGTTACAGCGCATTATAAAGAAAGTGGTTGAAGATTATGGCTATTTGTACCCCTATGTTCCGGCTCAGTTGGAGGAAGAGATACAGGAGAAAAAGGCACAGTGGGTGGATGTGGCTTTTCGATACTTTCTCAAGATCCCCCTTAACCTTAATCTTAAAAAGCTATCTCTAAGGTACTATGGCTGGCATATTACCCCAGACTGTGTAATTATTTGCAGGCCTAACAAGAAAGACCTTCAGCATTATATCACTACCACTGATGCAAGTGGGAAAACTCTACAGCTGCCAGATCCTAGATATTACTGTTGAATGTTACTGCACCATGTCAAGCTGCAAAAACAATCATTACAGATTACAAATGTGTGCTTTGTGGAGTCAGGATGCTTAACCGAAGCTACTTCACCTTCAAAAGAGAGTTGCTGTGGGGACATTCCTACTTAGCTGAATCATGCTGATCTGTGTTCTGGAAATACCAGTGTACCCCACTTTGAGAGTGACAAGTTGGTTTGCAATTTAGAGACTTTAACGTGTGCTGTTAATGAAGAAAATTATTCTCAGTCCCCGGTTGCGTTGTGGACAGACGGAGATTTAAGCTGCAAGGGGATACGGGAGGGACTTCACCTTTTGGAAGTGCGGCCCCTTGCACTATGGCATGGCCTACTGCTGTTTAATTACAGTCATGCCTCCTGTCCCCGGAGTTATCCTTAAGAAGCAGGGAAACTACTGGGAAAATATTATTGAAATCCGATTGCACCCTGAGTGACACCTTGATGGACTTTGGGACTCCAAGGACACTGGGGTGTTTAGTTAGATAGGTAGATTAAGCTGTGGCAAAAGGGCAAGTTCTCACTTCAAACTTGAAAATTGGACTTAAAATTTTATATATGTGTCTATACAAGGACTGTTTTCTGGATACATTGACCACCAGGTGACAGTGCCAGCCTGAGTGAATCCTGATATATATATAATGTCAAAATTGTGTAATAGAAGTTGCTAGAGTTCTTCTTTAGGATTGTCATGAAAAGGGGTGGCACCATTGTGGGGGTGGGGCCCCATTTTCATCTGTATACGTGCTTAGATATAGTCATGATTACCATATATATATATATGTATATATATATATAGAGAGAGAGAGAGAGTAAGATGTGTCATAGTGTATATTTACACTGTTTTGCTGCTCTTGGCTGAGGGTAATTAACAGTTTCTTAACATTCACTTATGTGTATACTGCACTGTGTTATTGTAGGAATAGTATGTATTTCTATGCTGTCTATTCTCTCTTTCAGGTGTTCCTGCACCCATTACGTTTTCCTTGGCTAAGGAGAGACAGTGACCTTCGCTTGTATAATACTGCTATTATTTTCTATTTTTTTCAGGTGTATATAGTAGATAGATAGTTAGGTGATAAATCTACTGTTATTGTGTTTCTCCCTTGTTGTTGGGTGATAAGCCACATGTAAAATTGTAAATATTGTCTTTTATTTATCTGCCCTTTTGTGAACTTCCACTTGCCTATGTACATATACATTGTATACTTACTTCATGTGATATGCCACATGTACTGTTATCTTGTTTATCCTTTCTTGTACCCTGCCTATCCCATTTTTTGCCAGGATATTCACTCTCAGGATTGAGAGTTTTTTTCCTTTGCAAACTCTGAGACATAGTTTCCTAGGCAGGGGGAGGATGTAGCACCCTGGTGTTTAGGCAGGGTTGCTACCCAGTTTCCCGGAAAATAAGACCTAGCGTGATTGTCGTGATGGCTGCAATATAAGCCCTACCCCCTAAATAAGCCCTACCCTGTTTCCCAAAAAATAAGCCCTACCCTGAAAATAAAACCTACAAGGACTTTAACTAGGGCTTATTTGGGGGGGTAGGGCTTATATTGCAGCCATCACTGACAATCACGCTAGGTCTTATTTTCAGGGAAACAGGGTAGTAAATTTAGTTTGCCAGGTGGTAATTTTCTTGGCTAATTGTTAGAAGACCAATTGATTACCCTATAATTCTAGAATTGCTGCATCTTTTCTCTTCTGTCACTAGGTGGCACTGTGGCTGAGTATGAATAGTATGAATGAATGGGATGTCTCAGCCAATTGGCAGTCCCTTGGCCTGCTGGGAGAGCCTATTTATTTAAGTGGAATCAGGTGATCAGGGTTCTGTGCCACCTGGACAGCTGTCTAGGTGGACGTGTGTTATGCTGCCCTGGGCTGCTAGGCCGGGAGCCTGAGATCTATCCCAGGGGCATCTGGCTGCTAGGCTGCCAGGCTGCCTAAGGCCTATCCAGGAGCAGGAGAAGCAGCGTAGGGTTGGGACTGCAGGATTGGAGTCCAACCAAGTTCAGAAGGTTCAGCCGGACGGGCAACCAGTTGTGGTAGAAGGTAGAAGGGAAGCTGTCGCCACTAAGGGACCATCCATCTTACTACCAGAGACTACAGTGAGTAAGCTCGAGCAAGTACCAGAGCAGTCTTCTCACCATCCGGGGACAGTGAAGAAGTGGGAAAGCTTCAGCGAGTGCCAAGCCAGGGACCCAGCAGGATATCGGGGGTGACGTTTGAGGAGTATACAGTGGGATAGAGCTCAAGGGGATCCAGTGACGACTGGGATCTGGAAGTGTAGTGAGAGACTGGGAGCTCAGTGAGTGAAGCTTTACAGTGAGATACTGAGAGATAAGAAATGGACTGTTTTGTGTTACCAATAGTTACGTACAACTACCTTTTATTGACTGTTGCAAGATTAGTTACTATAGGAAACAGCGGTCCTACCTATACAGAAGTGTTATCAAGCTGGAGGCCTTCCACTGTATATCTGTCTACCTATAGAAGTCTCTGAGTCTGTCAGTTAGCATTGCAACTACTCAAGGGTGTCCTGGCCCTAACCCTCTCTCCCACAGTTCTGTTAAGAGACAATAAAACCCTTGTTTGCATTAAAAAATGACTGGCGTCCAGCATTTCTTCTTGCCTGTGCTGCAGTCTGTAGCTCTCATAAAATCCTTTCCTGTAAACAAATGCAGTAAGGGGAGCCCTACTGCATGGTTGGATTTGGGGCTTTAGGGAGCATTGTCCTGCTTGTTTTTATCTCCAGAGGGGGGTCTAGGTGGGATTCGATGGTGCTCATAATTGTAGTGCGCTGTTCTTTGCAATAATACACTGTGATACAAGTCCGCACAATGTCACTGAGGCCATAGGGTGTGTCCATGACAGCCAGGGCACACAGAAAGGGTGTGGATGGCACTGGGCATCCAGAAATAAGTGGCCACTGTGAAAGTAGGAAGCAGAGAGCAGAACTGAAGAGTTGAGAAGGTAAGTAGTGCATTTACATACCTCCCAACTTTTTGAGATGGGAACGAAAATTTTATATACATCTCTATAGCTCAGACCAAAATGAGGGACAAATGAGGAGGAATGAGGGACAGAGGGACTTTGCTCCAAATCAGGGACAGTCCCTCAAAATCAGGGACAGTTTGGAGCTATGCATTTACAATAACTGTTTTACACACAGAGGGACTTAAAGAAATGTAATTCATTAAAAAACAAGATTGACTTGGGCTTTATAGTATTCTTAAAATGCCATGTGGTGCAAATCTGCTTTACATTTTGACTGTGCTAGAGTTTGCAGCTCTCATAATGTAAAATCCTTTCCTGTAAGCTGCACGTACAGCTACACAGGATCAATTACAGCAGTAGCACTGATGCTCTTTGGATGTGATCGTTACATTTTTGTGACAAATTGATAAACTACATCTTCACTCGGATAAAGATTTGATATCACTCTTTTAATCTGCTATCAATAAGTTATTAATCGTTCATCTGACCTGTTCTAATCCCCGTCTGCTTTCAAATCCAATAATCATTTCAAAATTCACAGTCGACTGGGAGACTTACTAAAAGCAATCAATTTCTGCGGAGCTTTTTTTTTCAGCAAAATCCAGTCGTGTTACTCAGTAACTGCAGGGCAATAGATATCTCAGTAAGCACCATACAGCCAGGTTACTTGGAAAAAAGTGTTCTCTATCATACACGTTATGTGTACACATTTGTCTTTTTATATTATATGTAAAGCAATCACTAAATTCTCAAATAAGCTCTAACATATTCATGTCAAAAGTCATTTTTAATATTTTTTAAATCTGCAGCTTTCATTAAAATAATACCAGGTGATTCTGCCATTAAGGACCTTATTCACACATTTTCTATTATAAGGTGACAACACTCTACCCCAGTTTTTCAATTAATCACCAGGTCACATGTGATTGCAGTGGATACTACAAGTGGCTATTTCAACATAGATTACCCAGGCAGGTTCGCTGTTGTCACCATCAGAGAACCTGCCCTGAAAAATGTAATACAGCCATCACCAGAGTGCATGTAGACAGAAAGCGGCAGCAAAGAGTCTGCAGGATATGTGCTATACTGAGATGCAACAAGTAGGGTAGTTCTGTATCATGCACCGTGTTTCATCAAACATAATGTCATTCAGTTGGAGCTTGCATCTGCTTTAACCTAGGTTTGAGGATACACCATGTAAACTGAAAATACTTTCCAAATAAGTTATCATGACTGTTACCCAATACATTTTTGTATACTGTACTTTTTTTTTTTTTGCATGAAAACTACAACTTTATTTATAATGTTTTGATTCAGAGGTCTGCACTGCCACTTCTACAACATAGTTTTTTAAAGACACTTAGGTTGAGTGTTGGTTTTCAAAAATTGGTTAAAAGGGTGCTGATTATTGATGTTACTACATATTTGTTTAATTAATGAAAGGTTATGTAAAGGTCCGCTATTTGCCCCTTTGTAGAAAATACAAATTCTATGGGCCCGAATGGACACTCAAGTGCTGTTACTGTTGCGCTATTGCTCTGGTTTCGAAAGGGTAGCATTTTTTATTTTAAAAAGTGGTGATTTATGGTGTATTATAGTTCAAACTGCAATAACCTGAAGTTCTACCAACCTAGGGCACCTAAGAACATATTACAAAAGTATTGTGGGGGATCATGGGCACACACTGAAAACAGTATGCTATACTGTAGATCATGGCCATCGAACTGACATCCCAAGGGCTCTTGGGGCCCATTGACCCACAATGGGTGGAATACCCATATGTAACATAGCAGATGCTATTTTCAGGTTTACAGTAGGCTCTAAGAGATTGAAAGACAAGTGGGCTTATTCACAATGCTATGCATATTAAAGGGGTATTTTCATGTCACAATAATATAGAACAAAATAGGACACAAGGTAGTATGGAATACATCTTCAACACAACTATCATTAGTGGACCTTTAGGCTGTGTAAATGAAAGTGTGTGTCCTGCTCTGCATTCACACATATTCATGCCCCTTCTAGACATGCAGGGCAGAGAATGCCCCAGCCACAGATGACTGGCCCAGTACAGGGGACAGCTTCTTGGTGGGCTCACACAAATGAATTTGAATCCTAGTCCAAGCACGTTTGAGCTCATCCCTATTGGAGAGATTGTTCACTAAGTTTCTATTACAGTGACAATGTTTTTTCAGACAGGAAGTGAGGGAACACCTGCAACACACAGAAAGAAATAAGTTGATGTAGGTTCTAGCCTTACGCCACTAATAAAAAAATTCTGTCTGTGATGTTGGGATTAATTGACCCTAGTTCCTGTCTGATAAAACCATTGCCACAGGACAGGACATCTCTTGAATGGAGTCCTGTAAAACAGTTTCTCTTTAACTATAAGTATTGTGTGACTCCCCTTTGGCATGAATATTAAGGCCCCTTTCATACCACTCTGTTGCGGTGCAGCTACACTTTGCCATAGACTTCTATTCGATTGGGTGGTTTTGGTGCACTTTATGAAAGCGCACCAAAAGTCCTGCATGCAGGACTTTTAAGAAAAGGCACCAACGCGGCCAGATCCAATTAGAGTTTATGGCAAAGTGCAGCTAACCCACAGGAAAATCACAGGTACAATGTGAAGCCACCCTACATTTTATTAATTTTTTTGAGCCCATGATGCCGTGCACACAAAACAAACAAGAAAGTGAACCAAGAAAGTGCATGTGAACCCACAATAGCGTAAGACTCTGTACAGGGGTAAGGCACACTCAGGTCTACCTAGTCAAAAGGCCCAGTGGACCCCGCTCCTCATGATCAGCCAAGCTGAGAAGGAAGGAACCTGAAGGCCACAGATCCAAAAGGCCAAGAAGCATTGATAGTATTAGTTGAATTTAGTCTAGGGCAAGTTTAAAGCTGAGAAATACCTACCTTTGCCCCCACTGGACAAGTTATGGTGTTGTCAGCTCCAAGTTTTTCTGAGGTTTGATCTGCTTATATTTTGCTACCCTGGCTCCTCCATTCCCCCCTCATCAATATGCTAATGAAATGTTTAAAGAGTAACTACACTTTCGCAGGAAAAAAGAATAGCAAATAAAGAAAAAATAATACAGCGTATACAATTGCGACACAAGTCATATTGTAATTCAATGTTATTAAAAATTAACTTTCCTTTTCAATCTGCAGCCGCTGTAATTTTCAGAAAATGAAATGCAATATGGCTGAATGTGTACTGACCAACCCCCAGAAACATAATTGCCTGCTTGTGTGATTGGCTCACCAATTTTCCCAGAAGTCTGCCTAAGATACAAGTCAGATTTCAGGCATCCCTTGCAACAAAAATGTAATTTTTGGTAAGATACTTTGAATAGGAACACATCTAAAGGGATGCAGGTCCAGCAGCTTTCCTCATTAGTGCTCTGCAGGTGCCCAGATGACTGATAATTTTGAAACCACTCCCATTAGACCCACTAAGCCCAGAGGCACAGAGGAACAAACAGTGATTTCTTCAGAATAACAGGTAGGAATCTGCAACAAAGTTTGATATAATCCTTGCAATGTACATAGATCACCCAGAGGGGAATGTTTTTTTCAACAAAAGTGGAGTTACACTTTAAATAAAAAATTTCCATTTTCATTACATACCTAGACCCATGAATGTCATCAATAGGTCTCTGTGTAAAGTCGGCAGGGTGGGGTATTTATCTTTCTTAAAACAGCAACACGGTACTCAGTACTCCTCTCCAGAGCTCTCTGCCCTGATTTAAGAGGAAGTTATGCAAATATTTAATGCCTTAATGGGTGGATGTTAAACTAGGAGAGTAGGTACGAAGAATAGGTAATATGGCTGGAGGTCCTCAAAACAGGTGGCACCTCATCCCTAATTTAGTTAATTTTTGGTTAGGAGATTAGGTGTTCCTAGGTAGGGTGTATTTGCATGCAGACTGCCCTGATGGATGGACGTTAAATTGGGAGCATGGATGTTCATAGGCAGGGTGTATTTGCATGCAGACTTCCCTAAACAACACCCAAATATGACACTTATGCCCCGTACACACGGTCAGAAAATCCGACCACAAAATCGATCAGATTTTGTCCGACGGATTTAGTCCGACACTGGTGTTGCATACACATGGTCGGACAAAGTTGTCGGAAAATCCGTACATTCTGAACGTGGTGACGTTTGTTGCCTACGACGGGACTACGTAGAGGCTAGTAGCCAATAGCTTTGGTCTTGTAATGTGATCTGAGCATGCGTGGCACTTTGTCCGTCGGAATTCGCTACACACGATCGGAATTGGTGTGATCGGACATTGTTGTCGGAAATTTTTTTTTCCAGCAGGAGATAGAACTTTGTCCGTCGGACAATCCGATGGAAACTGTCCGATGGTGCCTACACACGGTCGGAATTTCCGTCAACATTGTCCGATAGAACAGAATCCATCGGAAAATCCGACCGTGTGTATGGGGCTTAAGCCTCCATGACTGAAAGAACTTAAATTTTCCTAACTCAATACCAAAAAATACTTTCACCCCCTTCCTGTCAAGGCCAATTTTCAGCTTTCAGTGCTATCACACTTTGAATGACAATTACTAAGTCATGCAACACCATACCCAAATTACATTTTTGGACATTTTTGAGCTTTCTTTTGGTGGTGTTTATTTACAACTGGGATTTTCCTATGTAATCAGGACAGTGGAAACACCCACAAAATGACCCCATTTTGGTAGCAAACCTTCCAAGGTATTTTCTAAGAGGCATAATGAGTCTTTTGACAATACCATTTTTTTTTTTCAATATGTTTTGTATGCAGAAAATTAAAAATTTTTTTTTTTTATACAAAGTTGTCAATTAATAAGATATTTCTAACAAACAACATTAGCATACTTAGAATTACACCCCTGAACACATTCTGCTACTCCTCCCAAATATGGCGACACCACATGTGTGAGAATTTTTTCACAGCTTAGACACCCAGAGGGGCCAAAATCCAAGGAGCACCTTCGGGCTTTCTTGGGGCGTAAATTACGGATCTAGTTTCCTGATTACTTACCACAATATTGGGGGCCCTGGAGCACCAGAAGGGTGGAAATGACCACATTTTGGAAAGCAAACACCCCAAAGTATTTTCTAACAGGCATGGTCAATCTATTGAAGACTATTTTTTTTTTGCCCACAAGTTTTTCGAAAATGTGGAATGAAAATGTATTACACAGTTCTTTCAATTTGACAAGATATTTCTCACACATAGCATGGACATACTTAGAATTACAACCCACCAATTGCTCTGCTATTCAGTAAATAGAGGAGGAAGTTTTGGGACTTTGAGTGAGGCAAGTGAAAGACGCTGCTATTCCTTCTGAGTATGGTGATACCACATGTGTGAGACTTTTTTAATGTTTCGATTGGTTGTATACCAGACATTGTATCCTGTGTATCACAGAAATCAACCATTTGTTACAAAACTAATATACTGTAATGGTTGCCTCTATATGAGTGGTCAGAGAATATAGCTTAGTGTTGCATCACCTATATTAGTCCTTGTTACTATAAGCCAAGCGAACCTAGCCTACTGGTACATGGATGCCCCTAGAAATGCCACATTCACTGGCCAGGAAATACAGGAGGCTAAAGAAAGGAAGAACAAAAATGAAATGTGATTCCAGGATTGCAGTTATACACATGGTATGGCTGGGACTGGAGTCTCACAGTAATTCAGTCAGCGGAATGTGCAGATGGGTCAGTTCAGGCACAGGCAGAGACATGGTCAGCAAACAGGCAATGGATCAGTCTAGCAATAGGAAGAAATGTGGTCAATAAACAGGCCAGGGTTAGTACAGGTGATAAGCAGAGGCAACACTGCACTGGTGTGGCCTTTGTAAGAAACACTGTTGTTGCATACACTGGTCTGTTGACAGTGGGTCTGGTGCGGTGGTCATCAGGAAAACTGTTGCTTGCATCTGGTGTGGTGGTAATTGGAGAATTGGGAGTCTATTAGGGCTCATTTACTAACTAGTGACAGTATGTAAAAAAATTATAAATATATAATTATAATTTTTTATACAATGCTTTTTTAACATACTGTCACCAGAGTAGTGCAGTGTCATTACAGTGATGCTCTACTACTGGGGAGTTGATCAGGATTGCCTGTTACAGTGATGGTTATGATCTCTGCAACAGCAATTGTTTTACCTGCCATGAATGGCTTTCATTCATGACTATTGTTTACTATTGTGATGCTGTGATTGGCCACAGTTATTACATGGTACAGGGCTGCTGTGATTGACCCTCCACACCATGTGATCACTGTGGCCAATCGCATCATCACAATAGAAAGTAATGAATCATTAATGAACAATTGATTAATGACATGACAATTAATTACTTGTGAACATATGATTGCTGTAATTGATTGCAGTGATCACATGGTACCTGGGCCAATCACAGCGGTCTGGTACCAATCGTCCCAGTAGTATGGGTAGTAGATTGTGCTGCTGCATGCTCCAGGGGACACACGGGAGGCGCACAAATGGGGGGAAATCATATGACATCCACCCGGAATAAAAAAGTACCCTCCTGGCCTGGCCTGGCCTTATTATTACAACAGGCCGGGTGGGATTATAAATGAAAGGGGCAGGCCAAGGACAGTAAGACTGGGATGGTAAGGGCTAGATAATGTTGAACGCTCTCAAGCCAAGAAATACGACAGGCTCTGTATGACTTGCTGTAGCTTTTAACTCACACTGTGAGAAGAAGCTTACAGTGTGCAGTGAAATCAGAGCAAGCTATTTTAGTACAGTACCATAGATTGGTGGCAGGTTATGCCAACAGGATGTAGCGTTCTACAGGAAGTGTATAAATTGGAATTATGTTTCAAATCTGTGCCTTTCCTATTGATGGGTTAATTCATATACTAAATAAAAATAGTAATACTGATATTAACAAGTAGTATATGCTGCAGTATTTAAATAAAAAATAAAAAGGAAAGAGAAAAGCTTTTATATGAAAAAAAAAAAAATTCCCATCTGCATATTTACTACATTGCCTATACCAGTTTCTTTTATAATTATTATGTCGTTTGAAGCATTTTAACATGCAGTACAAAAAAGATGATTATCTCCCTGTAAAGTCAGTATTTCATTTTTTTTTAACCTGATACAGAAAAGGTATAATAACATTTTGTACTGTTTTTTTTTATTATTAAAGCAGGAGCCCGTTAGATTCTGCATTGTATTTTCCAAGTGAGGTGCTTGTATATTTATGTTACAAATAAGATATTAGGGAGCCATGCTTGACTGCACATAGCAAGTGCTCTCCCCTCCCCCCCCCCCCCCCCCCATGGATTGTAAAACCCCACGCAATCATCAGCAATGATATCCATCATGCCCTGTCAAATACAAAAACAATACGCACACACAACATACAGCAAAACAAGCAGATCTATACACAAAATCACAGACAGCTTCTGTCATCTACTGCGTCTCCACAGCTTTAAGGTGGAAAGACCTCCAGGGCCAAAAAATAAGCCGCCTATCCTCTACTTCTAATTAAATGTAACTAATTAAGATAAGTCATAGTACAGAACATAATCACCAGGGAAGAAAGGGATTCAGAATTCCTAATGCCAGGTGATTAATCAAATTTCTCTGCTAAGAGTAGGTTTACACTACATGGATTGTTTCCAAACAGCCAAATTAATTGTGTTTTTAACATAACCTGGCTTGTATATTGCAGCTTTGAAAAGTCAACCATACACACTTAGCTGGTTGGAGGTAGCAGATTACAATCAAATTTTAGCAAACAATGCAATGATTGAGAGGGCTGTCTTGCTCTCAGCATACAAAAATATAGTCTCTCTTTAACACAGTTATCGGTAAATTAGTTATCAATCCAAATACCCCTTATGAAAAGTCAGAACCTTCTCCAGAGGCTCCAGAGTTGGAGGAGCCTGATATTCACCTGGTTGCAGTGAAGAGTGGTAAGTCAAGTGCTGTGGTTATGGAATCCATGACTGAATCAATGGCTGCCCCAATGCTGGATATCCAGTCTTTTACTTTGGCAGAAGAATATGTTGTCTACACCCCCACCGAGCTGGATAGCAAATGCACCCAGATATCTGAGTCTGGCGTCTTCACTGGGTTTTCTTGGTGATAATAAGTGGACTGACTTTGGTCCAGCTGTTCCGGTTACACATTTGAAAAGGTTCGTGCCTGCCTCTGGGTGAAGCGGGAGGGTGAAAGCTCACCAAGTTGTCAGTTCTTCAATCATCAGTGGAATTCCCCTACCTGCTGGAGGGCCTATTATGACTTCCTGTAAAAGAATGTATGGATTTATATGACAAGTTCATCAAGGGCTTTCTGCAAATGGCCTACATTTACTGAAACACTCTGGACTCAACTTACCAGAGGTGGAGACATCCAGACAGGATCGACTTAACATCCTCACTCTAGTCTGGGAAAGTTAATGGCCATGGCTGACCCATGATATTATGTTTAGTGTGTCATTTTTATGAGTTACTTATCTTGCCTTTTTTTTATTATTTCAAACAATTTTGCATTGCAGCGGTGCTCATGCATGGCACAGGGGCATGCCATATTTAAAGGGAGGTGGAATGCAGACAGGGATTAGTTCTTCTTCAGTGTAACTAAATGCAAAACTTTTTTTTTTATTTTGAATAAAGTAGGTGAGTGTTATGACCTCATCAGTTTCTTGTTTTGCCATCTGTATTCCATTGGGGAGATTTCCCTTCACCAATTTAGGCCAGTGCGAATTCCAGCAGCAGGAATCTTTTGATTTCTGTTGCGGCTGCCACAACTATTTGCGGCTGTCTGTACAGTCAGTGATTACCTGTGGTTATCGCTGCTGAATGCAGTGATCGGTGCTGGCTGCACACAAAGTGTAACAAAGTTCAATCAGCGCAGTCCACAGTAAATACAGTTGTTCTCAAAAGTTTGCATACCCGGGCAGAAATTGTGAAATTTTGTCATTTCCACTTCTTTTTTAAGTGATTGGGCTGGCAAATCCAAGGCTTTGGATATCTTTTTATATCCTTTTCCATCTTTGTAAAGTTTCATTACCTTGTTATGCAGGTCTTTTGACTGTTCTTTTCTACCTCCTCATGGCTCAAAAGCCACAAACATGGGAAATTAACCTTTAATTGCCATTTTAACCTGTGTGTGCCACCTTCTGTGTCTGTATCAAGGCCAAACATTCCACAGTATGTAAACTTTTTATCAGGGCCATTTGGGTGATTTCTGTTATCATTATGATTTAAAAAGGATCCAAAAAAACTATGTGATAAAAAAAAATGGCTTCATGTGATTGCTATCCTGAATCAAAAAGACAGTTTTTTGGCACGATCAGTCATATTTTCAATATGACTGATCGCAATATGACTGATCGCAAGGGTATGAAAAATTTTGAGCACAACTGTATACACATTAAAAAACAAAGTCTCCAGCTGAACACCAGAGGGCTATTCCAAAACACCTCCAAAAAAATCAGTCCACAATTGGTGCAGCACAACATAAAACAGGGAAAGAAAAGTCCAATAGCCAACTGAAAATTCATCATGAAGGGATCCCCTGCAATGGTGAAACAGTAGAAAGGAGTGAGGAATCCACCACAATAGCTGTGCAAGCTGCTCACCTTAAAAAATAGACTCCTAAATTAACAGGATGGTCATATGTGCTTTGTATTATTAACAACATCCGGGGCATCCAGCTCTAATGTAATCGGTGTGGCAATAGATCCGGAGTCACATATAAAACAAAAGCAAACTCATAGTGCTTTCCGTCTAAAACCACTCAGTTTATTAAACAGAATAAAACACTCACATTTGATCAGTGATAAGCAGGCTTGTAGGAAATAAAATCCATGCTCGGTGCGGATACAGGACAGCAGAGGATGACGTGATGCCGTGGATTCCGTGGATGCTGTTAATAATACAAAGCTCATATGACTATCCTGTTAAGTCGTGCTGCTGCCGGGACCCATGAACACGCTACTCTGCCACAGTGCGTTGTAAAGACTATCTCACCTTTCTTAAGGTGTATTTATTTGACCCCACCCTCACCGCGGCTGTGGGCTCAATTGGGATCCTTGTGTGGAATCTGGGGGGTCCCATTGTCCATCCCCCTTACCCCTTCGGGGGTTCACATAGCTCTTCCATATATGGCACAGCGTTTCTGTTGCTTGTTTCTATTTCACAGAATTTAATACTCTTTGTGATCTTCCATGTATAATTTCCCTTGATGAAGGGACTCAGCTTGTCACGAAACATGTTGGGTACCAACAGGGCCAGCCCTACCATGGAACCTGGTGGGACAATTGGTCCCGAGCGGCACTTTCAGAGGGGCAGCAAATTGCCACCCGCCAGCCAGCCTGTTCCACCCACTCCACTGCTTATCCCACTGTGAGGGAGCCCAGCGCTGAGGTGACAGGAGCATGTGGGCAGAACAGGGGAGCAGTCAGCGGGCGGGTTGGTGGGCTTGCTGGCCAATCAGCCGGCCGGGGCGCGGGGGAGCAGAGAGATGCCCTGCATCACTGCAGTTCCGTCCTCACTGTGCAGCCGTGGGCAGCAGAGAGATGACATTATTATTAATGTGTGGCAAGTGACGTTGTGGCAAGTAACAATCTGTCACGCACCTGGTGGTGATGAGTCTGGTTAGCAGAGGAGGGCCTCCCTTGCGGCTCCCACTCTCGGTCCCCTGGTAAGGTGACAGGAAGACCAGGAGTCAGGAGGGGCACGGGTGCCTGGCAGGACTGTGGGACTGGTAATGAGAGTTTCCTGGATCAGCTCAGCGGACAAGGTAAGTAGAGTGGACTGGATCAGAACTGCAGGTAAGGTCAGCAAAGCAGGCTGGAACAGCAAAGCAGACTGGAATGGTAAGACAGACTGGAACAGCAAGCGGACTGGAACAGTAAGCAGACCGGAAAAGCAAGCAGACTGGATCAGCACCACAGGCCGGATCAGGAAGGCCGACTGGAACAACAGGCAGACCGGAACAGTAGGCAGACTGGATCAGCTGGCAGACTGGAACAACAGGCAGACTGGAACAGTAGGCAGACTGGATCAGCTGGCAGACCGGAACAACAGGCAGACTGGAACAGTAGGCAGACTGGATCAGCTGGCAGACCGGAACAGCAGGCAGACCGGAACGGTAGGCAGACTGGATCAGCTGGCAGACTGGAACAACAGGCAGACTGGAACAGAAGGCAGACTGGATGAGCTGGCAGACCGGAACAGCAGGCAGACTGGATCAGCTGGCAGACTGTTACAACAGGCAGACTGGAACAGTAGGCAGACTGGATCAGCTGGCAGACCGGAACAGCAGGCAGACCGGAACGGTAGGCAGACTGGATCAGCTGGCAGACTGGAACAACAGGCAGACTGGAACAACTGGCAGACTGGCACAACACAGCAGACTGGAACGGTACCACAGGCCGGATCAGCAGGCGGACAGGATGGTCAAGCAGGCCGGGTCAGGTATCAGGCTGGCAACGCAGTACAGGTGGGTCAGACAGGAGAGAGGTCACAGACAAGCCAAGGTCGGGTGCAGGCGGAAAGCAGGAGGTCAAAAGGGTAACACTGGTAACAACTTCAGATCAGGTATCAGGCACAGAACGCTGTGGAGCAGACAGCGGGGACAGTCTGTGACAGACGGATTTAAATAGACTCATTGGCGCCAATGGAGGCACGCACTCGTCCTCCCGCGCGCGCTCTCGTTTGCGGGTGTGTGCGCGCACGCGGTGCCCGCGAACGGGTATCAGGGACTCTAGTGCGCTGGTTACTGGCAGGATCTTCATGACACAATCTGTTACGTGTGGCAGGTGACGTGGCAGGTGACAATCTGCAACGTGTGCCAGGTGACGTTGTGGCACTGATTCTGCATTATGGTGAGTTTAACTATTTCATTTTATATAACAATGTAATAATAGAAATAATGCTCTTTAATCATTCTTTTTTGTGATACGGCACTGCATCACTTTAACTGACAATTGCACGGTCGTATGACGTTGTACCCAAACAAAATTGACGTCCTTTTTTATTTTTTGCGCTATAAACAAAAAAAGGCCGACAATTTTGAAAAATAAAAAGAATATTTTTTACTTTTTGCTATAATAAATATCCAAAAAAATAAAAATAAATGTCTTCATCAGTTTAAGCCAATATGTATTATTCTACATATTTTCTACATTTGGTAAAAAGAATAAGCAGTTAGCGTACATTGATTAGTTTGCGCAAAAGTTATAGCGTCTACAAAATAGGGGATAGATTTATGGCATTTTTTTTTTCTATTTTACTAGTAATGGCAGCGATCTGCGATTTTTAGCGGGACTGCAACATTGCGGTGGACCGATAGGACACTTTTGACTCATTTTTGGGACCATTGACATTTATACAGCGATCGCTGCTATAAAAATGCACTGATTACTGTGTAAATGTCACTGGCAGGGAAGGGATTAAATGTCATGAGTCATGTCATGACAGTCATGACAGTCATGACAGGTCCCCTTTATACTCCCATACATGTAGACCGCCATGACCGGTCCCCTTTAGTTATCATGATATAAAGCAGCACAATGTCTTGGGCCGGCCCTGCATAGGAACATCATCAAGAACATCACAACAGTCATCTTCTCTACGTGTATTTACCATTGTTTTATTGGTGATGTATACGCCTGTTTTATATTTGCAATTTTTATATATATCTGTGTCCTCACTGTAACATTTAAAGTCCCACTAGTACTGGGGGGGGGGGGGGCGGTGTACTCGTCACTGTTTATCTATATACCAGGGATGTATATCGGGAGGTCATTTGCTATCCTGTTAAGTCCATGATCTATTTTTTAAGGTGAGCGGCCTGCATAGATATCAATGGTGGATTCCTCACTTGGAGTGTTTTTTATTCCCTTCCTACTGCTTCACCATTGCGGGGAATCCCTTTATGACAAACTTTTAGTTGGCTATTGGACTTTTCTTTCCCTGTTTTATTTTGCGCTGCAACGATTGTGGACTCACACAAAGCGCAGCCAGCAGCAATCACCACAGGTAGAAAAGTGAAAATTGCAGTGCCTCCAAGTTGTGTACAGTGTTATAAATAAAGGAAAACATATTTCACAAAGTTACAATAACCATTTTAAAACTGAGTCCGTGTATTCTTCCACCACTGCAGGTAATCGTTGGTTGTACAAAAAGCAGCAAATAGCTGTGGCAACCAGTGACCTGTCATTATAGTGAACAAGGCCACACCTAGCCACTCATAGCCACAACAAGAATCAGAAGATTCCTGCTGATGTAATTCGTATCAGTCTAAATTGCCAGTGTGAATGTAGCCTTATAACACAGGCCATTTGCTGATTTGACAGTTTGGTTGGATGCACAAGCAAATGTGACAGTTATTGTTCACGGCATGCCTTGAACATAACTGTTTTGGTATACAGCTAAATCAAAGGGTTTAATTAAAGGGGGGGATTAGAGACAGGAAGAGGCCTACTAAGACCAGAGATGAAGCGGAAGAGCTGTGTGTGTGCTCTCTCCTCTTTGGTCCTCTCCTCCTGGTTAGGGTAAGGGTCTATGACCCTTGAATAGGATATCATAATTAAATGATGTTGTGTATCTAACCCTCCACTTTGCTGGACATTATGGTGCCAATCTTTTTTTATATATATATATGAACTGAGGAAGGGGCAAGCTCCCGAAACATGTTATCACAGTGACTGGATTTTCTCCTTTGCTTTGATATAGTTTGAGTGCTCTTGACTTCCAATTTGCCCTCACCAGCCAACGTTCGGGCAATCTTCCGCCAGGTGCATGACATCACATCCGGTTCTGGGAGCGTGACTTCCAGCGGACGCACCATCTCTGTGACCCTGGTGACCATAATCCACACGCTTCTCCCACTGCCCTGAGGCTCCTGGGCAGCATAACCTACTGTTGGGTCTGGGATCATGTGTCATCCTTCAGCTTTTGGGATTATGTGTTTCTCCTCTCCACTGGCTTGGTGGTGTATAAGTCTGGGCACTCCTGCATCTCATGCTTTTTAACTTTAGGCCCCTTTCACACGATCGGACCGTTCAGATCCTCCTGTCAGTTTTGACGGCGGATCTGAACGTGCGCTCCATGTTAGTCTATGGAGCATCGGATGTCAGCGGAGACATGTCCGCTGATATCCGACCCGGTCCGATCCGCCAAAAGCAGACGTATGGCTCTACGTCCCAATCCGTCGCTGGCATGTCGGATCGGGTGAGATCTGATGAAAACAGACACACTGTCCGTTTTCATCCGATCTCTCCATAGAGACCATCGGCGCTCGCAAGCCCCTCCCCGCTCAGTGAGCAGAGAGGGACTTGTCATCCGCCGGTTCAGCGGAGATCAACGGAGAGATCTCCCGCTGAGCCGGCGGACAGAGGCGGACTCCGTGGAAGCTGAGTCAGCCTCGTGTGAAAGGGGCCTTACATTAAAATGAATTCAGATTTGATCTATTCCTGGGCTTGTGGCTCTATTTACTTCCACAGAGCTGGGAGAGCTTCTTTATTTGTTGTTTTGTGCTCACTTCTAAGTACAACACTGTCTATAATAGGAGTGACTAACCAGACGGAAATGGTTAGTCTCGGTAATTCCTTATTTATTCATTTATAAAGCGGTAGTAAAGTTGTTTTTTTTATATTTATATCTACAGGTAAGCCTATAATAAGGCTTGCCTAAGGGTACAGTAAATATCTCCTAAACGTGCACCCTTTAGGAGATATTTACTTAGAAAGTGCTGGTGATGTCACCGGCACATGAGCACTGTGCTCCAGCGGCAATCCGCAATCCCGGAAGGAAGACCAGGTGCAAATTTAAGCCCTTTCAGCAGTGACAGCCCTCCGCTGGAGTGCTTCGTTTTCAGGTAAGTCTTTCATAATGTGCTAGTATGCAATGCAGTTTTTTTTTCAGATTTACTACCACTTTCAAAAGCTTATAGCAAAACACTTTAGAGCAAAATACATGTAAAACGTGCCATTAAAGAGGTGTTTCGGCACACCAACGAAAAATTCTAAGTCAGCAGCTACTTTAATATTAGGACACTTACCTGTTCAGGGTTCCCACAATGTCAGCACCCCTAACGATTTTCGGATCACTGTCGGGTGCTGCCACCGAAATTCCTGCTATGGGAAACCGTCACTGGAGCCTATCAGGCTTCACAGCCAGTTCCCTACTGCGCATGCGTGAAGTCTTATTCTTTAAAGTCTATGTCATATTAACGAGATTTCTGTTTTCTTTCTTGTCCTAGAGAGAAAACAGGAGCCAAGAGGAAATTTTTCTTAGGTGTGTGTGTGTGTGGGGGGGTCCCCTTTTACGGAGCTATCACTGAAACAATCGTCTCCAACAAAACTTTCCCGTTCACCTCCTGTTCCAGTGACAACTGTAAAATATTAGATTTCTTATCACATTCTGTACCAGTAATAGTGATTGTCAATAGAAAGGTTAAGGGGTTGATTTACTAAAGTCAAATAGAATTTGCACTTTGCAAAGTGCATTTGCACTCTGCAAGTGCAGTTGCACCACAGCTAAGTGAATTAGGTAAAGCTTCACTTTGCAAAGAATACCCAATCACATGCAAGGGAAATAACAAAAAGAATGATTGGATGATGGAAGTCAGCAGAACTTCTGCTCATTTACTAAGCATTGAAGCATTTGCACTTTGCAAAGTGCACAGTCTATTTGCCTTTAGTAAATAAACCCCTTAATCTCCACAATGAGAATACAGACAGCAATACAAATCTCACAGAGGTTCTAACCCTTCTTTACTTCCCTGGAACATCAGAGCCTTCTTAAAACAAAACAACAACATGTGAGAAAAGGCAGATTTGATTGGGTTTTAACATCAGATCTTCTAGTTTACTGAAAAACGTGATGTTTCTTTCTTTGACTGAACCAGTTATCCCAAATGTTATAAACTTCATCTTCTAATTCCTCTTCTTTCTAATCCAATCAAATGTCTGGTTTGCATATTTGATCCTTTTTGGTAAACTCATTTGTCATGCCGGAGATGTATATATCTCTTTAATGTCTACGCTGAAGTGGTTAGCTGTTTATAATCTTTACGTGCATACCATTGCATTTTTCAAATAACTTGGGTATTTACCTTTAAAATATGGTACCAATGTACACAATATTTTACTTATTGGAACAGTATTACTATACTGGTTATAGTGAGAAGGGACTAAAGCAATCAAAAAGTCCTTACATAATTAATGCAGTGTCTAATATATCACATATCCCAAAAATAGCAGGATTATTCCTCATTTCAGGACCATGGGGAGAGCCATGAATATGATTGCTTTATGCCCCATTGGCTGGAGACACATCCAGAACCACCGGCATATAGTACAAATATAGCGTAATATTATAGAGGCAATTATTCCAAACTGCATACTTCTCTCTACATCAGTTTATTTAGCCATCATCCGTGCAGTGTATGGAAACCACGGCCTCTATAGCGTTGGGCTTGGGACACAATCAGACAGAATAACCATATAGGTTATGGTAAGAAGGGACTAGAGAAACCAAAAAGCATTGCAAAATCTTCTTAAAAATTAAGGTATTCACATCTCATTTTATCACATGCCCCGAAAATTAAAAGGATTATTACTTAAAACCAGGGCAGTGGACAGAGCCATGAAAATCATTGCTTTGCATCCCGATGGTCAGATGCTCATCCTCAGAAAAAAAGCTTATTTGGTCAAAGCGATATCTGCTAAGGGATTGCTGCTTCTCCTGAATTATTTCTTTGAATATTGTCCATGAAGCTTGTAAACTAGATGTGAACTCTTACCATGCCTATCACTACAGTGCTGAAAATATATTTTAATATGGTCCCATGATAACTAAGTGCTTTGTAGCTTTAGATTAGGTAATATTTATAGTACGAGCATATACCAAGGCAGAGCCTGTTTTGCCAACTACTTTGCTAATTAGCGTGCATATATCAACAGTGTGCATGCTAATAATGTTTACATTATTGTAAACAAAACCTCCTAAACAAGACCAAACAAAACCCTGCTGATGCAGCAACCAATTTATCCTCACAGTGGGTGGGGATTCCTTCCTGGCCCAATCAATGGCAATTGTAGTAATTCCTTAAATGTGTCTAATGGCTAATGAATTCTAATTACTCTAGGGTATTTTTTTTTTCTTTTTATTATAACATGACCTAAAAAGAAGCTTTTACATTATTTTACCCATTTGGTTCATTATTTTTTTTATTTTTTTAGAAAGTGTATATTTTGAGTTACTATTCTAAAGATTTAATGAAAGTAATTTTTCATGTGAAGTTTTATGTTTAGTTTTTTCAGATTTTTGTAGTTGTATTTCATATACAGAGGTGATTCTACTTCTTTATGTCAGATTGTGTGGACATCACTCTTATTCCAAAAGCCCATAAAGAATACCTACTTAGCCAACAAGGAGACTATTATGGGCTACCTAAAGTAAACAAAAACAATTCTAGATAAAAAAATATCATTTTATTTGTACACAATTGTAAAAACAAGTGCCACTGGAGTGTAATGGACATATAGTTAATATTTCCATTACATATACTGTAGTTAATAACGACATAACATGCCAGTAAATGATCTTGAAGCAGTAAAAAGGGCTGGCGCATTTCAACGTTTCCTTCTTCCTCAGAAGTGTCATGTATTACTTAAACAAAATAAACTACAATTGAGAAATACATAGAATTAATTTCAAAACATTATATACAATATGATCATATAGGTGAATAAATCATCCTTATGCCCCATACACACGGTCGGAAATTCCGACCACAAAATCCGTCAGATTTTTTCCGACGGATTTTGTCCGACACTGGTGTTGCAAACACGGTCGGACAAAGTTGTTGGAAAATCCGATCATTCTGAACGTGGTGACGTTCATTGCGTACGATGGAACTACGTAGAGGCTAGTAGCCAATAGCTTTGGTCTTGTAATTTGATCTGAGCATGCGTGGCACTTTGTCTGTCGGAATTCGCTACACACGATCGGAAAAAGTCCGATCAGACTTTGTTGTCGGAAAATTTGAGAGCAGGAGATAAAACTTTGTCCGTCGGAAATCCGACGGAAAAAGTCCGATGGAGCCTACACACATTCGGAATTTCCGACAACATTGTCCGATAGGACATTTTCCGTCAGAAAATCCGACCGTGTGTACGGGGCATAAGAGTGGTATATAAGTTCATACATAACATTTACACTTGAGGTACCCTCTGAAGAGTGATTGGTGGTGGACTGCTCTTCAGTGGGTGTTTGGCAGGGATAAAGAGGAATTTGGTTGCCTCCTCTCTGCCTGTTTTAACAACTAAAAACCATATAATTTGAATAGGTCACGTTTAACTAGCGGTACTGCCCGCCAAGCACCAAAAGGAGGATATATTTTGCTGCTTCGTGGCATGCGTACACCCCTGTCTGCTGCCTTTGCAGTTTTAGGGTGATCAGTTGGGGGGTGGTAAAATGTGATGCGGCCATATGTTTTTACAGCCCCGCAACCACAGGTGTTAACGAGGCTCATCTGGTACCTTCTGCTGACCTCCACATCACTATTTTATGGTTTAGTGATGTGGAGGTCTGCAGGACCAATAAGAGCTGCAGGGGATCCAGCAGATCAACACTCCCAGAAGAGTAATTGTCATTGCTGACTTCACATAAAGATTTCTCAGGATTGAAGCGGCAAAAGGAACGTTTTTTTTACAGGTATAGCTTGATTAAAAAAAAAAAGTATTTAACCACTTCAATACTGGGCACATTTACCCTTCCTGCCCAGGCCAATATTCAGCTTTTAGCGCTGTCCCAATTTGAATGACAATTGCGTGTTTGTATTTAATCACCACTTGTTTTTTTATTTTTTGCAAAATAAATGAAAAAAGACTGAAAAATTTGAGAAAAAAACAAGTTTTTCTTCATTTCTGTTATAAAATTTTGCAAATAAATAATTGTACTTCGTAAATTTAGCCAAAAATCTATTCTGTTACATTTCTTTGGTGAAAATAACCTCAATCAGTGTATATTATTTAGTCTGTAAGGAAATTATATATTCCACAAACTATGGTATATATCTGAAAATGATCCTGATGTACTGATGGACTATCTAATTTCTTGAGGCCAGAAAATGGAAGGACAGTACAAATACCCCCAAATGACTCATTTTTGTAAAAGGAGACAGCCCAGGGTATTTTTTATATTTTCATAATTTTTTGGAAATTGAAGAATTAAAAAAAAAATGTTCACAATTATTTTATTTTTTTACATACTGTCAGCAGTGCAGTACAGCGTCATCATATAACTGGTGTGGCAGTGATCAGGGACACTGACTAGTGACAGTATGAAAAAAAAAAAGTTATCGTTTTATATTAATGTTAAATGTTTAAAATAAAAAAAATGTAATAAAAAAATTAAAAATGTGTTTTTTTGTTATGTTGAGAGCAGCGTACTTAGTGCGCCTGCGCCCTAGACAGTGGTGCCTGTATTTTGGCAAATATCTCCTAAACCGTGTAAATCGTGTTAATCTAGGCTTACCTGTAGGTCCAAGTGGTTTGTAAGGGTTTACAACCACTTTAAAGCAGTGAAATACATTGCTATATGCGAACCATTTTTTCTGAATGAAACTCAATCGTTTGTTTTGTTGTGATTAGCTGTGATTGGTCAAAGCTAATCACATGGGCTGTGATTGGCCTTGTCTGTACCATGTGATCAAATTGACCAATCACATCTAGCAACACAATTGTACACAATGCATGAAGAGAAGCGATCCATTGTGTACAACTGTCATGTGACCTGCTGTGATCGGTCACATGGTACTGGCAGTGAGATGGTACTTTGATCAGTCATCGGCTGTGTCCCATGGACTTCTTGACAGGAAGTCATATAACGTCCAGTCAGTATGGCAAAGCACTCGTCAAGCCATCAATTGTCTATAGGTTGGGTGGGAAGTGGTTAAATAAAACGTGTACTTAGACAATATTGAGTCTGCCATTGATGACATCTCTTTCTGAAAATGCTAGCTGTCTGGCTGTGATACTAATCAAGTTGGAAGACTTAAAGGGATTATTGGTCTTATCTGTCTTTAGCTAGCAGTCCTGATCAACGTCGCTGACCGACAATCCAAAGTCTTCCAACCTTCAACAAAAATCCACCACTCCTCTTCCAATAGATGCTGATCTACTGGCTTCCGTAATGTCTGAGGAACTGACCTGGAACAAGTATGGAGATCAGAAGTACTGACTTCACTTTGACTTTTTAATCTCCATGCTTGTTCAGGGTCAGTGACTTGGAAAGTACTAAAGCCAGAGAAAGCAAACAAATAACAGTCATAGAAGGACACCAGCAATGGCAGCCCCCATATTTCTTTTAGCCCAGTTTTTCTTTACTACCTCTTTAACATTTATTAAAATAACGATGCTGGATATTATGCTTAATTCACAAAGCTAAAAAAACAGGATAAGGATTGTTATTTTCAAAATTTGTTTTCAGCTGGAGCCAATAAAAATAACAGTCACATGGCTAAAAATAAGGACTGCTATTTTTGTAGAGAGCTTTGTGAATTTACTCTATTGGACTAATTTCAACGACATGAATTAAGACAATAGACAGAGAATCCATTAAGCACAATCACGATGTTACACTATGAAAAAGGGAGCACAACCTACTACATAATAATAAATAAATATAACTGTTTACACAGGCCTGCATAATTAAAAATGATGCAGTACATCTAAATAGGTTTGAAAAAATATATATATTGATATGAATATTTATGTATGTGTGTGTAATAGATTGTGTATATATATATATATCTATATATATATATATCTATATATCTATATCTCTATATCTATATCTATATATATATATATATATATATATATATATATATATATATATATATATATATATATATATATATATATATATATATATATATATATATATATATATATATAGCTATATATCTATACATATAGATATATATATCTATATATATATATATATATATATATATGTTAAAAATATGTTAAGACACTCTGGGTTTAACATCTTCCTCCTGCCTATAACCCCTTCTAGTGTGATACATTATGACTTCTCTAGTGAACACCTCTATATGTAAATTAAACTTGAAGAAATTACTGAAAATTTTTAAATGATTTAATAAGTTTATTTGTTCTGTTTTCATATCCCATATAATATAGTTTCAAACATAAATCATAGCTTATTTTATTCCGAACATATTTGCATGGCATACCAAGCAGATCTTCTTTTTGTAAAATAATTATGAAAGCATTAAAACTCTGACTAATCCCATCCTCTGTTATTTTTTATAGTCTGCCCTTTCAGTTTTCCAACTTTACCTGTGCCACAGCGAGCAGATTTTTCGCCTTAAGCATTTTAGACAGACATGCTGAGCTAGAGAAAGCAAAGATGTTAATCTGACCACATATGCTGAAGCTGATGTAAGGGCCTCTACACTAATAACACAATTACATTGGGGTATTAAAGACGGCTTCTACCTGCTTTTCAACAGAAAAGTACTGAGTATACTTTAAATGTCACCTAAAGGTAATCGATCATCAAAAATGAAAGACGACCTATGTACGTTAGCTTATAACTCACTTTATTAATACGACAAGCTACATTATTCTGGAGAAATATTATGTTAAATAGCTGGTCCACTGGGGAAGCAGGATAGTCATATATTCTTACACCACACTTCGCTCATGGAAAGACTTGAACTTTGCCTATTGGTCTGAATTACTGTCACCCCTTAAAACCGGACTGTGAGAAAGTGTTAACGTCTAAGCAACAGAGCAAGGAATTATCTTTTCCTTTTCCTTTTTTTTTTGTAGTCAGTTATTTATAAAACTGATTTGCAGACTTTCCTACAATTAGCCCTGTACCCCATCCTATTTGCATAGGAGAGGTGAGTTACAATATTGAGCTTTATATTAAATAAATGCATTCATTTCTGCCATCAAATTTAAGTTTTTCATTAAAAGCTTACTAAACTGTATCAGTAATTATAAAAAAAATAACTATTACTACAGTGGAGAGAACATTCTAATAATGAAGGAAAAAAAATAAATGACGAACACCCACATCCTGTATCACAGACGCAAACGGCTTACGCCATCAACAGATGAGGCAGTTCTCTAGCTGATATATACAACTTTTTTTGGTCTTAGTGTTTGCATGGTCTGCTGGAGTGTTTCCATTTTCCATAGTCAGTGTGACAAGTCATTCTCCTGTGGACAAATTAGTCAAAAATAAGCAGAGGAATAAAAGACGAGGGAACAAAAAGGCGAAAGAGAAAGTACTGCAAAGTCTAAGAACCGGAATTGCCTGTGTAGTTAAAGAGAAAATGACTTGACAAACTGTTTAAGCTTTCCAAGTCTCTGGAGAGATAGTGAAAAGTGTTTCACCAACAAATGGATTGAGTAGAACAAATAATCTAAGCCTTTAATGAGATAGCTGATCCCTCTAATACCTGCTCCACATTGTGCCGAAGGCTATTACAGTCAACGATAGTTTTCCTCCCAAGAAACCATCAGTGGCTAAAGAAACTGCTGCGGTGTGCAATCCATTCATTCATTCATTAGGGGGTAGAGGTCCAATCCAATTACCTTGATTCACACTGAGGGACCTGCAGAAAGACAGCCTTTTCAGTTCCCTCTCTCTTGTTTGTTAATCCCCCTCTCATTAAGGCCCTTGTTCCTTCCTCCCCGGGACCCCACAACCACCAGGGAGGAGTTTATGCAACAGGCACTAAGGGGAAACTAAAGGGAAGCCACTTTTATTTCAAACAGTTTTTCCAATCACAAACTGCTTCTAAAATAGCAGCCAGCCCAGTCATTCAGACTCCTGGTGGACAGGCTAGATGCTCTGAAAGAGCAGGACTCCGCCGGGGTCTTTTTATGGTGAGATTTGACTCTTTGTCCTGCTGGACACCCTGTAGTTTTATTACTTTGTTCTTAAGCATCATTTCTATCATCAAGAAGGGATGAGCTGGTTTAAGAGAATTTCCATAAACTACCCTTCGGTGAGGCTAAGCCCCTAAATCCAGCAAAACCAACTTTATGTTTTGCCCATTTATCTTCTGTATTGACATTAGCAAAGGCATTTCATTGAGGTGCAGGAAATTATGAGAACATCATATTCTGCAATATTAACAGGTGACATGAAGAATTATGAATACTTAATAGAATACATGAGATTTCTTCATTTTAGTATTTGTGTGTGATAATCAACAGAGCTCACATGTTACAATACATAGTATGATCACAGTATGTCAATCACAGGAGCAACTATGTGTTCGCTGTCATCTGTGATAAGATGTGAGATTTGACAATTGATCTCATAATATGCAGCTAGATTATTTTTTAGTACAATTTATAAATGAAACACAAATTCAGCCTTTTCAATGTGTAGTCCTGGTAACAAATCACAGGCGTGTGCCAAAACCATGTAAGTTAAAGTGAAACTCTACTTTTAGTTTGTTACTATTGGAGAGGCCCTGTAGTGGGGAGCATAACTGAAATCCAACTTCATTAACATGTTAACAAGAGGTCAATTTATAAAAAAAAAATATACAAAACAAGATCTCAATCAAAATCTAATGCCGCGTACACACGATCAGATTTTCTGACGGGAAATGTTGGATGTGAGTTTGTTGGTGGAAAGTCCAACCGTGTGTGTGCTCCATCGGACATTTGTTGTCGGACTTTCCACCAACAAATGTTGGCTAGCATGTTCTCAAATTTTCCGCCAGCAAATGTGTGTTGTCGGGCTTTCCGATCGTGTGTACACAAGTCTGTTGGACAAATGTCCAAAGTACAAACACGCATGCTCGGAATCAAGGACGAGCCAGGAGCGCTTAGTGTCACTATTTAGGGCGGCACAGTGGTGTAGTGGTTAGCACTCTCACCTAGCAGTAACAAGGGTCACTGGTTCAAATCCCAACCACCTGCCTGGAGTTTGCATGTTCTCCCTGTGCCTGCGTGGGTTTCCTCCGGGTACTCCGGTTTCCTCCCACAATCCAAAGACATGCAGGTAGGTTAATTGGATTCTGTCCAAAATTGGCCCTAGTATATGAATGGGGACCTTGGATTGTGGGCTCCTTGAGGGTAGGGACATGTGATGTGAGTGTGCAATGTACAGGGATAGGGACAATTCTAGACACTCACTTAGGTTGAACTGGATGGACTGGTGTCTTTATTCAACCTTGCTAAATATGAAACTATTAAACGTACTATTTATCGGCTCGCCATACGTCTTGTACGTCACTACGTTCTTAATTGTTGGCCAACATTTGTGTGAGTGTGTGTATGCAAGACAAGTTGGAGCCAACAACCTTCGAACAAAATTCCATGGTTTTGTTGTCGGAAAGTCCGATCGTGTGTACGGGGCATAAGTATTGTTTTTGCATAAAGTAGATTCTCATATTTGCAGGGAACCTACAGGACACATGGGGTTGTTTTGTGTATTGCGATTGGATGCAATACACTAGATCTTAGCAGTCTCGTTGTTCTTATTTTTCAGTATTCAGATGTGTAAATGGACAGATGAGAAACATATTATAACATATATATTTAATTATTATCTGTAGGATCTGAGTTACTGTTTCCTCCCCCAGGCCAGGGGTACAGCAGCCACGGCAATGGATTCACCAGTCCTTCAGTAAGGATGAGTTCAGGTGAGTTTGAATCCTAGTCTGAACCCACCTGAGATATCCTGCCAGGAAGCTTTCACTGTACAGGGGGACTCCTACTTACAAACGGAGGGAGACAACAGGAAGTGAGAGGAAATCTACCCCTAGAAAGGGAAATTCACTCCTGTAAGAGTTAATATGGGTAAAGGTGTCTCCACTGATGCTTTATCACCAGTCCATGTTTCCCTAACAACCCAAAATTTTCAAAATCCAATTGTCATTGGGACAGAAGGTGAGGTGAAATCTTCTGAACAGGGGCACAGACAGCAAAACAAATGTTACAGGGGTGATAACCCTTCTTTATGTTATCTAAAAAATTTAAAAATAGATTTTTTGGCTGGAGCTACACTTAAAAAATGTACCTGTTCCGACTTACAAACAGATTCAACTTAAGAACAAACCTACAGTCCCTATCTTGTTTGTAACCCGGGGACCCCCTGTACTGGGACAATCATAAGCAGATGGGGCATTCCCCACCCGCAGCCACATTTATAAATACACGCCCTTTGTATAAGTACGGATATGGGGTGGGGAATGCCTCAGCCACTTATGACTGGCACAGTACAAATGACAGCTTCCTGGTGGGATCACTCAGATGGGTTCTGACTAGGATCCAAACTCATTTGAGCTCATCCCTTTCCAGGCAGGTGTGATAAGGAGACATAAATGTTTAATGCAACCTCATTTTACATGCTTGATGTTCTAAATGTTCTTTTTGCAAAAATATAGAGATTTTTAGATTATCCACCGCAACTACACAAAAAAAAAAAAAAAAAAAAAAACAAGTTCTCTCTGATTTCCAGTGAGGTAAGATAGAAACATTGGGACTTCATTCCAGTTTAGTAAATCGTCTGACTTCTAGGTTTGCATTGTGAGAAGGAGCAGTGAAGCACAAACATTGCATAACCCTATGTAAAGCATGAAGCAAAGAATTTGTGTTTAAAGCGTAAATATAGCTGACCCTATTGGCGTATAGAATTGAAATCTATCCACAGAAATTTTATTTTTAAAGCACACAGATTATTTACATCAAGTAGTAAGCATCCTCATAATAAATGTGTTATGTGCATTGGCAGATTTATGGTTACTGGGCATTGGCAGATTTATGGTTTGGTACTGCATATGTTCTCTGCTTAGTTATCTTACGTTTTTGCATTAGGCCAAAATATGCAGGGTGGATTCACAGCATAGCAATACAATATTGTGCAGCAAACATGTATTTGCAGCCATTAGCATGCTATCTACTGTTAGCAAGGGGTAGATATAAAAGATTAATTTGCAATATTTCATATTTAGCTGACAATAGGTAAAGGACACATATACCAAGCAATATACATTTTCTTTGTCCATTTTTATTGCCTTGCCTATTAGGATCTCCACAGGTCACCTGTGCCAATCATTTAAAAAATTCCATCCCTGGCATTTCAGGGCCCATTTTGAATATGCTGAATTCATTTTTGACACAGCCTACAAAGCAGAATTCTACAGAATTTGATGGGTGCAGGATTGGGGTATAGAGGTCACTGGACAACCCAGCCCCTTACCACTCCATCCTAAGAGCCATTTCAGACTGGTGCACTTTAAAACATGCTATAAATTTTTAAAAAGCACATAGCATGTTGGGGCTGGACAGCCGGGAAAAGCTTGGGCAGCACTGTGAATATGAGAGGAGGAGAATGGGTACAGCTGGAGAGAGGAGCTGTGGGTTACCACTAAGGTACGTGGGAGGGGGGTGCTATTGAATGTGTAGCTAGCTCTTTTTCTCAGTGCGTTATTGGTGCATTTCCATTGACTTACAAAGGAAGGTGCATTTCTTGTGCACGCTTTTGAGTCTATATTCATGCAGGACTTTGCAAAATACAGCGCAAGCACAGCACAGCAATGTGAAAAGTCACATAGTATTTAAAGGGGAGTGATTTTTATGCACTTTTGTTGCACTAGAAAGGTGAATTCTAGTGTGGCAAAAGCATACCAGTGTGAAAGGGCCCTAATGCACACACAAAGTAAATCAGTGACATAATGAATAAACATCAGTGAAACACTGCCATCTAGTGGTCATATTACCATGAAACATTATCAGTGCTTTCTCTCTTGAATCATTTTATTTGAGTGGTTTTGCATTTTCAGTTTGTATATGCAGGTAAACATGGAATGTTATAGAAAAGTAAATTAAAACATTAAATTATTGACTATAAGCAGATATGTTAGGTTAAATATATCGGAAAGTCAAAGGCAAGTTATTACTGACATGTAGAATCCATTCAAAGTGGGTAAAAGATTTGCTTAGTGATCACCTACTGACACACAGATAATATTGATAAACGTGAAGATTGGCTACGATCCAACAATACTACATATAAAATATAACTTTTGGCATGTATGAATTCCAGAGTTATTGAACTGACCAAAATAAATTGACACAGTCATTAAAAAAAGGATTTAGATGGAAGTGAGTGGAGAAGGCCTCATTTGTTATACACTACTGGTGTGTAAGGACCCTGCTTAAACTGTTGTAAATATTTGGTGCAAACCCCCAGAAGGTTCCTTCCTGTTGGCCTTCTGCCTGGTGAGGTTGGTGAAAGAGCCTTCCTCTTTTAGGCCTCCCCTGCTGATAAGAATTTCACCTCCCCAGCTGATGGGTTTATCATATATTGGCTGCTTTCTTAAAATCATTGTAATATATAGACATGTGCAATTTGTTTTGATCTGAATATAAATTTGGACGAAGTTATGGTTATTCGGAACGGAGATTCTAAAGTATCCGATTTCTTTGAAATTCATAAAATTTTGTTTTTCGTATATTCATTTTCTAATTAATTCCAAATTTTCAGAACAATTCAAATTCTGATCGGTCGATTCAAATCCTGTGTGAGGAATAGCTGGTTGTTGAGGAGCGGGTCAGGAAGCCGGCCGCTTTGTCCTTAACAACTGATGACTCATCAGCTGATAGCGGGCTTCCGTGCTGAGAGCTGGAATGTAAACAAAAGAATGTCACCCATAGAATATCCCGCCCCCCTGAAGGGCCTGGTAGGGATTTTAAGGGGAACCGGCGTGTAGCCCTGCAGCTCAGGAATAGGAAGTCACAAGCGAGTGCCCCCCCCCCCCACCTGAACCATACCAGGCCACATGCCCTCAACATGAAGGTGGTGCTGTGGGGCAGCCCACAGCACCTTTTCCCCATTTTAATGGGGACAAGGGCCTCTTTCCCACAACACTCGGTGGTGGTTGGGGGGGCTGCGGGCGGGAGGCTTATTGGATTCTGGAAGCATGCTTTACCAAGGGGGCCCCCATATCTCGGCTTCCCCATGTGAATGAGTATGGGGTACATAGTACCCCTACCCATTCACCAAAAAAGTGTACACCTGAATAAAGACACAACACGCGTTTCTGACAATTCCTTTATTTAAAAAATGATAAACAATGTCCCCTGCTGTAGATTCATTATCAATCACGATGCCCACCACACCGCTGGACCTGAAAAAGCAAACAAAAAAACCTTCAGTCTCGTTGAAGACTCTCCGGCGTGGCCTGGTATGGTTTAGGAGGGGCATGTGGCCTAGTATGAATCAGCCTGATGGGCTGCATGCTCAGATAAGGGTCTGGTATGGATTTTAGGGGGGACCCCACTGCATTTGTTTTTTTTAATTTGGGCTCTTTTGTTTACATTTCAGCTCTCAGCGGGGAAGCCCGCTGACAGCTGATGAGTCATCGGTTGTTAAGCCCGCTGACAGCTGATGAGTCATCGGTTGCTAAGCCCGCTCCTTAATAACCAGCTATTCTTTACACAGAATTCGAATCGTCGATCATTTTTCGACCAATCCGAATTTGAATCATTGCGAAAATTTGGAATTCATTAAAAAATGTATAAAAAATAAATAAATTTAAAGAAACTAAACGAATTCCGAAATGAATCAACTAAACTAAATTAGTAACATAACAAACCTATCCGTAACTAAACAAATTTTTCTGTTCTGCACATGTCTATTATTCCACTTGATGTCTCCCAATGGGCCAACAGCAATTTAAATGCTAGCCTGCCACAAAATCTAGGGGATCATCTTGAACTACCCAGAGAAGACGAGTGCCATCAGTTAAATATTGTACTGGCTGTGCATGAAGTTTCCTCTTTGGCTTCACTAGAGGCTGAGCAGATTTTCTTCTCCCTGCACCCAGAACCAATGACTACAAAAGTAGGAAAAATTGTTGCTCTGCTCTTCTTGCAGCTCAGTTCTAGGTGTACAGGCACAGTGAACTGTAGGTGCAGAACACACTATTCCAAAAACAAATTACACAGGGACAACAACGAGGGCCTTGGTGAACTGCCATGATGTGTGGCCATGTACCTCCCCCAGCAGCCCTGCAAACCTAGGGCATGGCTCGTGTTGGCTATGCAGATTTCTGGCCTTGACTATGGTCCAGCTTATATCCACTGCTTTTTCCAGTCACAGCACAGTGAGAAGCTAAGCTGAAGTCACAGGTACTGAATTTGTCATATCCATCAGCTTTATGTGTAAGCCAATGCTCAACTGAACATTACAAACTGCAGAGCCCTTTATAATTACAAACTGCAGAGTTCTTCTATCTGACTAGGGGCATCTATACCTATGCATACCTATGGCTGAGTTCTGGCAATTGTCTGTTCCACATTGGCTGAAAAGCAGCAAAGTGGCTATCACCACTCATAACAGCTCTGAATGTTTTGGTCACCCATGGAAATAATTGCATTCTGAAGTCCTCTGAAGCTTTACTTAATCTGTGGGCAGAAAAGAAAAGAGAGCAGGGCGCCAAGCCGACCATAGTGTAGTAAGCAAGTTTATTGTAGAGATCAAAAAAAGGTAAAAGTTGCATATACAAACAAAAGTAGATAAAAGCGTGTCTCCTAAATCAGTGTGCAGTCTGGATATTTGTGGAGAAGGAAGACCGTAGCGCAGCTCCCTCCATGGCTGCTATACCAGAGCCGCTATGGACAGGGGAAGAACGCCACTGTGGGACACAGAAGACGGATGGTGTGCCCGCACTGCCAGGAAATGTGTAATTGCAAGGACTGTCAGGAAATGCATTTCGGAGGCTAGGACCCGCCTCCTTCTCAGGCACCTCCTTCCTCGTTGTCTGTGGGACATTGGCAGCATCAGAAATCAGTGTATTTCCAAAGGTAAGCTGAGATGTTCAAAGAAGTCTGAGGAGCATTGTCAAGTGCTGGTAGCCTCATAGCTGCTCTGCAATGTATCCAAATATGGCACCCTTCATTGGAGAAAAGGAAATATTTTTTTCCATGAAACTCAATGATTTTTGGAAGCATGTGCTTCTGCAGTGCTGGGAGAAAAAAGAGATGGGGTGAAAACCTAACAACCAGAGAGGAAATAAGACTGTTCTATTCTGATTGGATGTCAGGAAATATTAAAAGCAACCCTACGTTTTAAACAGCCACAAACTAGCTTCTTCTTTAATGTGAACAGGCATCTAAAAGCATTTAATTAGATTAAACTGCAAGAGTTGTACATTTTCCTAACCTATGCAACTCTTATTTATATTAACTTAAAGCGGAGCTCCACCTAAAAGGGGAAGTTCCACTTTTATGCACTCCTCCCCCCCCCCCCCAAATATATCACATTTGGCACGTCATTTTTTTGGGGGGGGGGGAGGGGGGACAGGTACCTAGTTTTGACAGATTGCAAAAGATAGTAGGACAAATCCCCCAAAAATCTTCAAATATATTAATAGTAAAAAGGTCAGGTCTGAGCATGTAGGACTGGGGACAAAGAGAAGGCAAATTTAATAAATACTTTCTTCAGCTCTGTGTATACAAAGGAGCATGGGGGAGCTCATGTCCATAATGGGGGTGGTAGTGACACAGCCCCAAATGATCCACAATGGCTCAAGAGTGATATGGTCCAGAAATATTTAGACAGAATAAAGGTGGATAAAGCACCCGGACCAGATGACACCCACCCACAGATCCTAAAAGAATTGAGCTCTGCCATTTCAAGGCCATTGTTTCTAATATTTAGGGACTCGTTAATGACTGGACTGGTACCACTGGAGGAAAAAGGGATCAAAGCCTTTACCAAGTAACTATAGACCTGTTAGTTTAACATCTATAGTTGGGAAGATACTGGAGAGTTCAATAAAAGACCACATAGACGAGTTCTTGCTGGAAAAAAATTATTTTAAGCAACAGACAGCATGGATTCATGAAAGACAGAAGTTGTCAAAACAAACCTAATTTCTTTTTATAAGGCGGTAAGTAAAACCTTGGACAGAGAGGGGGCTGTGGACGTGGTATACCTGGATTTTGCAAAAGTGTTTGACACAGTTGTAAAGACTGAAGGATTACACAGCACAGCTGAAGAAACTCTTGAACCACACCACAATCCAACCACAATCCAATCCAAACCCTCCCAACTAGAACTTGAAAATTACTAGAAATTACCACTAACATTTCTTATCTATCTACTCATTTACTTTAAAAGTGGTTCCTGCTAGTGCTCCATTCCATCCTCTTTACTACTGGAGCACATGCCCACCCTTCTGGGCCACTCTGCTGGAATTGGGGGGTTTGTTTGCCGCCCCCCTAAAAATGGAACACCAGCCGCCATTGGCCAAGGTACTGCCATAATGTTTATTTTCCACATGAACACGACCCACCCTGGTCTCAGGCATTGATGAGGGAATGCATGGTGAAAGGTACCCCCATGTGCAGAGCAAGTAGGCCCCGCTTACAGGTGTTTTATCTTTTCTGGACTCGAAAATGAAAACATTTTTGGCCTTAGTTATACCTAAAATGCTGCATGTTTAAGTGACGCTGGGGATTTCAGTTTACCTCTCTAATTTGTGAAATAAGAGTTTCAGTGACTGCAGATCTTTTTCTGTTTTCACAAGATAATTTTTTTAGAAACTCTTGTATATAATGTAGCGTTGATGTTATATTAATATGATTATATAAATTGACATTGTTGTAAAGAAGAAGAATCTTCATTTACAAATAATCACAGTGCTGATTATTATTTCCTTCCAATTTACACACCATCAGCAAAGTTCCCAGATGTAACACTAGAAATCTGCATGTGCTCAGCAGATTTGTAAAGCTTTGTGTTGCCTTCCAGTATAATATCTACAAACAGTGTCAATGTTTTCTGGTTACTCAGGTGTCTGCACAATGTTACTACCAATCATCGCTATTGGTCGTTTCACATTGACTCAGCAAATTGATGATTATGCGCGACATTACTATCATAAACCACAAATAGCTAAGGTAAATATTACATTAACACAATACACCAATTTTGTTTTACATGCCCTTTAATACCTGAATGGACACACTATTCTTGTGATCAGCTCTTATGTTATTCTGTGTTACACTATATATTGCTTATCGCTGCTGTATCTTTATTTTCTAAATGACCCTGAATCTGAGCCTGCAAAAATTTAAGCCAAGGTAAGGTATTCTAAGATTTTTTAGAATTTCTATCTGCACCTTTGGCATCTACACATGCTCCTTTATGAAAGAAAAGCTACATGGCACAGAATCGTGTGACAAGAGGGTGCAGATGCAACTTCACAAGTTCACACCAGTGTGACTTTTCATGCGACTTGACTGTTCAAAGTCGCATGACAAGTCGCACCCCATTTGCAGCAATGGAACCGTTCAAACTTTGAAAAAGGTCCCTGCACTATTTCTGTGCTATTTCAGTGCGACTTGCTTTGACATCTGTTAAATGAAGCCACACATAAAAATCGCACTCATAGACAGCTTTGAAGTCGCACTGAAGTAGCAGGACTTCAAAGCTACACTGGTGCGAACCAGGGCTAAAAGCCCTGTGATAAATGTGCCCAACTGGATTTTTGTTTTATTCAAACGGTAAATTAACTGGACTGTGTGAATATAGCACTGACTTAAAGTAGGACTAAAGGCATTTTTTTCATTGTGGATAGGGTATGAAAGGATTTTTACCCCTGTTGGGGTTTTTTTTGCCATCTGTTCAACCTTGGGAAGATTTCCCTTCACTTCCTGTCCCATAACCAAAATAGGATGTGAGTGGAAATTCCTCCAAAGTAAGAGAATCCCTTCTTGTCATGTGGGTCTAGAACTAGAATCCTCTTTGGAAGATTTAAACTCTATTACTGTTTTGGGCACAACCCAAAATTAAAATTTTCCTTCACTTTCAGTGAAAATGGTAAACATGCTAAAAAGAGGGGGTGACTCTTCCTAAGCAAGGGAACAGACAACAATAAAAACCAGACAGGTCTTCTAAACCCTCTCCACTCTATCCAAAACTAAAAACGTCTTGCCTTTGATTATACTTTAATTTGCCTGAAGTCTGATGTTGTCCTATAAAGAGGACCAGTCATCTATTTAAAAAAATAAAGTGCATTATTCCCAGTGTGCTCTCTTCTCCAGAAACATACTCAATCTCTTTGTGCCCCAGATGCATGCATGCAACGGAAGCTGTAGTGGCGTGCAAATTAACTTACAATGCTCAGATGCAGGCGCAAGACTAATTTTCCATAATTCCCTGAGTTAGTGTCCTCAAAACCCCCCTCAAAAAAGGGGTCTCAGATCCCTCATCATATAAATGTCCTTGGCGTCCCGCTCACACCAGTGTGCAGGTAGGTGCAGTCTGCTGTCTCCACTGCAGGTGGCGCTCAACCGCAGCAGCAATGCAGAGGGAGAGGAAGTCATGAGGAACAGGGTTCTTATATGGTTTCCTGAGTCACGGCAGTGATCCAAATGGCAGCCATCTTAGGTGTGGCAGAATTTATTTAAGACTCCTGGCCCCTGGCTCCTGGGTTTGGCGCTCTTTACGCGAGTGGGTAGTGCAGGGAAAGGTACTACGCCTGTTAGGGACAGTAGTAGTGATAGGGAAAAGTCCTTGTTGAGGAGGGAAAGCGAAGGGTCATACTCTTCTGGGCATCTTCCTGATTGGCCACAAGAGGCCAGCCTGCACTCTGTCACTCTTACTAGATGCTGTCAATCCGGCTGATACCTGCTCTGTCTACGTTGTTGAAATCCATGAGTGCACCTGGTTGGGAAGCCTGCTCCCCAGGTTTGTTATGAACTATTGCTGCATTACTTGAATACAAGTTTCTATTGCACCTGTCTATGTGAATTATTGCCTCCTAACCACGCTGCACCTCAGCTTTAAGTGTCCTCAGGGCCCCTATCACATTAGAGTCCTCCAAGCCCCACTAACATCAGTGTCCTACCTCATAATTAGTACAGCAGTGACAACACGGTGCTGTATGCCATCTGCCCTGGAACAGTGCCATGTGTTTTCATGATGCTGGTGGGCTGGCCTGCCTGCACCATGGAAACAAATGATGCTGCGCTGCAACATTAAATAGAGGACTCTTGGAAATCCATGGTTTCACAAAATAATAAGGGTGCTTTGACCTGCTAATCCAATGAGGGTGCAAATTATTTGGGGGTGCTAGCATAATTTTAGAGGGTGCACAAGAACCAGCCTAATTTCAGTCCATGTGTACCGTTGTCTGTTCAAAAGAAGACAGTCATTAGAACTGTCATGCTGGAAAACCAACATTCAATTAGCGCTTGCACCCAATGGTTGCAGCACCGATCAGTGTATTCTGAAGGGGGGGAGTCCCTGCTGTCAGAATACAAAGACACAGTGGGAGGGATCCCTGCATCACCGTCACTTATGTTGATGTAAGGATCTATCAGGTTTTTTTTTTTTGTTCAATGCACTAGTAGAATGAAAAAAAATAAAAACTCAACGTGTATACCCAGTTTTAGCTTCACGCTGCTCCAGGGACATCAATGACAATGAAGCTTAATTTATAAATTAGCCTAATTTGCATACACAGTGAGCTTGTATGTACAAGAAGAAACTCAGAGGGCCTGGCCTGGACCTTGCCTGGGGTGGACTTCCAGATTCACATACAAGCCCACCGCTTTTACCTGGCAGCTTAGAGAGTGGCCTGCCTTCCCAAACCATGTGTGAACATGCACAGTTGAGCAGGGTAGGGTAGGGCTAAGCAGGGCAGGGAGGGAGGGGCTGTGCTGGGTGAAGGGGGAGGTGAGCAGAGAGTGCTTTGCTGGGGGAAAGGGCTTGCTCCGTCACCCTGTTTAGGTGAAACCAAAAAACTCAGAGAGCCAGCTCGGTCCCCCTGAGTTTTCTTTATTTACCCTCACAGGGTGACACAGTGACAAGGTGAAGATCTACCTAAACAACGTGTAAGAGATCAAAGATCACCGGTTTCGGCACCCTTTTTTTCTTTTTCTTTTTTTTCATGAAATTAACTAGCAAGGCCTAACTAAATAGTGAGGACATTTTAGAAAAATAAAATTAAACAAATGTCACTGTAAAAGGATAAACTTAACCTACCTTAAATTGGACAGTGTCAGTCAGTAGAGCAGTGGACGGTGTCAGTAGGTAAGTGGACAGTGTGTGGACAGTGTCAGTAGAGCAGTGGACGTGTCAGTAGTGCAGTGGATTGTGTCAGTAGGGAAGTGGACGTGCCAAAAGTGCAGAGGACAGTGTCAGTAGAGCAGTGGACTGTGTCAGTCCGTAGAGCAGTGGGACTGTGTCAGTCCGTAGAGCAGTGGACTGTGTCAGTCTGTAGAGCAGTGGATGGTGTCAGTAGGGCAGAAGATGGTGTCAGTAGAGCAGTGGATAGTGTTAATAGTTTTTATTATTTTTATTGTTTAATTATTTTTTACAATTCTTAGCAGCCCCATTGGGAGGCTTGGGTGAAATATCAGGGCTGTAAACGGACCCCTGATGTCTCACTTTTGAGATAGAGAAAGGAGATTGAGGACTTAGTAACTAAAATGAAGCTGTATTCCCTTATAGTAACATATTTTTTTCATTCCCCTTGCATATGATTAGGTATTTAAGAGGAACACTTTTTCTAATTTTTGCTAAGCTAAGTGAACAATCTCTAGTACTAAATCAACCCCTTTGTTTCAATCTTTAATCTTCTGTGTATGTGTTTCAGCTACAGATAACAGTAAACATTTGTGTTGTCTAAAGCCTAGAACAATTTTTCTTTGTTTAGACCTTTATTTCCTTTATTTTCACCTGGTGATCCTGCCAGTAATACACTTCCTGCCTTTAGGTGGCAATGCCCACTTACTCTACTGTAGCTATGGAGGAGCAGCATTATCACCCTAGGACAGGAAGTGTGTTAGGACTATTGAACAATCACTCTCCTCATTTACATTACATGGGGGTTGTGTTCTATAGACAAAACCCACTTCCTTGTAACTTTGAGATAACACGGCAGAGTGCAGAAGACAGCAGTAGATATCTGGGACGATCAGTGGCACTTATCAAATGAATATATCAAAATGCTTTCAATAGTATATTAAATCAGAACTAAAGGTAGCATATAAAAGCAATTCATTGCTAGGGTTAACATATACTTTGCATTCAACTCCAAGCTCAGGTTAACAATTCTGCATAGATACCTTTTTCTATATGTCCACAGTCCAGTGACATTACTTGTCCTTTTCTTTCTCCAGTGCTGGGTGGACCCTAAACATTTCAGGGCTGTGCTATGTTATGCGTTTAAACAATAGGAAGTGTTACCTGCTGATTTGATGTTGTTGGATATATACCACCTTTGTGCACAATAAAAACCTTTATGTTGGTAAAAAAAAAAAACATTTCAGGGCATTTGGGATTTTCGTGTGAATCCAGGGTAGGCCATTGATGTCCTAAATTCACAGGAAGTGGGTTGAATGACTCTGAGCATCATTCAACCCAGAAGATAAGCAGCAATAGACACTGGATAGGTAAATATGAAGTGGACAGTGCTGAAAATTGAGTGAGTAAGGGCCTGTGTTGGCAGGCTTTTCTTCGCATCACATGGGTTATGCATTCCCATATGTCAAAGGCAATGCAAAAGATCAAATGCATCTGCCAATTAATTCTGAATGTTCTTAGAAGCATCTCAAACTGATGTCAAACTGATGCCTTCAACACAAGCCCAAAGCACCTTTTACATAAGCCCTATAGCAGCCGGAGTGTTTTTTTAATTATTATTATTAAAATTGTTTAATGATTCTGAGAACAGACTTATTTATTTGTGCTGAAGCTGAAGTTGGACTTTAAGTCTCATACTGACAAATAATATATTAAAATATTTTGGTCATAAAATAGCATTTGAGGGATTTCAACAGAATAACAGTTTTTGAGACAGTAAAGTCATTACATCAGAAGGCTTGTGCAGACAGAGCATGTTAGCACTGCGAATTCACTGTTAATAAGAATCCAAAATACTGTAGATCAACCAAAGAGGTTCTGAAAAAGCGCAAAACATTTATATGGAAAGTGGAAGCAGCCGGATGATAAATTATATCATTCATGCAATTGTCTCTATGTAAACCAGAAAAAGGTGATTGTTTGCTTACTGCCCCCAGAGATGGAACTGAATTCCATCTGAAAATCTCCAAATAACAAATCAATTTTGGAGCAAAACTGGTGCAGATAAAATGCATTATACTTTGTGGCGATGGACCAGGAACAAACTCCAATTTTAAACTGCATTTACTTGGCTTCATTGTATCCACTGAAGCAAAATGTCACTGCCCTTCAAGCATAGACCAGTTATTCAAATCACAGTCAAAATTTTCCATGTGCTTCCGACCACCAAATAAATTGTTAAGTGGCTGTGATAAAAGGAAAACCCTAAAAGGTCCTCCATGATTTCAGGATTATGGGTTTATAGGTCACAGCCACAAAACTATAGAGACTGAATTTACATAATGGAAACACATAATTCAATGCTTGAAGGGCAGGTTAGATCTCACAAATGTAAGTAAATGTGTTTAGATCCCAATCATATGTCTTAACATGCTGATATACACATTTCCTGAGAGTTTAATAAGATACTAATACTTAAAGGAGCACTCCACTTTTGCTGAAAAAAATTGTAGCATATACAGTATAACTGTTACAAAAGCCAATACTTTTAAAAAATATCACTACATACATAAAGATGAAAAATATTTTTGTACTGTAATTGTTTTTTAATAATAAAAATGGCAACCATCCTTCCATCCTTCCATCCTATGCTTTATTCTAATCCCATTTGTAAAATGCATAAATTTATCATTTGTAATTACATTTTATCCTGGCAAGTGTATACACATAGGCAGCAAATTGTTTACATCATGCTCATATCGATTACTATATTAGGTATATCTAATATTAAACACAACTTTAGCGATGTCCCAGGAAAACCCAGAATTTCATGAGCCCCTAAATCTCTCTTAGTCTGAAATGAATACTTTATTGTGTGGTGGTATCAGTACTGTGGACAGCAGCAAAATAATGCTTGCCATTCATTTTAGGCAGATATCTGCTTAAAATGGACAAGAATTGGGGCCCCTTACACAGCTTACACAACACTCCCCAGGCCCACCCACGGGCCACCCCACTAAAACCGCCACTGGCCGTCCTTCAGTGCATCCACTGTATTTTAACACTCTTACAACTTAATATATCCACCATTCCATCTCCTCCACCTCTTCCTCCAGTCCCATCTCCTCCTCCAGTCCCATCTCCTCCTCATCCTCCAGTCCCATCTCCTCCATCCCACATCCTCCTCCTCCTCCAGTCCCATCTCCTCCTCCTCCAATCCCATCTCCTCCATCCCACATCCCACATCCTCCTCCTCATCCTGTCCCATATATTCCATTCCCATGTCCTCCTCCTCCAGTCCTATCTCCCCCATCCCATGTCCTCCTTTTCCACTCTCATCTCCCCATCCCATGTCCTCCTTTTCCAGTCTCATCTCCCCCATCCCATGTCCTCCTTTTCCAGTCTCATCTCCCCCATCCCATGTCCTCCTTTTCCAGTCTCATCTCCCCCATCCCATGTCCTCATTTTCCAGTCTCATCTCCCCATCCCATGTCCTCTTTTTCCAGTCTCATCTCCCCATCCCATGTCCTCCTTTTCCAGTCTCATCTCCCTTATCCCATGTCCTCCTTTTCCAGTCTCATCTCCCCATCCCATGTCCTCCTTTTCCAGTCTCATCTCCCCATCCCATGTCATCCTTTTCCAGTCTCATCTCCCCCATCCCATGTCCTCCTCATGCTCATTCACATATGTGCTGTGGCCTATACAGCGTGAATCAGTGTTTTTATTTTATTTATTATTTTTTTTTATGTGGCTATTGCTGTGTGCAGACAGCCTATGTTACACTATGGGGACACAGCAGCTGTACAAACACAGAAGCAGGTCGTAATTTGACAGGTGTGTGGATGCAGGTGTATGAGTCCAACCACAGACAATATGCATTCAGTGCCACTCACCAGCACCTGCGCACCTGACCAATTTTAGACCTGCGCTGTGTTCATACAGCCGCTAAATCCCCATAGAGCAACAGGCATCTCCATCAAACTGCTCATTCACACTGTATGGCCCAGAGAACCGGTGTGAATGAGCTCTTAAATTATTAAATCGTTTTGTTTTTTTTACAATGTTTAAAAAATCATTTTTACAATTTTTTTTTTTTTTTACATTTTTTTAAAAAAATGTTTACTTTTTTTTTTACAACTCTGTTGTAAACAGACCCCTGACATCTCACCTTTGAGACAGAGACACAGGAGCGGTTGTACACTATGTCCATTCATTCACTAATGGAAGGTGCTCGTAAATTACATAATTATCGGCCCCCTCTACCACTCCCCATCCTGACAGATGCTCCTGTGTTCCAGCAGATGGCAGAACAATTCGATTGAGGTGGTATAGAACATCACTTTTTAAATGTGATCTGGTTTTTAATTAGTCACATAATAGGCAAATCTGTAGTTCCTGTACCAAGGTACGGCTTCATCATGCATGAAGAACTGTAGAACATTATAATAGGGAATTTCCAGCTGCGCATTCCATGGGTCATACTCCTCTCTTGTTTTGGCTAGACCCACCTCTACTTAGATAACTGTTTTTTCATGGGGAAGTGCTACCACTCTTTAACTCTTTTCTTTCTCAACCCAGGGGAAGTGACCTTGTGGTATTTACCTTTCATATAAAATCAAACCTGCTGACAGGCAGAGTTTTTTTTGTAACAGAAGAGACTCTAGTGGTCTCTTCTGTTATAAATGCTTCTCCAAGCCTTATAGTGGATATGTAGTCTGAGCCATGCTTGTGCAGTGAAAATCGCATTTATGGCCTGATCCTTGTGCTGTAGTGACCAGACTCCCCCGTACATGCGTGGGAGCAAAGTAATCATGTTAAAAATTATATACTGTGCTGTGAACAATATGAATAACAGAGCAGCCAACACTGCTATAGACTGATAGCAACAAATAAACTAGAAAACAAAAAGTGTAGCGCTGAGTTAAAGTGAAGCTATACACAATATAAGTGAAGTTCGAACGGAAACCATTAAATGTACAGTAAATGTGTGAAATTCATTGCAACTTATGTAGTGATAAGTCCATAAAGAGAAAAAGTACAAATATGTTCAACTTGTGATCAAACAACTTAGTGTACGGAACTAGCCAGCCACTAGTGGGACTCTTCTGGACTGATAGCAGAAAGGAACACCACCACCATGATAAAGGGAGGAGGCTTACCAGATGGTATTGACCTGGCGGGGCATACGCCACCCAGGTCAAATATGGCTTGTCCCAAGAAGGGCATGACACCGGTAGTGGGTGATGGAAGTACTTCCGATGTCATGCCCTTCTTGGGGTCATCATCACTATTTAAACGGCGTTGTGTAGGGGGGTCCACACCCCAGATGATGATTATTTAATCGAAACGCGTTGGGTGGACCCCTCTGCAGATATCGCCGTTCTACTGTTCTATCTTTTCGCATATGATCCTCTATTGAAATGTGAGTGTGCCAATTTTGTTTTTAATAAATTTATTTTCTGAAATGGTATAACGCTATGCTGATTTTTATTTGCATGGTTGATGACATTTGATGCCAAGTTCCTACCTCCCCTCTGACGGCTTGTGGATGATATCCAATGTTTATGACTGGATATGTGAAGGTCTAATGCTGGCTTAAGGACAGGACACAGAATTCAATCTTCCCATTTGGTTTATCATAACCGACAAGCCATATTTGACCTGGGTGGCGTATGCCCCGCCAGGTCAATACCATCTGGTAAGCCTCCTCCCTTTATCACAGTGGTGGTGTTCCTTTCTGCTATAAGTCCAGAAGAGTCCCACTAGTGGCTGGCTGGTTCCGTACACTAAGTTGTTTGATCACAAGTTGAACTTTTTCTCTTTATGGACTTATCACAGCAAAGTAATCATGGCCTGGCCAAGCACAAACCCAGAAGGAACCCAGAAGGAAGACCAGGTAAAGATGGAATTCACTCGAACCTGCTGGAGCCATGACAGCTCAGTTTAACGGATAATTCTGCCTGCAGTTAAAGAACACACCTATGTATCCTCCCTGTCCCAACCAGTGACTGGACACTGAAGGAACAGTTCCTAAACAAAAAAAGAGCAACAATTTTGAAAAAAACATATAATATTTTTTACTTTTTGCTATAATAAATATCCCCCAAAAATATATAAAAAAACATATTTTTTTCTCAGTTTAGGCCGATACGTATTCTTCTACATATTTTTGGTAAAAAAAATTAGCAATAAGCGTTTATTGATTGGTTTGCGCAAAAGATCGTTTTTTTACTAATAATGGCGGCAATCAGTGATTTTTATCGTTACTGCAACATTATGGCGGACAGATTGTACACTTTTGGTGCTATTTTGGGACCATTCACATTTATACAGCGATTAAAAATGCACTGATTACTGTGTAAATGTGACTGGCAGTGAAGGGGTTAACCACTAGGGGCTGATTACTGTAGGTAAATGTGACTGGCAGTGAAGGGGGTTAACCACTAGGGGGCTGTGTTTTGCCTGCCCGACGGGGTTAGGTGTGTCCTAATGTCAGCCCTAACCTCTCTAATCTTCTCCTTATAGAAGAAGCGGCTCAAGTTCTAATCAGTCTAGGCTAGTTTATGTACCAACGTTCAAATTGTAACTTCGTTTTGTGATTGCCGATCGTCTCGTGCGTGAGCTTTCTCTCCCCTCGTCTCCACAGATCGTGGTGGCTACGACACAGGAGTGAGCCGTTTTATATTACAGTGCGCATGCGTTCAATGCTCCGCCCGCCCCCTGACGATCTTTCTCGGTCTATTCCCCACCCCTCTTCTTTACGGCGCCAGTGGGGAGAGGGGGGACACTTGGCGGGAGACACAGCAGGTGCGCCCAAATATTCCACCCAACGTGCGAGTGAGGAAGAGGAAAGGGCCGGAGGCAGAAACGTCCGATCCCGGAGCACTGAAATTCAAGGCCTCCATATATGTCATTTGGAGATAGAAATGTTGGATTTATGGTGGACATATTCAATGAGGAGCGAACTATGATTGGGAAGTATGGGCCTTACCTCAAACCCAATGTCCGCAAGGCCCAGATCATGTCTAAAGTTGTGAGGTGGCTGTACAATAATTTTGGGGTACTACGATCCAAGGAGCAACTGAGGATACGCTGGTCAGACCTGAAACTGAGGGAGGCCGATCAGTACTGAAAGATCAAGAGAATTTTCAAAAAAAAAAAAGTAAGTAGTTGTGTTTGGTGTTTGATTTCTTGCTTGCATAATGCTCCATGTGGTTTGATTTTTACAAAGTTGTACATTCCAAAATGGACCCTTTCATGTTCGTCTGTGCTTTCGATCGTACTCAGCCTCGTTCTTTCTGCCAATGTCATGGTCGTGTGTGTGTGTCCTTTCGATCGTACGCAACCTCGATCGTGCGGCCACATATTATACGATGTTTGGTGTTTTTTGGGGGGATAGGAAGTTTGTTCTCCCTAGAAATGTCATCCAGAATGTAAAGCCAATTTATTCAATGTAAAGGAGAGGTCACCCAGTAGCTGTTTACCCATCTGGAATTCAAGAGCACTAGTGCTGGGACACCAAAAATAAAAAATAAAAAAACCCCCCCCCTTTTTATTAGCCTTTTCCACTCCAATGTGATCCAGTGGATACTAGAGGGGGGGTCTCCATCACACAAACTTCTTCCAAAAAGCTTGTCAGTTTAGCAAAATTTGACAAAGTGACTACCATTCATGTAGTTGACATTTGTTAACTGGCCAAACTAAAAATAGTGTCCGTCAACTTTCAAGCAATGCTTTCGTCATTTCCTATTTACTGCCCTCATTAGTTTGTGTTGTGCTAAATCTTCTTTTGGAACATTCTTCATATTGGCGAGCGAAAACTTCGGCCGTCTGAGGAACCCAAAAACCAACACCTCCCAAAAAAGGGGAAAGAGCAAGAAAGCAGTGGAAAGGGAGGAGGAGGGAAGGAGAGATCAGCGAAACTTGGAGAAATTGTCACCACAACAGGTGGTAAGCTAAATCTGTGGGACGAAACACAGGAGAGTGATTATAACTGTGGGGGGGCTGGGACCACCAAGTAATTTACACACATGTGTGCCTGCTTCTGCACACATTTGCAACTTAAAAACTGACACTGCTCACTACTTCCAGGCACAGGTGACTGTGGGGGGGCTGGGCTACGTGTGACCCGACACTGCTCACTACTTCCAGGCACAGGGAGCTGTGATCAGTGTCCTGTCACTAGGAAGAATGGGGAAATGCTTGTTTACATCAGTATTTCCCGTTCTTTCTCTCCGTGAGATGATTGCGGGTATCCCCGCGGACATCAATTCCACGGGACCCGTGATCACACTCATGGAGCTTGCGGGGGCCGCACGCGCCCACAATGACGCGTCTTAAAGGGCAACATACAGGTACTTTAATATGCCTGTACATGCCTTTCTGCCGACGTATATTGGTGTGAGCCTGTCGGCAAGGGGTTAAAACTAACAAAATGGAAACAAAAGCATGTTTTCATTTTGTTACACCTTTTTATTTATAAATCACATAGAAAATAAAATATATTTTGTGGGACAATATTTCAAAAATAAAGTCTAGTTTGTTCCCAAAAAAATCAGTATTATTTTATTATCTTAACCGCTTCAACACCGGGCCATTTTACACCCTTCCTTACCAGAGCACTTTTTGCGATTCGGCACTGCGTCGCTTTAACTGACAATTGCGCGGTCGTGCGACGTTACACCCAAACAAAATTGACGTCCTTTTTTTCCCACAAATAGAGCTTTCTTTTGGTGGTATTTGATCGCCCCTGCGGTTTTTATTTTTTGCACTATAAACAAAAGAAGAGCGACAATTTTGAAAAAAACACACAATATTTTTTACTTTTTGCTATAATAAATATCCCATTTTTTTAAAAAAAAAACAATTTTTTTTACTCAGTTTAGGCCGATACGTATTCTTCTACATATTTTTGGTAAAAAAAAATCGCAATAAGCGTATATCGATCGGTTTGCGCAAAAGTTATAGCGTCTACAAAATAGGGGATAGATTTATTGCATTTTTTTTTTTATACTAGTAATGGCGGCGATCTGCGATTTTTTTTTTCGTGACTGCGACATTGCGGCGGACACTTCGGACACTTTTGACACATTTTTGGGACCATTCACATTTACACAGCGATCGTTGCTATAAAATTGCATTGATTACTGTGTAAATGTGACTGGCAGGGAAGGGGTTAACACTAGGGGGCGCTGCAGGGGTTAATGTATTCCCTATATGTGTGATTCTAACTGTGGGGGGAGGGGACTCAAGGGGAGGGGACCGATCATGTGTTCCTCCGTACTGGGATCACATGATCGGTCTCCTCTCCGCTGACAGGACGTGGAGCTGTGTGTTTACACACACAGCTCCACGGTCCCGCACGGTCCCGTTGTTTTAACGGACAATCGCGGGTGCCCGGCGGACATCGCGGCCGCCGGGCACTCGCAGCGGGTCCCGAGCGACGCCGCGGCCTGGAATGGGAGGACGTCATATGACGCCCACCCAGGATGGGAGATCCACCTTGTGGGCGTCATATGACTATGGGCGGGTAGTGAAGGGGTTAAAGTGTTACTAAACCCACAGCATCAGTGTGTATATGCAGTACAGCATGCTTTTTATACTCACTGTGAAACCTGTGAGAGAGGTTAATCCTCTACATTGTGTAAAAAGGTTGTTTGATACTGTCTTCTCTGATCCTCTCCTTGTTCCACTGTCCCCAAACCATCTCCTGTTTGGTGTGTATTGCTAGAGAGTTTTTATTTTTTCTTGGGAGGGTGGATGTGATCAGCACAGGGCCAATCAGTACTCTCCAGACAGAGGGTCAGGGGTCCCGCAATGTCATAGGACAGTCAGAGGAGAATGAAAACTCCTCCTACAAGCTTTAACCAGACACTGATAGAAGTCAAAAGACTGCTATATACTACTGATGAGAAAATGTATTTAGAAGTTTACTATTACTAAAATAATTGCATTTCCATGTTCTGTGTACTGTAGGAGGCCAGATATAGTGAATGCAGGCTCCTGGGTTTAGTAACACTTTAAATTATGACAGCGTTATCACTAAATAACCAGGCTCATAGCAGAGTCGTAAACACTGCTTTAGTCCATGGGGGTATATAGGTATGAGAGCTGAACTGGTTAAATGGTCCTGATAAAGACACTTTAAAATAATAGACTAGCCTGTTGCACTATTGATTAAAGTAGAAATGTAGAAATATGCAATAGCAAAAAACATGATATGTATAGTGGCATAGTTCCTATTTAAAAGGAGACTAAAGGTAGCTGGCTATGGCTTAGTCCAGCACCAGCATTGTGTGCCAGCATACTGTCTAGATACAGCATAAGCAAATAAAAGCTAGTTTCACAGTACAGTGTCAGCATACAGTGGGAGCAGGCTGCCAGCCTGAAGTGCCAATATACACTGTCAAGAGAAAACTGCCATGATTTAGTGCAATATGCACTGTCAGCGTGTCTTACCAGCATGAAGCCTTTTACTAAGTCTTATTGACTTCCAAGCTTCACAATCACAACCAATGACAAAAGCTACTTCACGTGGCCTGCTCACTGCTGTCATGATAAACACAAACAGAGGGAACACAAGCTGATGCTCTCCCTATCTGTCACCTAGCAGAGTGTGACATAACTAATGTACTTATTGAATCTTCTGGACCAATGGCCCAGCACATTTTGGCAAAAATCTGTTAGCATTACAATGTGTCTCGGAACCATTGCCGTCTTTTTTAGTGCCAATTTCGATACGTACTATGAGATAGATGCTCGAGGAATATACCTTGTAACACAGCACCTGGTGTGCACTATCTTTTCCATCTGACGTGAAAGTGAGGTTTAGCATGGAGTTTTGTCCATCCTACTAACAATAAACTGCAAACTATACACATAAAAGATGTTAGAAATTATTTGTTGTTGGCGTTAATTCCCTTAACCAATAATACTCTACTAAAATATATGATAAAGTGTAGTAAAACTTATGAAAACCAAGAATTCAAAGTTTTGCTTTGGGTGGACTGAAAGTTAGTCACCCACCAGCTCCTTACAAGGCTTTCAGGCCCTACTGTAGAATTTTGGCCTGCCCATCCCTAATTGCTGGGAACTCACTTAAGCCCCATACACACGGGATTATCCGAGGACCAGGTCGGGCGGACAACGTTGTCAGAATTTCCGGTCTGCAAGAACGTCGTGACGTAAGTCGTCTTCCACGAGACTAGAAAAGGGAAGTTCAGCACCACGTCAGGCACCCGTTGGGCTCCTTCTGCTGATCCCGTGTTTATCGCGAGTTAGTCGAAGTTTGGGGACTTAAGATTCGCGCTTCTCAGTTTTGTCACTCAGATCGTTACTGCTCTTCAGTTTGTGCTTGTCGTGCGTATCTGTATATTAGTGCGTGTAGTCAGTTCGCATTTGTTGGTCATTGCGGCCTATATCTTGATATAGGACGCTTTGATTTTCACTGCTTATTGTCTGCTCGTTTCTGGTATTCATTTCATTCTTTCAGGCCTTGCTGTTTATCGGTGCTTTCTGTTTGTCCGTTCTGACCAGCCGACCTTTTGTGAGCGATGTTTCCCGTACGTACTCGTCGCCGAGTTTGTGCTGTACGCGGAATTGGTGTCGGGCTTTTAGCTTTGAGCCAAGACCCGTCCATGAACAGAGTGACGAGGAGTATGTGGACCAAGAATTGGTTGCTTCAGCGTGATCAGTTCTCGCACATGCCTTTGCTTCGTGAGATCCGGGAGAATAATCCTGATGATTTCAGGAACTTTCTCCGGATGACGGACCCCGTGTTTCACCGTCTTTTGGCTTTGCTGACCTCTTTTATCAGCCGGCAGGATACCTGCATGAGACAAGCCATCACTCCGGAGCAGAGGCTTGTTGCTACGTTGAGGTACTTGGCGACAGGGAGAAGCCTTCAGGATTTGAAGTTCTCTTCGGGTATCTCTCCCCAGGCCCTGGGAATCATTATTCCAGAGACCTGTTCTGCCATCATCCAGGTCCTGCAGGAGGACTATATTAAGGTAACATTTCTACTTTACTATTCCCTTCTATGTATGCTCTGTTTGCTAATGTCTTGTATTTTTGACCTCCTTCCCTAATTACCATGATTGCAATATGCTCTAATATGCTGTGCCCCTTTTCTCCTTCATGCATTTTTCCCTTCACTTACCTCCCCAGCATGCTCTTCTGGCCCAATAGACACCTATGGCCTAGTCCCTTAAGCAATGTATTTTGTCTGCTGCATAGTATTGTTTTCCCCCAAACACCCCCTAAAATATGCACAAATGTTTGCTGTGTGTTTTACTTCATGTAGAGCCCCTTTTTTTTTTTATTTGGTGGGGGGGGGGAAACTCATTAGGAACCCCCTCCCCCAACTGCTCTGTCAGATGGTACCAATCCTCTATCTGCTGGCTTTCCCAAGGTCAATACACACTATATACCTACCTCTTTGTAGTGGGCATCTTTAGTGATGAATTCAGCAAAGCATGTAGTGCAAGGGGCTGGCTCCATACTTTCCAGTTCCTCTTTTTTTGTGTTCTTTCCCTCCTATTAGCTTGCTTGGTAATTTCAGAATGTCACAATGTGCTTTTCTTTTTTTTTGGGGGGGGGGGGGGGTGTTTGAAATGTTATTTTATCTTTCCTGTGGGCTGCCAATAGTGTTAAGTACAGAGGGTCTGGCCAAACTAGCACACATTATTGAGCCATTTGGCAATCAATGAAGTGCAGAGGGTTACCTGTCCAACCCCCCCCCCCCCAACCCTAGTTATTGCCAATGGCCCATCAGAAGTGGGGGGATTGATGTGGGGTGAGTCATCTGCGAAGGGGACCCTCTACTTTTCTGTGCAAATACTTTCCAGCCTAAAATGTTAAAGTATGCTCTTGTTCCAAGATGTTGATTGTTTAATCTGCTTGCAATGTTTATGTGCAAAGTGACTAATTTTTTTTTATTGTTTCACTCCACAGTTCCCTTCCACGCCACAGGAATGGCAGACTGTGGCCTCCCACTTTGCCAGCCGTTGAGACTTTCCTAACTGCGGAGGGGCAATTGATGGGAAACACGTCCGCATCATCCTACCGCCCAACTCGGGGTCCTACTATTATAATTATAAGGGGTTTAATAGTGTAGTGATGTTGGCGGTGGTGTCGGCGACATACGAGTTTATGTATGTGGACTTTGGGATGAACGGCCGGATCTCGGATGGTGGTGCCATTGCGCACACGGAGTTCTACTGGCATCTCCAAAGTGGCAGTCTGTGCTTGCCACCTCCAGAGGAGAATGCTGAAGGACTCCACTTCGTCTTTGTTGCAGATGAAGCGTTTGCGTTGACTCCCCATCTGATGAGGCCCTTCCCGATGAGGACCCTCACCCCAGACCAGAGGGTCTTCAACTACAGGCTGTCCAGAGCCCGAAGAGTGGTGGAGAACACCTTTGGCATCCTGGCCAGCCGCTTCCGCCTGTTCTTGATGGCTATTAACTTGGCGGAATACAAACTGAACCACATAGTTCTTGCCTGTTGCATATTGCACAACTTTTTAAAACGACACAACAGCAACTACGTGGTGCGAGTTGGCCCAGATGTGGAGGGCCCTCCAAATGCTGACCTCACAGCCCTTCAAGCGGCACGTCCAGGCTTGCCCCCTCTAAATGCCCGCGCGGTCCACGAGCAATATATGGACTACTTTGTGGGTAGGGGGGCCATTGCTCAGCCTGACGATGTGTGAGAGGCATTTTTTAATAAATCTCTTTTTTAAACCAACCTAGGATTTCTTGTCATTTCCGTATTATTGCTTATTTGACCTTGAAATTTTTGACCTTTAGCTTCGACAGTGGGAATGCACTTTCTGGGCAAAAGGATGTAACAGTCTCTTCTTCCCAAAAAAGAATCCTCTCATGTTGTGTGTTTGATACCTAATCTTTGGTCTAGAGAAGGTTTCTAGTGCATAACTGACACCCAAAATACTCCTTGTCATCATCATGACAGAAATGTGTGTATTACCCAAAATGGTGTGCTACGTGTTTTCCAACAAATCACTGTGGGTGTCATTTACATAAGTCAAATCCACTATGCTCTACAAGTGCAGTGCAAAAGTGCCCTGGAAAAGAAACTTGCAGTGCAAACTGGACTTGCCTTTAGTAAATAACACCCATTGCCCCCCAAATCCTTTACATTTGACATACATAATGCTTTTTTGTTTTTGAAATAAGGAAGCCACACATTTAGAAAATTAAAAAAGTTTACTTGCAACACATTCACAAGTGCGTTTACAAACTTCTTGCCAAATTTGACAAGATCTGGTTTATTGACAACATTGTTTACAAACATTCCGCATTTGGTAAAACCAGGCATGGAGCAAAACAGAACATAGGAACTCGGAAAGATCAACTTTCTAAAGTGAAGACAAGATCAGACATGACTATATGTTCAAAGTGTGTTTGATCTTGCCTTCATCACATGGGGGGTCACCCCTGGAAACTGGAAATTTAGAACATGCACACAATTTGGTTATGAAAATGGTCATTCGATGGTAAAACACATGCCTAGAATCTTCAAAAGTGCCATTTTCCATCATGGGGATGAATGGACGTTTTTTGGGGGTGCAACCCCTTCACCACAAACACTTTAGTAGTTCGTAAAGTGGTTGCACCCCCAAAAAAAACGTTGTCATTCATCCACCATGATGGGAGCTAGCACATGTGGACACAATGTGTGCATGTTCCAAATTTCACACAGTTCTTAAGTTGAAAATGTGTTCAGAAGCAGCCACAAATGTGTGTTAATTACTTGGTGCGTTTTCATATTTTTCCTAAAACATCAATGATGTTCTTCAATTTTTGTTGAACATCATTAATGTTTTGCTTTATGTCATCTAGATCTCTATTGCAGACCATTATCTCCCCGATGAGTACGTGGGCACTCTCTGTGGTAAAGTGCGATTCTTCTTCCACAACATCCACGTCACCTAAAAACAACCAAAAAAAAATGTCTGGGAAATGAGGCAGGCATACATTGATTAGCTTACCAGTAGCTGTGTTCTCCCACACTCACCTGTTGTGGTGACAAGTTCTCCAATTTCTATGATCTCTCCTTCCTCCTCCTCCTCCTCATCTGCTTCTGGTCTTTCCCCTTCTTTGGGAGGTGTTGGTTTGGTGGTTTCCTCAGACGTCACGAGTTTGCGCTCCCCTATGAGAAGGTACAAAAGGAAGATTTAGCAACACAATCTATTGAGGGCAGAAATAGGAAATGTCAAACATTGCTTGAAAGTGAGGGACGATATTTTTGTTGGGCCAGTTACAAATGACAACAACATGAATGTAGTCACTTTTTAAAGGTGCTTAACTTAGTAGCTTTTTGGTAGAAGTTTGTCTGATGGAGACCCCCCTCTAGTATCCACTGTAGCACATGTGTAGAAAAGCATAAGAAAAAGTGGGTTTGGGTGTCCCAGCACTAGTGCTCTAGAGTCCAGATGGGTAATCAGCTACTGGGTGACCTCTCCTTTACATCGAATAAATTGGCTTTACATTCTTGATGACATTTCTAGTGAGAACAAACTTCATTTCCCCCCAAAAAAAAAACAAACCTCGTATTATAAGTGGCCGAACGATCGAGGTTGAGTACGATCGAATGGACACACACGAACATGACAATGGCAGAAAGATCGAGGTTGAGTACGATCGAATGCACAGACGAACATGAAAGTGGCCATTTTCTAATGTACAACTTTGTAAAAATCCAAACACATGGAGCAGTATGCAAGCAAGAAATCCAACACAAAACACAACTACTTACTTTTTTGAAGAACTCGCTTGATCTTTCTGTACTGATTGGGCTCCCTCAGTTTCAGGTCTGACCAGCGTTTCCTCAGTTGCTCCTTGGATCGTTGTACCCCAAAATGATTGTACAGCCTCCTCACAACTTTAGACATGATCTTGGCCTTGCGGACATTGGGGTTGAGGTAAGGCCCATACTTCCCATCATAGTCGCTCCTCTTTAATATGTCCACCATCTCCAACATTTCTCCAAATGACATATTGGAGGCCTTGAATTTCAGGCTCCGGGATCGGGACGTTTCTGCCTCCGGCCTTTCCTCGTCCTCCTCCTCGTTGCTGCAATATTTCGGGCGCACCTGCTGTGTCCCCGCCATGTGCTCGCCCCACTGCGCCGTAAAGAGAAGGGGTGGGGAATAGACGAGAAAGATCGTCAGGGGCGGGCGGAGTTTGACGCATGCGCACTGTATATAAAACGTCACACGCCTGTGTCGTAGCCACTATCTGTGAGACGAGGGGAGAGAAAGCTCACGCACGAGACGATCGCTATAACGAAGGTACAATTTGACGTTGGTACATAACTAGCCTAGACTGATTAGACCTTGAGGCTTCTTTATGGAGAAGATTAGGAGAGTTTTGCCTGACATTATTTATAGTGTTTTGTGTGGTGTTGTGTCTTGCAGAGATTATGGACGGCTTCAACCATGTGAGTTTTCTCCCCTCTTCATTGATAAATATAGGGAAATGCCCCTATTATGGCAGGCAAAACACCCACACTATAGCAACAGACCAAAGAGGTACGCAGCCATGCTGAAACTTGTGGCATTTGTAAAGCCAAGGTTCCCCACGGCAACCGTGGAGAGCTTAAGAATAAAAATTGCCAACCTGAGGAGTACCTATTTCCGGGAGCGCAATAAGGTCCGGAAGTCCCAAGCATCTGGAGCTGGAGCAGATGAGGTCTATGCCCCCACGCTCTGGTACTATGACAGGCTCCATTTTCTCAAAGACCAGGCTAATGTCAGGAAGTCACTCTCAACTCTTCCTTGCACGCGTCCTTCCATGCACGCCACCCCTGATGAGGCTTCCGAGGAGCAACCTGGGCCTTCCAGTCTGGAAGAGGTGGAGGAGCCCAGCTTGAGCCAGGTATAGTAGTTTTGTACCCATTTTTGTTAAAAAGGAATGATGTTCACTTAATTCAGGATCCCCAATTGCTTAGTTCCTAACGTGTTTGACATATCAACTGACAGTAGTGTTGGAGACAGTTGGGGCAAGAATCTAAACTGCAGGGCTGAGAATTGTATGGTTTTCTATTTGTAAACATTTTGCAACAGTCACTAGATGAGAATTGTGTGTGTTTGATGAACAAATAACTGAAACTATGTCACTTTTTCATACACAGGAAGACCTCAGCCAGGAGGTGGCTGTGGAATGTGGCAGTCAGGAGGAGGCAGGGGTTAGTGGCAGCCAACAGGGGGGTAGGCGTAGGAGCCTGACTGTCTCCCAAGTCCCTCCCCTCCACCTTCCCTACAGAAGGGCGAGAAGGATGGGGGAGGTGGGAGAGTCAGCGCTCAAGCTGATCCGAGATGCTTCAGCCTCCCTATATGCCACACCCACCTACGAGGAGGCCTTTGCCTCCTTGGTTGCCAATAAAATGATGGGTATGGAGGCGGGGCAACGCAGCATGTGTGAGGATGTCATCCTCAAGGTCCTAAATGAGGGGATGGCTGGGGGGATGACTCCCCTCTCACATGTTTGCGATAGTCACCTTGCTCCGCCTCCTCCTCCTCCTTCTGCCACCCCACCAGCACCACAGCGTGGAAGGAAGCGTACAAGGAAGACCTGAGAGTGACGACCTGGATTCAGTCTGGTCTGAGAGAAGATGGAGCCTCTCGTAGTACCAGAGCCTGGGGACCTAGATGGCATCTGCTGCAGTTCCGGATGTTTTGGACTTCAGGACCAGATAGCACTCCCTTATTATTTAGATAGGTACTCCTCAGGCCCCCAATTTTAGAAGCTTCAAAAAGGATGGTTGCCGTGGGGGTCCAAGGCTTTGCAAATTCCCCAAGTTTCTCCATCGCTGCGTTCCTCTTTGGTTTGTTGCTGAGACCTAAATAAAGGTATTTTTGATTTGAAATAATCATTGCCTATTGTGTTTTACTTTTCTACAATGACAGTTTAGTTGTGAGTAGGCAGGTACATTTCACTAATCATAAAGTATAATTAACAAGGGGCACCAACAACAAACAAACTCCTAGTAAATTTAAGCAACAAATAGAAATGTGAATAATGTTGTTTTGCTAAGTTGAGACACACAACCCCCCTAAAAAAAAAAAAAAAACATCTCCTTAAAATATGTCTTCCAACAAAAAAAAAACAATGATAAATCATCCAAAAAATATAACAAAGATTCTTTTACGATCTGAGTAAAAATAAACATGTAGTCTAGAAATCCTGAAAAGTAATAAAGAACTAAGTTTGGGAGAAGTGCGGGTGAATAGGAGCAGCTAAAACATGTCATTCTTCTTGCATTGTAAAGAAAAAGAGAATGCGCTGCATTAAAGACATTTTAACATTGCAGCGTGACGAATGTGCTGTGTCGATTAGGAAAGGTAGTTTTACCTGACCGAGCGCTTCCGTCACAGAATTTCTTCTGAGCATGCGTAGCACTTTGTCCGACGGACTACCATACACACGATCGGATTTGGTGTGATCGGACCTTGTTGTCGAAAAATCTATCCAGCAGGAGATAGGACTTTGTCCATCGGACAATCCGACGTACACTGTCCGATGGTGCCTACACACGGTCGGATTTTTCGACAACATTGTCCGATAGGACAGAATCCATGCGAAAATCCGACCGTGTGTATGGGGCTTTAGACTGCATATTAACCAACGTGACTATATTCTACCATAGCAAAAAACAAGAATCCAATCTGTGCTGTAACATTTCATTGCTTGGTAAGTGGTTTGACTGAGGCCAGGAAGATGGCAGATGCTAAAAACGTAAAGAAGGATTTCTCATCAAGGACTCCAGAAATGTATTATAATATAATATGTAATTGCACATGCTTGGTTTTAACCAAAACATCATAATGCATAACAGCAAGGTAACTTAAAGTGAACCTGTGTTCAGGTTATGGACATTCAAGTATATATATTTTTTGGGGGGGCTTCTGTACCACCAGCAAAATGTTGCTTAACCACTTGCCTACCAGGCACCAACACCCCCCTCCCATCCAGACCAATTTTCAGCTTTCGGTGCTCTCACGCTTTGACTGACAATTACTCAGTCATGCAACACTGTACCCAAATGAATTTTTTGTCCTTTTTTTCCCACAAATAGAGCTTTCTTTTGGTGGTATTTGATCACCTCTGGGTTTTTTATTTTTTGCGCTATAATTGAAAAAAGACCGAAAATTTGGAAAAAAACGCATTTTTCTTTGTTTCTGTGATACAATTTAGGAAATTATAAATTTTTCTTCTTAAATTTTGGCCACAATTTTTACTGCCACATATCTTTGGTAAAAATAACCCAAATTAGTGGATATTATTTGGTCTTTGTGAAAGTTAGAGACTCTACAATCTGTGGTGCGAATCATACAAAATTGATCAAATCTGATGTACTGGTGGCCTATCTCATTTCTTGTGACCCGAACAAGCCAGGAAAGTACAAATACCCCCCAAATGACCCCTTTTTTGAAAGTAGACATTCCAAGGTATTTAGTAAGAGGCATGGTGAGCTTTTTGATGCTGTCATTTTTTCCCACAATTCTTTGCAAAATGAATTATTTTTTTATTTTTTATTTTTTTTCTACAAAATTGTCATTGTAATAGGTTATTTCTCTCACATGGCATGTGTATACCACAAATGACACCCCAAAATAAATTCTGCTACTCCTCCTGATTATTACGATACCACATATGTGGGACTTTTCCACAGCCTGGCCACATAGAGAGGCCCAACATGCAGGGAGCGCCATCACGTGTTCTAGGAGCATAAATTACACATCTAAATTGTTGACTACCTATTACACTTTTGAAGGCCCTGGAGCACCAGGACAATGACACGTGACACTGACGTGGCACTGATGACACGTGACACTGACGTGGCACTGATGACACTGACGTGGCACTGATGACACGTGACACTGACGTGGCACTGATGACAGATGGTACTAATACGGGGCACTGATGACACGTGACACTGATGACAGATGGCACTAATATGTGGCACTGATGAGAGATGGCACCCATACATGGCACTGATATCACGTGGCACTAATATGTGGCACTGATGCGAGATGGCACTAATACGTGGCACTGATGACAGACGGCACTAATACGTGGCACTGATGACACTGATGACAGATGGCACTGATACGTGGCATTGATGACAGGTGACACTGATAACAGATGGCACGTGACACTGACAGGTGGCACTGATGACAGATGGCACGTGACACTGACAGGTGGCACTGATGACAGATGGCACTAATATGTGGCACTGATGACAGATGGCACTGATGACAGATGGCACTGACTACAGATGGCACTGGGGATGGCACTGGCAGATGGCACTGGGGATGGCACTGGGGATGGATCTGGCAGATGGCACTGGCAGATGGCACTGGGGATGGCACTGGCAGATGGCACTGGGGATGGATCTGGCAGATGGCACTGGGGATGGCACTGGCAGATGGCACTGGGGATGGCACTGGCAGATGGCACTGGGGATGGCACTGGCAGATGGCACTGGGGATGGATCTGGCAGATGGCACTGGGGATGGCACTGGCAGATGGCACTGGGGATGGCACTGGCAGATGGCACTGGGGATGGCACTGGCAGATGGCACTGGGGATGGCACTGGCAGATGGCACTGGGGATGTCATTTTATTTATTTATTTTTTTTTAAAAAAAACTTACGGCGCTGCAGCCGTTCATCTCCCCCTCCTCACACGCTGTCTCTGTGTGAGGAGGAGGAGCGGCGCTGAGAGATGATCTCATATGTTTACATATGAGATCATCTCTCATTGGCCAGGGCAATCGCGCTGTAAACGGACGCTGTTATTGGCCGTTTACAGCGATCTGTGATTGGCCGTGTCCGAGGGAGCTCGTGAGCGCGCACAGGGAACGAGGAAAGGGGAGGCCGTCATATGACGGCCTCCCGGGATTTGGCATCCGCGCTGTGGCCGTCATTCGGCTACGGCCGGATGCGAAGTGGTTAAAGTGGTTGTAAACCCCAGTCATGAAATTTGAACTAAGCACATATACAGTATATCTGTAGTGTTTACTTGTCTCTCTCCAAAGCTCTAAGTGTCATTTCTTTCTGGTGCTTCGTTCCTCTGTTATCGGCATGAGTCACTTCTGGTAAGTTTTCCTGACATATGAGATAACATGACCTAAAATTTGTGACTGGGAGGGAGATAAGCAGGTAACTTGTCTATTCAGAATAGAGCTCTGCATTTTCCTTCATTCCTCCACCTATTTGGAGGGGGCTCACACACAGTGTCGCTGCAGTTCCCTACCCCCTGCCCTGTACTCCTCACAAATGCAGAAGGATTTTTTAGCACAAATCAGCACTTTGAAGGGATGTAGAGAACAGAAGACTGCAAATAAACAAGTAAAACATACGTAGGAGGATTTGTTTAATCTCTGTGTATCATCTGATGCTGTTCACTTCACTGGGTACATGTGAGGGTTTACATCCACTTTAAGTATATTATCACTCATGTCTAACCAGATGATAATTCATATGTATAAGTTTTATGTTTAATTATTTATTCTCCCACAGTCCAAGCATGACAGTTTGATTTGTATAATATTCAGTTTTTTGCATATCCTGATGTATGATTTGCTTTTACACTACATACTGTCCATGTTACATTATTCTGTAATGTGTTGAGCTGTGTTTATATTATTGTTAAAAATCAAAACTAAAATAAAAATCAAAAAATAAATAAAAGTTGTTTTTAAAAAAAAAAAAGTTAGTTTTATACTCATAAGAAGCAGTTAATGAGATTTAAAGTAAACTATCACTGACATTTGTAGCTACAGCTGTTACAGGGAAATTCATCTTCAAATTTCACAGTAGAAGAACATCCTTTTAGCAGCCCAGCTCACCTTGCTCCCCTCTCCCAGTAGTAAAATGGCAGTCTTTCAGCCTTCTAATCATTGTATGTATATGCAGAGCAGAATCTCTGGGATGGGGAGCAGGGTGAGCTGAGCTGCTGAGAATGTGACTTGAATGTCTTCAGTGGTTCTGCTGTGCAGTTTGAGGATTGAACTGTTCCACGGTATGTGCAACTACAGAGGTCAGCAAAGGCTTGTTTTGAAAGTCATATACTGCATGTTATGAATATAAAAATACTTGATATCCTGGGACCCTGCACAATACAATGATGTAGTGACACAGTATTAGCAAATTTTTTGATTATCGACCTAGATGTCCAGAAAAGGCAAGCATACTTAAAAACATAAGCAATCTATGCTGGGTGTTCAATTGATTTGAATGGTTAGGCATTGTTTACATGGGTCTACAACAGCGTACGTTTGTGCAAAGGCCGTGTATACCTACATGGGGATTCACAGGTGTCTTGTGCACCCCCCCCCCCTGCAGGCAGTCTCATTCATGTCAATTGAGACACAATGGGGGTTATTTACGAAAAGGAAAATCCACTTTGCACTACAAGTGCAAACCACAAATGCAAAGTGCACTTGAAATTGAACTTAAAGTGCACTTGGAAGTGCAGTCGCTGTAGATCCGAGGGGGACATGCAAGGAAAATCAAAAACAGCATTTTAGCTATCACATGGTTGGATCATTTCAGATCTACCCTTCAGATTTACAGCGACTGCACTTCCAAGTGCACTTTCAGTGCAATTTCAAGTACTCTTTGCACTGGTAGTTTGCACTTGTAGTGCAAAGTGTATTTCCCTTTCGTAAATAACCCCAAATGACTGAACAGACACAGCTGCTGCTCCTAATTTGACTAGGTGGGTGCGGGTGCATGTCCGTGTTCATAGGCCACACACACGCATTCATACAGCTGTCAAATTGGGAGCAGCAGCTATGCCAATGCTGACATTGCATCCCAATTGCCATGAATGGGACTGTCTGCATGGCGATGCACGGAACAAAGAAAACAATAGGGAAAAAGATAGTCCTCACACAAGCATACGCTGTAGTACACCCATGTGGACAAGGTCTAAAAAATCCAGCTCAGTGCACTACTAATACAACAGGCTGGACATACATCTCAGGGCAGTGCCATAGTGTCATGTACCTGGTTTTGAAGCCTAAATGCTGAGAGGGCTCTCCTTGTGGCTGAGTACTCAGTGTCCCTGAAGGTGGTGTAGCGGTGCCCCGTGGGGTCGCTGCATGTTTTAGCATCCACACATTTCACCGTGCTGGTCAGACATCCATTTTGGTACACTTTCCCAGACAATGAACAGTATCTTGCTTGTTTTTGTTGTTTTTTATTAGGGGATTAAACTTGGATGGGGAAAAGGGACATGGGATGCCCAAATGATGAATACTTCTGAATTAAATCAATGTTAGATGAGTCTAGATTTGACAGTCTCTTCCTCTGTACATCTCCTCCAGCACACTACTTGAGATCACTTGCTTCACTTCACTGTCCAAATCTAGGTTCCTGTCTCCATTAGCACATGGCTAGACCTCACTCTGAATAAGTCCTAATGTTTTCCTAATAGCCCGTTACAGGCAGGGGTCTGCAGTCCCCTTAGAGGTAGCAACCATTTTAGTAGAGAAGAATGAATGTGCTAACTGACACTTGGTGGACTACTGCTCCCAGCACGTCCGATGCAAAGCCTGCCAGCCCTCGTAGCTACAAGGACTTGACTCTAAAACAACACCATAGTCTCTCCCTCTGGCTCCACATCCAAATCCTGGCTTGTCTCTCCCAGAGCTTCACATTGTGCTTCTCATTCACCGACCCCGGCATGGATCCCTCCTGAATGACTTGCCTGGCAGTGCTCCCAACCGTCCTCTTTCCTGCTCCTGTTCCAGGACACCTCATAATGACCGTGTAGGGAGAGGCTCCCTCCCAGCTCCCGAGCTCCAGGCCTGTGTTCACCCCTCCGGGAAGGGGGTTCCCTCAGACCACGACAGTCTAACACTCCATTATTCAGTTCTTCCACCCAACAGCAGGCTGACCATGGGTATATATAGGGGGCCTGCCCCCTGCCAATCCTAGTTGGGTATTATACCTTTATATAAAAATAGAATATGTTAATTAGGAATCTTTGATGATATGCATATACTTACTGTGTCTTTTAAATTTCATATTTGTTTGTTAGTCACTGCAATCTCAGGCTCCAGACGAAGCGTTGAATGAAATAACGCGAAACATGTAGAGCTTTCGTCATTATCTACCATTATCGCACTGCACCCTTGCCTCCAATTGGATACCTCATCAACCTTGGACAAAATCCGTCTTCATCGCCGACTTTTGTTCCGTGGTATCCCCTAGGCTTATTACTTTCAGGCTGCATATGCGATTTTGTACCGTATTAATATCTTTTTCTTCTCATTTGTTTGAACTCAAATCTATATGTTTTTAGATGTACGTGGTATTTTATGCATGTTGTTCTCCTTGAACTAATAAATTTTTGATATTACAAAACTAATGTCTACAGTGCCTAAAAAGTCCACAAGTCCCCCATCTTCCAATTTCCATAATATATTAAGGACGTGGCACATGATTACCTTTTCAGTATCAGCAGCACCACACTGCATTGATACCTTTTCCTTCTTTTTTCTAGTTGGGTATTGGTCATAGCTCCCACATACACCCCATGTCATGCCAGCTCTCTGCCCTGCCTCTTTTCCTGAACCTTCTGAAATCCAGAAAAAGCGCCCAAGAGCTGAAGCACATGTCAATCACCTGCTGCTACACTAAACCACTCCCTTGCCCCCAGATCAAAACAAACAGGCCTAGTTCACAGCATAGGCCTGCCTAAATTTACCTGTGCTGACAGCACAAAACAAACCCACTACTCTAGCACCTACCTACCTAAGGTAGAGGGTGCTACAGTGGAAACAGTGAACACGAAGCCCAAAGATGCAGGGATTGCTGGCTGTGCCACAGATGAGAGACGTAGGTGTGGACATCTCCCTTCAGGTGATACCAGATGAGAAGAACAGTAGGACCCAGGAGAGCAGACGGTGGTGCTGACTGCACACAGCAGGAAGCAGGTTTTAGTGGTAAGTGCAGAAGGCTGCATACAGCAGGTAGGTCCTGCAGGCTGTAGCAACAGGTAAGTACTGCAGGCAGGTACAGCAGGTAGGCACCTATACAGATCACAGCAGATAGAGCAAAACAGGTGGCGTATTCAGGGACGGTAGCAAAGGTCCAAGAGCTGGTGGTCAGCAGGCAGAAGATCAGAGATGTGGTCAGACAAGCTGGGGTCATACACAGGACAGGAGACAAGAGCAGATCCATGGAAAAGCCGAGGTCAGAGCCAGGAGAGAGACAAGAGGTATCCAAGAGAAAGCCGGGTTGGTAACGGGTAATCCAGAAGCATAAGAAAAACAGGGTAACAAGAAGCAGGAAGCTGAAGGCCAGTCAGCAAAATCCATGTGCAACAGTCACTCTTTTAAAGGCCAAACAGCTCCAGAATGTGTTGTGCATTACGTGCTGACACATACACGCGTGGGTGCACATGTTCGCCTTCAATATTTGTGTACACATTTTTTCTCAAACTGGCATGGCCATATTGGAAATTGGCCATTGTGCCAGATCTACGGGTAACTCTCCTTGGGCTAGTCTCCTGACACATGGTGTGAACATGACCCATTTAAATCAGTGGGTTTTGAGTGTAGGTAGATCAGCTGTGCACAGAATTGCCTAAAAATACATCTGGCGTTAATAAGCCCTAAAATGTTCTATGCTGTAAAAATCATTTGAACCATTCCGATGTTTAATAAACAACCCAAGAGATATAAAAAGAGATTTTCATCTGAATTTAGCAGTACTTAGTGCAAATTCCTTTCTTGTTTATGTATGCAAAATATATTGTTAGTCAATAGATATGTCAACTATTATTGTCAATTAGGAAAATGAACTATGTCTTACCAGGAGCCTTCCTAGAGGGCTGCATCAGTGCTGCTATTAAGAATAGCCTTTCTCTTGCACAGGTGGCACAATGAAAATGACTGCGTCAATGATTCTACCACCTGTTTTTTTTTTTTTGCTTTAAAATGGCAAGATTTTCATGTTCTGGAGATGCAAAACGACAATGCCTAGTCTAAAATTACACTGAGATTTCCACTGGAGAGCATTGTCAGACAGAGATAAAGCATCTTTTATTGGGCGGTTCTTAGAAGGTGCAGTAAGGATTCAATAGTTTACATTTCAGTATCTGATTCTACTGTAAATCATTTTAACAATTCCACTCCACACTAAAGTCCCTTTCCAAAGTAACATTAGGTGCATGTCTGGGCAAAACAAAAAAACATAAAATACATATTGCATAATTTATCCAGGTTTTGGCTCTTTAATTAATAAAAACACTTTGATTGAAAAATAATTCCCTTTGATCCTGACAAAAATCCTAGTCCTCTGTGTTAAATTCAATTGGGTTGACTTACAAAAGGAGATGTTGTTTACTTAAAAAATTAGCTTAGAATGAAAGTTAACCACTTCAGCTCCGGAAGATTAACCCCCCATCCCGACCAGGCCACTGCGTTAGGCCCCATGCACACGAGACGCAGATGCAAACTCTGCTGAACGCGTGTTTTAAAAAGCAGAAACCTGCGTTTAAAAATGCGCGTTTTGCTGTGTTTTCATGCCGCGTTTAGACGCGTTTAGACGCGCTTAGATGCGTTTGCGTCTATAAGCATTTGTAAAGATAACATCATATAGACCCTCCCCAAGCTCAGAAAGCATGTATTATTAACTATTTCTGCCATTTTGATCAGAGTGAGCAGCAGCAGAGAGAGCAATTGTACACTTGCATTTGCCTCTCTTTCTGTGTTTTTTTTTTTTTAAATGGATCCCATATTGAATATATGTCAGGAAATGCTCCTGATGTTGCTCTTATTGAGGGAGCAATGTCGTCGCAAATTTGCATGAGAGGTCCAGAATCAGAGCTTGTCGATATTGGACCCATCCGTTGATGGCACAGCGAATGTCCTTTGGATATTTCACAAACATGTATGCATTTCACAAACATGTGTGCATCAGTGAGTATATATGCTCTATGAACTATCTAAACTAATTACGACATTTTAAACCAAATTTTCTAGTATTTTTTATGGTTTACCATCATATTTCTGAGTTTTCTGGTCCAAAAAATTGGGTTCCTTTAAAAAGGCTTATAAACGCAAACGCGGCTAAACGCAGGTGCCTGCGTTTAGCCGCGTTTAGCCACGTTTAGCTGCGTTTTGCGTCTGAAACGCGGAAAAGCAAAGTGTTTGAACGCATTTTTTTGCTCCTGGAAAAACGAGGTTAAACGCAACTGCATAAAAACGGGAAAAAACAAGACTGTGTACATGGACACATAGGATAACATTGCATGCGTTCAGGTGCAGTTGAAAAAAGTGTCCAACTGCCTCTGAACGCGCATTTAACAGCGTCTCGTGTGCATGAGGCCTTACTTTAGACTAAATAATAAAAACGTTTAGTGCAACCAGAGAATAGCTGAATGACTCTATTATCCCAAAAGTCTTTTAGAAAAATGTTCCATAAGTATCTGTCCACTTAGGAATGGCTGCAGCTCTTCTATTGCGGATATTGGATTGTCTTGTGCACTAAAGAAAATCTATTTAATGAGGGTATGAAACCAAGTAAAAATATTGCACTCACAAGATAAGGGGGTACATAGGCACATCATGACTCCCAGCTGGCTGGCCAGTAGGATCTGGTGAGGGTTCAGTGGAGGTCGGGAGGAGAGTCCGTGGCTCTCAATGATGGTAATGATGTCCGTGTGTCACGCTGGAGGTGAGCTTGAAGAAAGGCACTTGCCAGAAGCACTATAGGACTGGGTGAACAGGCAGGGACCACTGCAGGCACGGCCTGCAACCAAACTGGAACGCAAGTCGGTTTTATTTGGTTTTATACCCTCAATAATCAGATACACTTAGATGGCGGCGTGTTCTCTTAATTATATTCTTCACCCTGGTACTTTAATTGACATTTGTGCGCCCCATGCTTTTTTATTTTTTGCGCTTTAAACCAAAAAAACGTCAATTTGGATAAAAAACTATATTTTTTACTTTCTGCTGTAGAACGTATCCAAGAAAAATTTAAAAACTCAAATTTCTTCATCAGTTTAGGCCAATAAGTATTCTGTTACATGTTTTTGGTAAAAAAAAAATCCCAATAAGCGTATATTAATTGGTTTGCGCAAAAGTTATAGCGTCTACAAACTATGGGATATAGATAGGGAAGTTGTATTTTTTTACTAGTAATGGCAGCGATCAGCGACTTATAGCAGGACTGCGATATTGCGGCGGACAAATCGGAACACTAACTGAGAGTTTTGACACTCTTGAGGGAACCAGTGGCACTAATACAGTGATCAGTGCTAAAAATATGCACTGTTACTGTACTAATGACACTTGCAGGGTAAGGGTTAACATCAGGGCCAATTAAAGGGTTAACTGTGTGCCTAGCTAGTGTTTTAATGTAGTGTGGGAGATGCTTTTACTAGGGAAAGGCATAGATCCATGTCACTCCTTTACAGGGACACAGGATCCATGCCTTCCTTACTGACAGAATGGCAATCTGCCTTGTTAATTTAGGCAGATCCCTGTTCTGCCTGTGTACCGACTGATCATCTACCACAGTGTAGAATCGCAGCAGGAGCAAGTCGCCGGTGGCACCTGATAACCGGAAGTGCAGGATCACATATATATATATGTGATCCTGTGCAGTAATACTGCTATAGGGCAGTTGGTAAGTGGTTAACCATCTCAATACAGGACACTTACACCCCCCTCCTGTCCAGGCCATTTTTCAGCTTTCAGCGCTGTCACACTTTGAATGACAATTGCGCGGTCATGCTACACTGTACCCACGTGAAATTTTTATAATTTTCTTCACACAAATAGAGCTTTCTTTTGGTGGTATTTAATCACTTCTGGGTTTTTTTTTTCCTAAAAAAAAAAAAGACCAAGAATTTTGAAAAAAATAAAGTTTTTCTTTGTTTCTGTCAGTAATGGGCACTGATGAGGTGGCACTTATGGGCACTGATGAGGTGGAACTTATGGACACTGATTAGGTGGCACTGATGAGGTAGGCACTAATATGCTGCACTTATGGGCACTTATAGGTGGCACTGATATGTGGCACTGATGAGCACTAATAGGTGGTACTAATGGGTGGCATTGGTGGGCACTGATGGGCACTGATAGGTGGCACTGGTAGGCACAGATAGGCGGCACAGATAGGCGGCACAGACAGGCAGCACTCATGGGCGGCACTCATGGGCACTGTTGGGCATTGATGGGTGGTATTGATGGGCAGCAGTGATGGGCATTGATGGACAACAGTGATGGGCATTGATGGGCAGCACTGATAGCCAGCACTGACTGGAATTTCTTGTGGGCACTGATTGCTGGCACTTGTGGGCACACATTTCTGGCACTGGTGGGCACTTAATTGTAATCAGGGCTGGGATCGCCGCGCTATGCTTCTGGAAAGCTGTCATATGACGTCCACCCAGAACGAGAACCGCACCACCGAGCTGTCATTTGACGTTGGGTGGGTGGCAAGTAGGGATGAGCCGAACACCCCCGGGTTCGGTTCGCACCAGAACCTTCGAACCGACCGAAAGTTCGCGCAAATTTTCGAACCCTATACGTTATAATGGACGCGAACGTTCGAAATCAAAAGTGCTAATTACAACGGCCAATATGCATGTTAATGTCATAAAACAGGTTTGGGGACCCGGGTCCTGCCCCAGGGGACATATATCAATGCAAAAAGAACTTTTAAAAACTAACGTTTTTTCGGGAGCAGTCATTTTAATGATGCATAAAGTGAAAAAAAAAAAGTGAAATTTTCCTTTAAATATGGTACCTGGGGGGTGTCTAAAGTATGCCTGTTAAGTGGCATGTGTTTCCCGTGTTTAGAACTGTCCTTGCACAAAATGACATTTTTAAAGGAAAAAAAGAAGCCATTTAAAACCACTTGCGGCTTTAGGTTTGTTCTTAAGTAGAATCTGAACAGGTACATTATGAAGTGTAGCTCCATCCCAAAAAAATCTATTTTTAAGCTTTTTGGAGAACATAGGGAGGGGTTATGACCCCTGTAACATTTGCTGTCTTTGCACATCTGTTCAGAACATGTCACCTCACTTTCCGTCCCAATGACAAATGTTTTTGGAAAAAGTGGGGTTTTAATTGAAACAAGGATTGGTGATAAAGTATCAGTAGAGAGGAGATACCTTTTTCCCAAATTAAATCTAACAGGATAGAATTTCCCTTCCTAGGGGTAGATTTCCTCTCACTTCCTGTTTTCTCTTTCCATTTGCAAGTAGGAGTCGTTTGTAAGTTGGATGTTTGAAAGTAGGGGCCTGGCGTATATACTCTGCAGAAATTTGCCCTATTAGATGTTGGTGTAGCCACAAGACTGGTGGGCACAGGAATGGGCCCTGCTGTGAGTTAATAGATCAAGATTTGTAATTGCATGCACCTGTTGAACAGGGCAGAAAAATTGGGGGTGGTGGTGGTGGTGGTGGACGGTGTTGCCACAAGACTGTAAGCTCTCACAGTTACTCTTGGTGGGCGCAGGAATGGGCACTGCTGTGAGTTATTAGATCAAGATTTGTAATTGCAAGCACCTGATGAACAGGGCAGAAAAATTGGGCCTTTGGCGGTGGTGGTGGACGGTGTTGCCACAAGACTGTAGGCCCTCATAGTTACTCTTGGTGGGCGCAGGAATGGGCCCTGCTGTGAGTTATTAGATCAAGATTTGTAATTGCAAGCACCTGATGAACAGGGCAGAAAAATTGGGCCTTTGGCGGTGGTGGTGGACGGTGTTGCCACAAGACTGTAGGCCCTCATAGTTACTCTTGGTGGGCGCAGGAATGGGCCCTGCTGTGAACTATTAGATCAAGATTTGTAATTACCCGCCCCTGTTAAAGAGGGGCTGAAAAATTGTGCCTTAGGCACTGGTGCTGGTGCCACAACACTGCAACCCCTCACAGATACTGTACTTGGAGCACAGCAGTCACACGTGTTGCAAAGCATTTTTTAAAAAATTGTAATTACCCGCCCCTGTTAAACAGGGGCTGAAAAATTGTGCCTTAGGCACTGGTGCTGGTGCCACAACACTGCAACCCCTCACAGATACTGTACTTGGAGCACAGCAGTCACACGTGTTGCGAAGCATTTTTTAAAAAAATTGTAATTACCCGCCCCTGTTAAACAGGGGCTGAAAAATTGTGCCTTAGGCACTGGTGCTGGTGCCACAACACTGCAACCCCTCACAGATACTGTACTTGGAGCACAGCAGTCACACGTGTTGCAAAGCATTTTTTTAAAAAATTGTAAGTACACGCCCCTGTTAAACAGGGGCTGAAAAATTGTGCCTTAGGCACTGGTGCTGGTGCCACAACACTGCAACCCCTCACAGATACTGTACTTGGAGCACAGCAGTCACACGTGTTGCGAAGCATTTTTTTATAAAAATTGTATGTACACGCCCCTGTTAAACAGGGGCTGAAAAATTGTGCCTTAGGCACTGGTGTGGTGGCATGGATCATTGAGGAGGAGGAAGAGGATAGTCAGTGAACATAAGAGGACAGTCACTCAGCATCAGCATAGGCAGTCTTGAAGGGATGTGATATCAAAAATTATTCGGTTATATCCGCCTCAGGTGCCTGGTAGCTGGTGGTGATCCAAGACTGATTCATTTTGATGAAGGTCAGTCGATCAACCGAGGCGGTGGACAGGCGCACCCTATGATCGGTGACAAATCCTCCAGCAGCACTGAATGTGCGTTCGGAAAGAACGCTGGAGGCAGGACAGGCCAGTAGCTCAATTGCATACTGTGCAAGCTCTGGCCAGTGATCCATCCTCAGGACCCAGTAAGCCAGAGGATTTTCGGTGGGAAAGGTGTCCAAGTCTGACCTTGCCCCAAGGTATTCCTGCACCATGTATATCAGACGCTGGCGATGGTTGCTGGAACCGATCATACCTTGGGGCTGCGGACTAAAAAATTGTCTGAACGCATCGGTCAGACGTCCACCTTCCCCACCGCTCCTTCTGCTACTGACCGAAGCCTCAGCAACTCGTCGCCCAGGACCAGGAGTTTGTAGCCTCCCAGTTTCTGGGAACGCGTTGCACAGACCTTTCTGCAAGGCCTCCCTGAGATGTCTCATCCTCTGCTCCCTCTGCGACGGCAAGATAAGGTCCGCAACCTTACCCTTGTACCGCGGATCAAGGAGAGTGGCCAGCCAGTAATGGTCCCTCTCCTTGATCCGAAGAACACGAGGATCCTTCCGCAGGCTTTGCAGGATCAGGGAGGCCATGCAGCGTAGGTTAGCTGAGGCATTCGGTCCGGAGTCTTCTGGGTCACTGAGGATGACATGATCGCCAGCCACCTCCTCCCAGCCACGTACAAGTCCACTGGTTTGTTGGGACTGTACATCATCCCTAAAAGACTGCTGCTGCTGATGCTGAGTGCCAGGCTCCACCTCCATGCTCACACAATCCTCCTCCTCCTCCTCCTCCTCCTCCTCATACTCTTCCTGTGTGATGGGTGGGACAGAAGGAACACTGTCCGGATAAAGGGGGCCTTGAGAGGCAAGGAAGTCCTCCTCTTCCTGCCTCTGTTCTGCCTCAAGTGCCCTGTCCATTATCCCACGCAGCGTATGCTCCAACAGGTGGACAAGAGGGACAGTGTCACTGATGCATGCACTGTCACTGCTCACCATCCTCGTGGCCTCCTCAAATGGTGAGAGGACAGTGCATGCATCCCTGATCATGCTCCACTGACGTGGGGAAAAAAAACCAAGCTCCCCTGACCCTGTCCTGGTGCCATAGTCGCAAAGGTACTCATTGATGGCCCTCTGCTGCGTGTGCAGTCGCTGCAGCATGGCCAACGTTGAGTTCCACCTGGTGGGCATGTCACATATTAGGCGGTTCTTGGGCAGGTTCAGCTCCTTTTGCAGCTCAGTCAGCCGAGCACTGGCATTATAAGATCGGCGGAAATGCACACAGACTTTCCTGGCCTGCCTCAGGACATCCTGTAAGCCTGGGAACCTGCCCAAGAACCGCTGCACCACCAGGTTGAGGACGTGAGCCATGCAGGGCACATGGGTGAGCTGCCCCTGTCGCAGGGCGGAGAGGAGGTTGGTGCCATTGTCAGAAACGACCATTCCTGGCTTAAGCTGACGTGGCGTCAACCACCTCTCGGCCTGCCCCTGCAGAGCTGCCAGAACCTCTGGCCCAGTGTGGCTCCTGTCCCCCAAACACACCAGCGCAAGCACGGCATGGCATCTTTTTGCCTGCGTACTTGCGTAGCCCCTTGTACGCCTACGGAGCACCGCTGGTTCCAAGGACAGAGCACTGGAGGAAGAAGAAGAGGAGGGGGTGGAGGAGAGAGGTGTGTCACAACCAGTAGCAGTAGTAGCGTTTTGGAGGCGTGGTGGCGGAACAACCTCCAACACTACTGCACCTTGTCCTGCATCCCTCCCAGCTGCCAATAGAGTGACCCAATGGGCCGTGAAAGAAAGGTACCCTCCCTGTCCATGCCTGCTGGACCATGAGTCAGCGGTAATATGCACCTTACCGCTGACCGCCCTGTCCAGCGAGGCATGGACATTGCCCTCCACATGCCGGTAGAGAGACGGAATCGCCTTCCGTGAGAAAAAGTGGCGTTTGGGAACCTGCCACTGAGGAACCGCACATTGAACAAACTCACGGAAGGGGGCCGAGTCTACCAACTGAAAAGGCAGCAGTTGAAGTGCTAGCAATTTAGCCAGGCTAGCATTCAACCGCTGGGCATGTGGATGGCTGGGAGTGTACTTCTTTCTACGGTCCAGCAGCTGGGGCAGGGAAATTTGCCTGCTGCAATCGGACGTCGGTGTACTGCAAGTACTTGGTTGTGACACACCTAATTCTACACCTTCAGTCCTCTCAGAGCAGCTTTCAGAGAGGACTGAAGGTGTAGTGGGGATGGAGATCCCAGCTGAGGAGGAGCAAGGAGAGGTCCGCTTAGTTCTTTGGTGTGGGTCTTTTATGTGTGCCTGCCAACGAGCTGCATGGCAGGTCGCCATATGTCTGGTCATGCTTGTGGTGCCCAAGCGGCTGATGTTTTGGCCACGCGAGATACGCTTGAGACAAATATTGCAAATAGCAGTGGTGCGATCTGATGCACTCGTCTCAAAAAAGGCCCACACCAAAGAACTTTTCTGATAACGTGCAGAGGCAGCGCCCTGCCCAGGCGGAGCTCTGCGGTGTTGTACAGTTGCTGTGCTGGCCTCTACCTGGCCTCCAGGGGGCATCCTGCCTCGTTGGACATGTGACGCCGCATCCTCCTCCTCCTCGTCCTC